>JANRMT010062814.1:30406687-30468492 GCA_026402145.1 Polypterus bichir lapradei | reverse complement strand
GATAGATAGATAGATAGAAGGTACTATATAACAGATAGATAGATAGACAGACAGACAGACAGATAGATAGATAGATAGATAGATAGATAGATAGATAGATAGATAAATAGTGTTTTTTTTTTTTGTATTTTATTGATTTTATTAAAATCACACAACATGCTACACAAATAAATCAATTTTTACAAAAATAAGATCGAAAACAAATCAACCCCCAACCCACCCATTGTGTGTCTTGACACACTTCTGCTGAATAATTCGTTGACTGAAAGTCCTCAGTGTTAGTGTGTTAAAGAGAGGATGTGCAGTATTGTTCATAATGGCACTCAGTTTTGTTTTCATTCTCTCCTTTGGTACGAGCTCCAAGGGGTCCAGAGTGTGTCCCCCAAATGAGCTTGCCCTTTTATTAGTTTGTTGATGCAGTGGGCCTTTCTTGAAGTGATGTGACCACCCCAGCACTCCACAGTGGCCATCACAGAGTTGCAGAAGATGTGAAGGATGTAATTTTCCACATTCAAGGAATGCAGTCTTCTAAGGAAAAAGAGTCTGCTCTGCCCTTTCTTATATAGTTCCTCTGTGTTCTGAGACCAACCCAACCTGTCTTTAATGTGGACCCCCAAGCACTTGTAGGAGTGGACCACCTCTACATCCACTCCTTGAGTAGTGATCAGACATAGAGGCTGTTTGGTGCGGCATAAGTCAATGACCAGTTCCTTGGTTTTGGTGATGTTAAGTTGCAGACAGTTCTCTTTGCACCAAGAAACACAGTTCTCCACCTGACTCCTACACTCTGTCTCATCCCCTTTATCAATACACCCCATAAGTGCAGAATCATCTGAGAATTTCTGCAGGTGACATGACCTGCTATTGTATTTCTAGTCGGAGGTGTACAGAGTGAAGAGAAAAGCAGACAGGACTGTTCCTTATGGTGCTCCAGTGTTGCTCACATCCATATTATAGACTCAGTCCTTGAGTCTCTTAGACTGTGGTATGTCTGACAGATAGTCCATTATCCATGATGCCATATGCTCATCCACCTGCATATCTCTGAGCTTACCCCTTAACAGGTATGACTGGATGGTATTGAAGGCGCTGAAGAAATCAAGAAAGGTAATTTTCACAGTGCTGCTAGCTTTGTCCAGTATAAGCCTTGTGGAGCAGAGAGATAACTGCATCCTCCATTTCAATCTTTTCATAGGTGCCACGGTTGCAATCCCTAATATGGAAACCAGCTGGGCTGACCACATCTGCACCTATCTGTGCAATCAGACAGGTTCTCCATGCTGTCTGGCCATGCTACAGTGTGCCACCCTGGGCCACAGACCCCAAACCTGTATCACCACACCTGCCAAGTGGGATCTTTCACACCGACACTGGGAGAACATGCAAACTGCACAGAGCCAATGACTGGACATTAAATTTAAACACGACATTCTATGAGGCAGCAGGGCAGACCACCAGGCCTATGATGATGAACTGGTGATTATCAGGGTCTGTGAAACAGCAAACTGTCATTTAAACAAATAGAAAGAAGTGTGTGCCATGGTTGCAACTTCTGCCTCACAGCTGCATTATTCAATGTACACATAATAAGAAGTTTCTCTGGGCCTTCAGTAGCTCACTCAGTCCTTCTGTCGTTCTGAAGATTATGACTATTAGGGTGCAGACTTGTTTTTATTTTTTTATACGTTTTTGCACATGGGTTTCTGAAATCAAACAGCCGTTTTAAGGGATTTTGCAGCTCCTGATTATGATTATAATGTTTATTTTTGGAAAGTGCCTTTTGGAACTCTTCCTGGAAGCCCCAGATGTCCTACAGAACTAAACTCCAATCCGTACCTAAAAACGCAGACAATGGCACATATAATAATAATAATAGTAATGCATTTAGTTGGCACCTTTACTCAAGGTTTCAAGGGCAGTGCCTTAGCCAGCACCCCACACTGCTACGTGCAGATGAAGATGTGTGCCAAAGAATTGGTCAAGCCGTGGCTGTATTCCAACAAATATGCCAAATACGCTTGGTGGCGCAGAGAAAGTGTGAGTTTACAACAGCATTGTGTTGCCAACTGCTGTCTCGTACGTCAGTGAGACACGGAGGGCAATGAAGAGTACAGCCCGATGCCATCAAAGGAGTTCTGTGTGAATCATCATCACGTACCATGAGTGCATCACCAATGACGGAGTGGCCTGCAGAAGTTGAATGACACGGTCACAAGCTTAATGAGATGTGCGCCCAGATTACCCCACCATCGGGTCCCCAAGGCTGTGATGAACTGGAAACCCAAGACTGGAAAGAGGAGGTGAGGATGGCTATTTCAGATCTGGTGAGCTCCCTGCTGTCAGCAATATCAAATGAGAAGATGATGAGGCAATCTTCACGACTAGTTGGCAAAAGCTTGCTGCCAATGTGCAAAATGGCATGGGAAAATTTAAGTCTAAGTAAAGGTGCCATGTATTACATAATGAGTCTCTCTGCTGGGCTGGTAGGACTTGTGTTTTATTAAATAACAGTCCCACTCTCTCCCCATTATTTGACTCACCACAGAACAGCATCTCCTCAAGATGGTAACCCCATTACACTGGCATAGTGTTGGGGTATTTCCTGCTGGGGAATCTCGTGGCCCACCTTTCATCCTGAATAACCTGAACCCAAGCCACAGGCCTGGTCTGAACCGGACATAACTTCACAGTATATGGAAACTCCCTCTAAGAATGATTGGCAAATAATATAGGGGTTTGCCAACCAGTGTTTTGTTGTGTGGTGGGCGTGGCAACACGCTGTACCAGTGCATGCTCCTTGGCCAGAGTTGGCCTGGTGGGAATGGTGGTAAATATTTTAATTGTTCATGGGTCATTTTTGTTCTTTTCTGGAATACCTTCCAGAACTGCTAATTTATCCTTGAAAACAGGAAGCCACTCATTTTTGATTTTTATTTTTCCTTACTGCTAAGCTTTCTGGGGTGCAGTTGCACACTTGTAAATAGAAATAAATTTTTCACATTTGGTTTTGTTGTGTCATCATTATTTTCACCCTTTGTCTGCGTCTCTCACCTTGACTGGTTATGTTCACTCAAGATGGCCCGGGTGTGGGCTCTGCTGGAGTTGTAAAGGGTGGGCCGCTAGAGCCGTATTCGGGCAGAGGCCTTGAGTTGCTCAGGATTGCACCCTAAGTCACTGGTTAGGGTCTTATCCAGCAGCTTCATGCTTCACATTACACTACTTAGGCCTTTTAGTTCCCAATCTGTGATTATTTAATGAAGAAAACAGCCATGTGAATTGGGGGGGGGGGGCACCTGCAGCCATTCAAGAGCAGTGGCTGTGCCATTAAACAGAAAGGCCTTGTAATGTGCGGTGCTCTTCATGCACGTGTGTTCAGCTAAAAGAACAGGGGATTCAAACAAATCCCCCTTTACGTTTGATGTCAGAGTTTTGCGCTGCTCATGTAAGGATTGCCATTTATGTTGTTTATTGCTGCCATCTAGAGCTTCACTTCAGACACTCAGAATGAAAAGGCTGCTGTACTTCATGATGAAGGAAACAGCACACCTTCAGTCAGGGCAGGAAGCTCTGCGTCCTTTCATTCTAAATGTGTTCCAGTTCTCCTCTTTAGGGTTACAGCTTTTGCTATTTTTATACTAACTTAAATTATTTTCAGGAATCAAACTGTTTCACAAATTTTCCTTTAATCTCGCATGCCATCCTCCCACCCCACCGCAGTCCTTGATGTTGACAGCTCACTCGCGGTGCATGGTGTTGAATGACTAGCCTTTGCGTGGAGGTGTGCACCCCCAAGGGTGATGGTTGGCTTTCGGGCCGTTGCAGTGCATTCTCAATGTGGCTGAATATTATTTCTTTTTAACTTCACTGGCCCCATCCTCAGCAGTCTAGTCACTCTAGAGGGCTAATTTTGATTCTTTTACTGGTTTGATTGCCACAAGTGTGTGTTTCGGGGACAGCTGAAGGGCTCTGATTGTGGTAATTCGCCTCCGGACCAGCGGTTGGCACCGTTGCTTAATGCCTTTTCTTTCTCTTTCCTCTGCACCTGTTCCACCCCTGACATCACTTCTGTCATGCGGCCTCCTGGGCCCGCCTCTTCCTGCCTGTGTCCCATAGAGCCGCCTCCTACTCCACCTCACCTCTGTCTCATCTTGGACTCCAGGCTGTCATGACCTAAAAACATATTAAAAACTTATTTGTGTGGATTTTTTTTTTTTTTATTGCCAGTCAGTCAGTCATTGCCCAACCCGCTACATCCTAACACAGGTTCACGGGGGACTGCTGGAGCCAATCCCAGCCAACACAGAGCGCAAGGCATGAACAAATCCTGCCAGTTCACCACAGGGCACACACACACATTGCATCTTACAAAATTTGGGGATCACGTACTGTATGTGCCTTAACCCTTTCTGACTTGTTATTCGTGTTATTCTCACACCAGCCAGGGCAAGCCCATGTTTGATTTATAGAGGGGCATTGTGGAGTAATCGACTATAAGCCACAAATTCTCAGCTCTGACTGATGTGTGACCCTGAGTGGGTCACTTATTGTCCTATGCATCAATGGTAATGGACACTGAAGTTGTAGATCCCTCCTTTGGGTGAAGGTACCAACTGACCATATAATAATGACCATCACTTGAAAATCTGAAAGTTTAGGAAAAGCATCCTTTCACATGCAATTGAGACTGCACATTTACAGGACCTTAGGGTTTTGTTACATAAGTGGCAGTATGGCAGAGAGATACTAAGGCATGAAGAGACAAAAACAGGAGGCAACAGCTCATAGGTGGTCCTTAACTTATTACAAGGACCCGTAGTTGAAGTAATAACCATGACAGGAGTGGCTCACACCCAGTGGCCGGGAAGTAGACAGTCAAAAGGCACAGAAAGGTCGTGGTGGTTGAGCGGAAGGCCAGAGTGTCTCCCACAGCTGGTAGGTGGCAGTACAGGACAGCTAGCATGGCATTGGAGTGGCTCTGATATCTCGGGTGGGGAGATAAAGAAGGAGCTGCATAATGCAGCAGAATATCCATCCATCCAGCCATTATACAACCCGCTATATCCTAACTACAGGGTCACGGGGGTCTGCCGGAGCCAATCCCAGCCAACACAGGGTGCAAGGCAGGAAACAAACCCTGGGCAGGGCGCCAGCCCACCGCAGCAGCAGAATATTTTTAGTGAAAAATAAAGTTATTGCTGGGGTTTGATGGTATACCCACCATTGCCTCACACATGGGGGGGGGGGGGGGGGCTGCTCTGCAAAGGCAAATCTCCTGTAGGACCACAAGGGTCTAGAACAAGGGTGGGCAATGTTGGTCCTGGAGGGCTGCAGTGGCTGAAGGTTTTTGTTCCAACCCAATTACTTAATTAGAACCCAATCCTCGCTAATATCAGACCTTATTTAATATTATGGATTGTTAATATGCAGTGTTAGGCTATTATATCAAAGAAATCTTTCCTTACCAGGGATATCATCCAAATAATTTGATTTGGTTTTATTAAACCAAATTGTTCATGATGAATCCACAAAGGTGTAAAGGGAAACAAGTTAGATGGAGAACTGCTGGCTCCTTTATCATTTACATCTTATTATTAACTAGCAGAATACCTGCGCTTCGCAGCGGAGGAGTAGTGTATAAAAGAAGTTATGAAAAAGAAAAGGAAAAATTTTAAAAATAACGTAACATGATTGTTAATGTAATTGTTTTGTCATTGACATGAGTGTTGTTGTATATATATATATATATAGCAAAATACCAACGCTTGGCAGCGGACAAGTAAAAAGAAAAGGAAACATTTTAATAATAACGTAACATGATTGACAACGTAATTGTTTTGTCATTGTCATGAGTGTTGCTGAGATATATATATATAGATATATATATATAGATATATATATATAAAATAGATATATATATATAGATATATATATATATATAGATATATATATATATATATAGATATATATATAGATATATATATATATATACACACACACACACACACACATATACTATGGGGTGCGAAACAGGCAAATACATTGATTTTCTGAATATATAAAGTCGGCGTCAGAATATATAAAGTCAAAACTTGAATATATAAAGTCATTCCCGAATATATAAAGTCACTGTCGGAATATATAAAGTCAAAACTTGAATACATAAAGTCAGCGTCGGTATATATAAAGTCAAAACTTTTTTCTAAATATATAAAGTCAAAACTTGAATAAATAAAGTCACCGCTGGAATATATAAAGTCAAAACTTGAATATATAAAGTCAGCGTCAGAATATATAAAGTCAGCGTTGGAATATATAAAGTGAAAAACTGAATATATAAAGTCAGCGTCGGAATTTATAAAGTCATTCCTGATTATATATAGTCAACATCGGAGTATATAAACTCATTCCTGAATATATAAACTCAAAGTCAAAATATATTGATTGAAACGACTCTGAACTGAAGTAAGTTAACAAAAACGTATTCAGAAAAATAAATTAAAAAAACACTGTTCGGTTAATGTTTTGAAAATGATGCATTTGCCCTGCCCAGGATTGGTTCCTGCCTTGCACCCAGTGTTGGCTGGGATTGGCTCCAGCAGACCCCTGTGACCCTGTGGTCGGATTCAATGGGTTGGGAAATGGATGGATATTGCAGCACTGACTTTGTATATTCCGACGATGACTTTATATATTGAAGTTTTGACTTTATATATTCCAGCGCTTACTTTATATTGTGAGCTGGAGGGCTTCGCTATTACGTGTGGGGACGAAACTTCACTTTGGTAACTGATCATGCTCCACTTCAATGGTCATACCAACAGAAAGATACAAACTCTCGCCTCATGAGATGGTTTCTGGGCTTACATCTTTTACCGTTTCACAGTAAAACATCGACCAGGTTCTGAACACGTGAAACGCAGACGTATTATCAAGACTAAATGAACCTGGTACAGAGAGTCGCTTGATTCACGGAAATGTGAATAAAGCTGAGGGGGAGGGTGTGAGCTGGAGGGCTGATCGCACCCCAAGAAGATAGACGCCTCTGGGAAAACCACAACTCCTGAAACACAGACTACCCTCACATTACTCCTTACTTTCTCACTTGCGCTATAACGCGTAATGCAAACCTCGTGCGATACTCCGCTAACTTAAAAGCCTTGTGCAGCGCCTGTCAGTTGAAAATTGATTGTTTGCTTGCTTTTATCGCTCTCTCTCTCTGCTCCTAGCGGAACTGTCATCTCTGACTTGTCATGGAGCATGTTTAAGCTCATGTGTTTACAGTGTTTGAATAAAAATCCTTCTTGTTTCTACGACCTTCTGCGCAAATCTGTGACCCAAGCGTGACAATATATTCCGACGCTGACTTTATATATTCAAGATTTGACTTTATATATTCTAGCGCTGAGTTTATATATTCCGATGCTGACTTTACATTTTTAAGTTTTGACTTTAGGTGGCAGTGTGACGAAGTTGCTTCGGAAGACGGCGTTAGCCGCGGAGCTCAGCTCAGAGCGAAATGAGGTAAATGGAAGGGGATATGATGACGTGACTCCCCCACCCGCCTTAACTGTCAATCCCCCACAAACACAGTCTCTCGGAATTTGCATAAGCACACCCCTTCACCTGCAATTTTAACTTAGTTACAAAGTGATCAAAACTCTTGTTTATATCCTGCGTCCTCTCATTAAACTTGTATCCTGCATTACCCATGGGCATGAAAAACGCCAGCGGCAGCCTGTCTATTAACTTAATTTAAAGTTTAGGTTTATACCTCGCTTTGTTTCCGAAGTAGCTGCAATGATGAATATGGTAGTATATGTCACTCGCTTTCTTCTTATTGTTTCGCTGCCTTCTCAATTATATAATGCATGTTTTCTTCAGTGTATTTTCGAGCTCTTCCTGGTTTTCTACATAGTGCGTTGACAGTCAGTTCACGTGATTACGTGGGCGGCGTGATGATGTCACACGAAACTCCGCCCCCATGGCGTTCAAGCTCCTCTCCATTACAGTAAATGGAGAAAAACAACTTCCAGTTATGACCATTACGCGTAGAATTTCGAAATGAAACCTGCCCAACTTTTGTAAGGAAGCTGTAAGGAATGAGCCTGCCAAATTTCAGCCTTCTACCTACACGGGAAGTTGGAGAATTAGTGATGAGTCAGTCAGTCAGTCAGTCAGTGAGTCAGTCAGTCAGTCAGTCAGTGAGGGCTTTGCCTTTTATTAGTATAGATAAGGATATATTAAAATCCATGAACACAGCTGTTTAACTCTTTTAGGGCTGATGTAGACTTTTGTCAACCCAAGGGGTTGAGGGCGGATGTGGACATCCATGGGCAGACGACGATAGAAGTCTGTAAATACTGACAAAACTCACGGTTAAGTTACAGGTAGACCCTCTTTGCTTGGAGGACTGTTAGACTCGTTGACTTGACGTCGAATCCCTGCATGTGTGTGAGTAGCATAAACAACGTCTAGCTTGGCATTGACATCGGGCAAGAGAGGGAAGCGAATGATAGTGTGCGTATCTACTGTGTGTATTATTTATGGAATTATTTATTTTTGCATATTATTGCTGACTCTGACTTACCGATCTCCCATTTTGATGCAAGTGAACTGGAAATTGAAAATGAAAGTCAGGTGATCGTAGTGCTGAATACGTTCGTGTTGCTGACACACCTACAGCAACATTTGCCCTGGGAGGCCCACACAGACGTCGATCTGTGGCAGACAAGCTGGCTACTGGACTTCATCAAGTGACACAGCGTGCTAGTGGACACTACGGAGTACCAGCCACTCGACTACGTCAAGCTGTTTTTTCCAGAAAGTGCCTTTCAGCGTTTGAGGGATGAGACAAACAGGTATGTAATAAGCACGTGAATTTACATACTGTAGTGGAGCAGAGTGACATTTGTTATAAATAAGTATGTCATGTTAATTTATTGGGCTGGCGCCCTGCCCGGGGTTTGTTTCCTGCCTTGCACCCTGTGTTGGCTGGGAATGGCTCTAGCAGACCCCCGTGACCCTGCAGTTAGGATATAGGGGGTTGGATAATGGATGGATGGATGGAGTTAGGATTCTAGCAGCTGCATTCTGCACTCGTTGCAAATGATTTATGTCTTTTTTGGGTAGTCCTGAGAGGAGTGCGTTACAGTAATCTAGTCGACTAAAAACAAACGCGTGAATTAATTTCTCAGCATCTTTCAATGATATAAGAGGTCTAACTTTTGTTATGTTTCTTAAGTGAAAAAATGCTGTCCTAGTGGTCTGATGAATATGTGATTTAAAATTCAGGTTACAGTCAACAGTTACCCCTAAGTTTTTTACTTCCGTTTTAGCTTCTAATCCTAATGCGTCAAGATTATTTCTGATAACCTCACTGAATCCGTTTTTGCCAATCAATACAATTTCAGTTTTCTCTTTATTTAACTTGAGAAAATTACTATTCATCCATTGAGAAATACCAGTAAGACATTGTGTTAGTGAATCGAGAGAGTCGGTGTCATCAGGTGCTATTGATAAGTACAGTTGTGTGTCATCAGCATAGCTGTGGTAGCTCACGTTGTAACTTGAGATAATCTGACCTAACGGAAGCATGTAGATTGAGAAAAGAAGCGGACCCATGATAGAGCCTTGTGGAACCCCATATAGAATATCATGCGTCTTTGAGTTGTGATTACCACAATTAACAAAGAATTTTCTTCCTGCCAGGTAGGATTCAGACCAATTTAAGACATTACCAGAGAGGCCCACCCATTGACTAAGGCGATTTCTAAGAATATTGTGATCAATGATATCAAACGCGGCACTCAGATCGAGGAGGATGAGAACAGATAAATGGCCTCTGTCTGCATTTACTCGCAAGTCATTTACTACTTTAACGAGTGCAGTTTCTGTGCTTGATGTGTTCTAAAACCTGACTGAAATTTATCTAGAATAGCATGTTTACTTAAGTGGTCGTTTAACTGCATAATTACTGCCTTCTCTAGAATTTTACTTAAAAAGGGCAGGTTAGAGATGGGTCTAAAATTTTCAAAAGCAGAGGGGTCAAGATTATTTTTCTTGAGCAGGGGTTTAACTACAGCAGTCTTAAGACAGTCTGGGAAAACCCCCATATTTAATGACGAGTTTACTATGTCAAGGATATTATCAATAAGCGCGTCTGATACTTCCTTGAAAAACCTTGTTGGTATTGGGTCAAGGACGCAGGTTTCATTTGAGAGAGTATTCTATGTAAATCAGGTAAATCTATCCTGGTGAAAGAATTGAATTTGTTTATAACGGAGTACTGGGGCTTAGGAGGTTCCACAGTGTTGGGGAGATGTACTATATTATTTCTAATATCATTAATTTTTTGATTGAAAAATATAGCAATGTTCTCACAGGTTTCACTGGAAGTATTATGGGGTCATTCCTTTGTGTTACCAGGGTTTAAAAGATGATCAATTGTAGAAAATAGGACTCTGGGATTACTAGCATTGTTATTTATAATCTGAGAGAAATAGCAGCGCCTCTCAAGACGGACTGTGTTATTGTATTCTGTTATTTTAGCCTTCAATATCTCATAATGTATAGTTAGTTTAGTTTTCCTCCATTTACGCTCAGCTCTACAACATATTCTTTTTAAATCAGACACTCTTTGGGTCTTCCAAGGTATAACAATGCTAGAAGATTTTTTAATTGTCTTTTCAGGTGCAACTATGTCAACAGCAGCTCTCACTTTAGAATTAAAGTTTTCCACCTTACTATTAACATCATCCTTGCTATTGTAGCTGGCACTATAGCCGGACTGATTGCTTAGAATGTTTGTAAGTTTTACAGCTGCTGAGGAGTCAAAGAAGCGTTTTTTAACAATATGCTCCTCATGAATGTTTTCTATCATTATTTCTATACTGAATAGTAGAAGAAAGTGGTCAGGAAGATGCTGGACGATGTTTAAACACACACTGACATTTCCTAAACCAAACTTTCATGATGATGTTGGCAGGTGGCTACAGCTGTCTTCTTGTTCCCTTTTATTCCAAAGCTTCAAGGTCAGTTCTGCTCATCCCATAATCCTCTACGTGGAGACGACTCTACCCTGTCCTCCTGCTCAACAGACGCGAGCCCTTATAAGCCTGTCTCAGTCCAGTTATCCATCCATCCATTTTTCCATCCAATTATCCAGTTAGAGGGAGTCAATGCCTATTGTAGAAGCACAAGGGCACAAGGTGGGTACTGTTGTGGCAGAAACACGCTTATCAAAGAAGACACCTGGAGACCTCAGGATGTGCTGGTGGAATCAAGCTTCATGGCATGATGTACACACGGCCTTAATTCAAATGAAATGAGCGCCCAGCAGTGGGGCCATCTTCCTTTTAATAAAAAGTTCTTATCGAGAGTCCACACTCTGCCACCCCCTGGTCTGGCATGGAATTACTCTCATTTAGACCCTTTAGCTGCCTCCCATGCATATGTGTGTGACAACGGGCACAGCTGTACTAACGTGCACTAAGATACTGTATATAATGCTTATTTTCGTATATGCTCATGATTCTCTTTGAATATCATCAACTTTAAGAATATACTGTTCTATAGTACCAGACCCAGGTGGGGCACAAGTCAATCACAGGGTACACTCACACCCTCTTCACACTCATTTATGTTATTTATGGGTGCTCCCCACAGTGGGATGGGTCCACTTGTGCCCTGTTATACTCTCCCCTCACAGAATCCTGCCCCATTTATATCAGTGTCACTGAGTTCTTCTTGCTTGGGTAGTGCTCCCTACACATCAAGTTCCCACTGACCACCTGAACATGAACCTAGGTCCACAACCTGCATGGACTTCAACTCTTTTAGCCTGTCAAGTGAAAGAAGAACGTTACTGACTCGAGTGACTAATGAAGCTTCTGACTGCAGTGGTGTATCTTCTTGACAGCAGGCCCCTATATACAGTATACCCTGCCCAAAGTCCATCCATCCATCCATTATCCAACCCGCTATATCCCAACCACAGGGTCACGTGGGTCTGCTGGAGCCAATCCCAGCCAACACAGGGCACAAGGCAGGAAACAACCCCAGGCAGGGCGCCATCCCTATTGCAGGGCGCACACACACACACACACACACCAAGCACACACCAAGCACACACTAGGGACAATTTAGGATCGCCAATGCACCTAACCTGCATGTCTTTGGACTGTGGGAGGAAACCCACGCAGACACGGGGAGAACATGCAAACTCCACGCAGGGAGGACCCGGGGAGCAAACCCGGGTCTCCTAACTGCAAGGCAGCAGTGCTACCCACTGTGCCACCGTGCCGCCCTGCCCAAAGTCACTATAAGAAATAAAAGTGATAAAGCCACTCCAGCTAATACATGCTGGCAAAGCCATGACGGGCTGACATTCCCTAAAGGTCAGGTTCTTCTACATTAGGGGTCTCACTTGAAGGTGATGCCCTTCCCGAAGTGACTTCAGTGTATCTGCTCTCATAAGTGAACACGAAGTTTGCTGTTTCCGGCCCCGCAGTCTCTACTCATTCCTGATGTGGGACTTGACATTTTCCTTCGTTTTAAAAATAAAAAGACGTAAGCACTTGCATAACAACTTGTACAACAGCAGATGGTGTCGTGTTCGTCTCGTGCATTAGCCTTTCCACTAAAGTACACAAGGTAAACAGCAGCTGAGGCAGAAACCTTTTTATTTTGCTCTTATTCAAGTTGGGAGGTAAAAGCTGAGCAGCACCATCTGCTTAAAATCCACGCAAGAACACCTACCTTGAAACATCCAGAAGAGAACAAAAGTGACGCGTCAGCCGCCTTCTTCTGTCAGCTCACGATAACCTCCTTTGTTCTTTGATGACTAATCATATGGTGATGTCTGGAGCGGCTAGAGTGCTAAGAGGAAGGACCACAATCATGGAGAATTGGGCCTTGCTGTGTGAGCCAGACTGGCAGATGGGGTTTAAACGTGAGCGAGAGCATTTGAGGGTCTCTAGGTACTCCTCCAGGGGGTGCTCGTCAGATTGTTTCTGCCAATGAAAAGCAGCAACAGCATCCAAGGAGAAGAGCACTGAAGTTCTGCTCCCAAGAAGGGAAGCGCGGTGAGGAATGAAGAGTTACTGCGCCTTTGGCAGGTGTCACACTTACCCGACTCCAAGTCGGAGCGCGTGTCACCTTAACGACTGTAGTTGCTTAGAGGATGTCAGAGCCTGTATGTCAGGTCGCTATTTAGGGAGTGGATGTAGAGGTGGTCCACTCCTACAAGTACTTGGGGGTCCACATTAATGACAGTCTGGACTGATCTTATAACACACAAGAAAACTCTTTAAGAAAAGGCAGAGCCGGCTCTTTTTCCTTAGAAGACTTTACATATTTACATCTTCTATAACTCTGTGATGGCCAGTGTGATTGTGGTGTGCTGGTCTGGTTACATCACTTCAAGAGGGGCCCACCGAATCAACAAGCTAAAAAAGCAGGCTCAATTACAGGACACACTCTGGACACCCCGGAGGTTGTAGAGAAGGAGACAATTAAAACAAAACTCAGTGCCGTTATGAACAATGCTGCACATCCTCTCTCTGACACACAAACACTGAAGACTTTCAAATCATTCAGCAGAAATGTGTCAAGAAAGACGACATTTGGGGGCTCCTTTATACCAACAGCAATGTGCCGTCCTGATGCCTCACTGGGACTGAGTCTGCCAAGTCTGCCGTTTTCTTTTTTTTTTTTATTTCCTTCATGTTTAGCCATCTCAGTGTGTGTTCGGACCATATTGGTTGTGTATTTATACTTATCTGTATATTTATGTATGTATGCGCTTACTTAGGAGCCCCCTGTGGAAAAATAAAGTTTCCTCTCTTGTCACACATGTGTGTCTCAGGACTCCAAGTAGGTGATACCACCCTGGGCAGACAGGTGGCACTGCTGCTAACTGTCTTGTCATTTTCTTCTTCCACGGTGCAGAGAAACCACCCAGTGAGGGCAACTGACTCCTCCCCTTTCAGGCCCTGTCCTGTAAAAAGGAAGACCACCCAGAATGAGGTGTCACTTCTGCAAGAGTTCACCTGGCCTGTGGAGTTCCATGAATATTGCTGAACCAAACAAAAGAGCCCAATTAAAGGTGACCACTCACTTGACGTGGTGACTATTTTGGTTTCCTTTTTAACGCCATTGTGTGTTTTGGTTTTGTTGAGACTAACAATAAACAGGGTCAGCCTGGCTGGCACCCCAAAAATTCTTCACTTGTATGACTGTCATTACCTCTGTGACCACACTATCTGTTACATGGAAGTGATGGCAGGAGATGATGGATTACACGACCCCCTCACAACTTCTCAGCACAGGGGCAAATTTCCTGCCGCACCTCAAGAGGATTGCAAGGATGACCCATTTTGACAGCCAAGTGTGGAGCACACAGGAGTTAAAATGTCAAATGGATATTGCTCCAAAATCCCATGAACCTTTGCTCTGTTGATTCTGTCCTTTACTTCTTGAGGCCATCTTCTCTTTTCTTCATGTAGTTTTGTATGGGCTGTTGCCTGTTTGTGGCCGTAGTGGACTACTGAGCCGAGTGTTCACACACACACACACACACAGGAGGCCACACCATTACTGGAGAGTTGCTGAGCACTATGGCCGAGACGCTGGAGATGTCAAACTGCATGACTAAAAAGCACTGGGAAAGTCCGGCGATGTGATGGGGAGGCTTGAGGCTATTTGGATAATCCTTTGAGCCCACCAAGCATGGTCTGCAAAGAGGGCCATTTTATACTGTAGTGTTTTTCAAGACATAACATAAATTCCCCCCAACTTTTTTCTTTTCCTTCTTCCACAAATTTTGGATTTCTATGGCTGAGGTTTATCAGTGGCCAACCACATCACACCTAAATGGCTGCCAAAGTGGACAGGGTTTAGCAATGCGGTGCTCCTCCATTAGTCTTATGTTATCATTCAATGGTAGTGTTTATTATTCCCATGGTGGGTGTACGTATGAGAACTTACTAGGACTCGTAGCAGAGTCTGGTGCAGTGTGAATTACTTCTGATCATCTAATCCTACAAGTCTTGGACTTTAATGATTCTGGATCTGCTGGATCTGGGCATTGGATTGTGTGGCCATCAGGGAGCTCCCCAAACACCTGACACGACAGACACAAGGCACAAGTCCCGCACAGCATCGTTTTATTTAGATGTGGGAAACGCTTTCCTTTCATTTCCACCACCTCAACACAGTTGCAATACACACAGCATAATAAAACAGCACTTTCTTTCCTTTTCTTCTCTCCTTTTCTCCTTCTCCTTCGGCCTCCACTCCTCCTCTGGCAAACTTCATCTCTCTCTCCCTCCTGACTCTGGCTCCCGGAATGAAGGCAGGTGGCTCCTTTTAAGAGATCTCCTGAAGTATCAGTCCGGTGTCCTGAACGCTTGACCCACCAGCACTTCTGGGTAAGACTGGAGCTTCCCATTCCCTGCAGCTCCCCCTGGTGGCACCCAACAGGGTTGAGTCACAGAACTCCAATTCCCTTGAAGCCCTGTGGGAAACCATGGTGCTGCCACAACCCAGGGGCACTGCCACCCAGCAGCCCGAGGGAGGTACTGTCCTGTGTATATTCTCTCCCCCGGTCCTTCTAGTTTATCGGCGTCTCGGCCGGGTTGGGGCCCTGGCTGTCCACCGCAAATGGCAGCACATGACTTCAGGTCTCTTTTTCTTTAATGGCATTCATTTCCTCCTTCACTTTAATGTTTAAAGACCTTAGTTTTTTTTTTCTTTTTTTTTCCAAATTAGCAGAGTTTCATAATTACGTAGCACTGCTTTGACATTCACACAATTTGGCCAGGATGCTTTCCTTTTCCCACACCATCTTTAATCCCACTTGACCTTGCTGTTTTTTCCATTAACATGACTGCTACATGACTTGCTTGCTACTCTTTTCATTATCTTTATTGCTATATGACCTGAGTGCTCGTATTATTGGATTTAATGTTGAGAATCGCAAACACGTTTTAAAAAGCTTCAATGATTCTTGGTGTCGGGAGAGATTTGGAATGAGCAAGCCAGGAATATGAAACACTAAACAGGCTGAGGCCACACAAATTCTTCATTTTAAATTCTGAAGACTAACCCTGTCACTCGTCACAAGTTTCAGAAGGGACGATTAGCAAAATCCTGCCCTGTCAATATTGGAGATGGCCCTGTCAGAAACTGGCAAAGAAAATTCAAATGCTCCACAAGAACTATAAAAGTCGCTGTAAATCACGACAAATGTGATAACTTTAATATATTTAATCAAACAAAGCGAGCTCCAATGTCCCTCGTCTTATCCTGAAGTCAAGTCTAAGTCTGAGGACCATGAGTATTGTAGCCAAGGTGGAAAAAAAAAAGACTTTTCATAAGGACACGTTTACTAAGAGAAAGAGAAAGATGGACTGGAATGGGAAGGTTTAAAAGGGCAGAACAAAAGAACAATCAATAAACAGGCTGGGGTTTGTCAAACTTTTGTGAATAAACAAAAGCAAAATAAGACGTAAAGAGGAAGGTCCTCATCAGAAAATGTAACAACCCCTAAGCAAACTAATAAAGTAATCCCTCACTATATCGTGTTTCGACTTTCGCGGCTTCACTCTATCACGGATTTTATATGTAAGCATTTCTAAATATATAACGCGGATGTTTCGCTGCTTCACGGGTTTCTGCTTGGGCAACGGGTCTTTTTACTTCTGGTACATGCTTCCTCAGTTGGTTTGCCCAGTTAGTTTCATACAAGGGATGCTATTGGCGGATGGCTGAGAAGCTACCCAATCAGAGCCCGCAGCTAAGTTCCTGTGTGCTGATTGGCTCAGCGACGGAGCGCCGAATTCGATTCCGCTGCGTTAACCAGGAAGTCTCGTCTCGCTCATTCAGCATCAACGTGTTTCGCTGTGTAAAGGGTTAACTTTTGTGCTCTTTTGTGTTTATCTTTGTGCATAGTCAAGCCATTCGTTATGGCTCCAAAACGATCTGCTCCTGCTACTGCTTCAGGGGCCGTGCCCAAGCACCAACGGAAGATGCTAACGATTGCCGAAAAGGTAAAAGTTTTGGATGTGTTGAAGGAAGGGAACAGCTACACCGCTGTAGGATGCCATTACAGCATCAATGAGTCCACAATTCTTTTTATTTAAAATGGAGGAAAATTATATAAGATCTACGGCAGCAGTGTCCTTTAACCAGGGCGCAAAACGAGTTGTAAGTGGACGTAATAAGGCGGTAGTCCGGATGGAATCTGATTTAGGGATTTGGATTGAGGACTGCCGGAAGAAGAACAACGGCAGTGCTACACAGTCGCCTGAAGAGGCTCCTTTAGAAGAGCTGTAACACTCTCCTTTATTGTGCAGTAAAACTAAACTCATCGTTATCGGAGAAGTCATCGTGTCATTGTTGGCGAGTAAACATAATTAATTTTCTACGTGCAGTACTTAGTACATGTACGTACGTTTAGTGTCACTGTACACACATTTTACTGTATACAGTTTTTCTTGCATTGTACGCATTTATTGCTGGTGGCCTGTCTATCGTAATGGCTGTAACATATGTGATATCAGAGACGCTCGATATCTTTAAAATAATATTTAGGTTCTACTGTATATAAACAGTGTGTTTACATACATAATTTCAATGAATCTTACCTAATATCTAAGAGAATACAAAGGGTTTATGCTGTATAACTGTGCTTAAAATGTTTATAAACAGTGTGGGAGAGTTTATAAGGGCTTAAAATATATAAAAATAACCATATGAACATATGGTTTTTACTTCGTGGATTTTCACCTTCGAGGAGGGATTACTGTATTCATGTTTGCTTTAACTTCACTCTAAACACTTGTGATGGGTGCCACCATCTTACATAGTGTCAGGGCCATAATGTTGTGTCATTAGATGGTAGATGGCAGGCCAAAAGGCAAGGGGAGAGGATAAGGAGATGAAACAAAATCAGTCAGCAAACAGGGCTCAAAACTGTAAAGACAAAAAGAAACGAGAATCGAAGTTGACGTAGCAAAGCGCAAAGTTGTTAACCTGAAACACTAGAATCAGCTTGTAAAGGATGGTTCAGTTCTTCTAAGAAATATCCATATACTTAGACGCTGCTCCCCAGCTAGCGCTAAATTAATGTCCCATTAATGACATCACAATGAGTGACCATCAGGCCACACCCTTAACATGTCATTTTTAAGCCAGGGTTCCCCCCAGGTTTATGTTTAAATTTGTTTTAAATGTCATGTTTTCTTTATTATTGTTTATATTTTTTATGTTTATTTGTATAATTCTGCATTTTTTGTCAGTTGTGATTGCTATCTCTGTATGAGAGTTGGTTCTGTCTTGTCTTTTGTGTTTTGTGGGTGGTTTCCCAAGAGGCGTGGCCACCTGTGACCACTCCCAGTCCTATAAAGGCTCATGGGAATGGCAGTCGCTCTGTGGTACATTGTGTGCACTCGTCAGCTGGTGAGTTCTCCCCTTCATGTTTGTTTATGTACAGTACAGGCCAAAAGTTTGGACACACCTCCTCATTCGAAGTATTTTCTTTATTTTCATGACTGAAGGCATCAAAACTATGAATGAACACATGTGGAGTTATGTACTTAACAAAAAAAGGTGAAATAACTGAAAACATGTTTTATATTCTAGTTTCTTCAAAATAGCCACCCTTTGCTCTGATTACTGCTTTGCACACTCTTGGCATTCTCTCGATGAGCTTCAACAGGTAGTCACCTGAAATGGTTTTCACTTCACAGGTGTGCCTTATCAGGGTTATTTAGTGGAATTTCTTGCTTTATCAATGGGGATGGGACCAGCAGTTGTGTTGTGCAGAAGTCAGGTTAGTTGGACAATCATTTATTTTTCAACAGGACAATGACCCCAAACACACCTCCAGGCTGTGTAAGGGCTATTTGACCAAGAAGGAGAGTGATGGAGTGCTGTAAATGGTCATGAAAATAAAGAAAACACATTGAATGAGGAGGTGTGGCCAAACTTTTGGCCTGTACTGTATGTTATTCTCTTGATTTACTGCCTTTTTGATTTTTCACTGCTCGGTTTTTGGAACTGCACTGGGACTTCTGTTTGCTTTTATTAGGCTGACCAGATTTTCCAGATAAGTCCCCAAACTTATCAATCAATATTGGAGTATTTATTAAGTGACCAGCCATTTAGAAATGAAATTTGTTAAATAACGTAAAAACCAGAATGTCTGGTCACCTTATTTTTAGGCGACTCCTTTCAGCCTCCATTTGCTCTTTTGAGATTTCCTTTTTTTCTTTCTGAGCCTTTTGTCAATAAATTCTTGAATTCTTGAATAAATTCTTAAATTCTTGGGGCATTTTGCCTATATTTTAGGACTTTCCAAAGCATATTCTTGAAGTTTAAGAATAAGGTAGGCTGCTTTAGGCCCAAGCCAGGCACTCTAGTAGAGGCTAGGCTGCCTTTTAGTTCACCATTAGTTCTGGGCAGGTTGGTGAGATACAGGCCTGCTTTCCTGGATATTTTTGAAGGCCTAGCACCTCTTTAAGTTAATTTGGGTGAGTAAATCACAACATAGCATCAACTCGCTGCACTGCAGCAACAAAGTGGCAGCACCTGCTGGAAAAACAAAATGGCGCTGCATGAAACAAACAACATAATGATCAATAATCCTCAAGAAAAAAACATAGAATGCACAAAAAAATGATAAAGTGTTAAATAAATCACTAATGAATACTAAACATTAATAGTTATTATTGTGTTACATGATGCAAATCCTGGAGGTTCATAATCAAAATGGCCGAGACAATATTATAAAATGGTAGACTATGTTACCTGCTATTTAACGAAAATATCCTTATTAAATATCCTTACTGAAATTGAAAATAGGAAAAATGAATTGAACAAAAAATATTAAAAATAACTTCAGAGCCTTTTGAAAGACCTCAAGGAAGTGAGACAGAAACATTACATCCATCAATCAATCTATCAGCAAACAAATCAGGCAACCAATGAATCATCTGATCAGTAAGCTAATCGATTAATTAATTGATCAAAACAATAATAAACCTACCGACTAACCCAGGGGTCCCCAATTCTGGTCGTGGAGGGCCGTAGTGGCTGCAGGTTTTCATTCTAATCCTTTTCTTAACTAGTGACCTGTTTTTGCTGCTAATTAACTTCTTTTGAATTAATTTTAATTGACTTGTTTTTTAAGATTTGTTCCCCTGAACTTCTTCATCATTCCTCCGAATTGCTTCATTTCTTTTGTTAAATGGAACTCAAACAGAAATGAAATATGAAGTGAGTGAGCCAACAGAAGACCAACTAAGTGAGGACCTTAAGCTCCAACCAATTTCATTCCAACCAGTTGCTTAATTAGGCACTGAGTCTTGCTATTAATTAAACCCGTTCTTTAATTCCATGACTTGTTGCTGCTCTCATTGTGCAATGGCAGACATTTCCAAAATTAAGAGCACTATTACAATGTTTTGTGGACCTGAGCAGATCAGCATTCCTGAGACCTTCATCTTTCTTTATTTTCAGATATTGTGCGATGGTCACAGTTTGCTGGCCATTATTTGGCTCATTTTGTATCTCATTATTGTCTGGCAGCTAATTAAGAAAAAAGAAACAATTAAGGGGTCTGTGTCTTCAAGAGCAGTCAAATAAAACAGGTCACTAGTTAAGAAAAGGGTTAAAATGAAAACCTGCTGCCACTGCAGCCCTCCAGGACCGGAGTTGGGGACCCCTGGACTAACCATTCAAGGAACCAATCAACATCCATCAATCATCAGTCCTTTTTATTAAGGCTGACAAAAATCCATCTTGGTTACTGCCGGCTCAGAATACCTTAGTAAAGGAGTGGGCCATGAAACACTGACCCTTACAATATGTAATGAGACATAAATGCTTCACTTTTATACTTTCACAGAAAAAAAACAATGAAGAATTTCTATATTTTGTGACTCTGCTATCAGAGCTGCAGTATCGGGTGGAGGCAGTATTCAGATACATCTACTGATGCTACTGGACACATCAACAGTGACACTCCTGTAATCCTCTGGAGTTACAAGTCTTTCAACATCCTACACCCTGTCACTCCTGCACACCAGAGGGTCCCCTTCCAGTTTCGCCGAATGTAAGTAGTACCACCCCTGAACGTGAGGGGGCACTGTTGCTAACAGTCTTGTTTCCTTTTTCCCTCACAGCTTCAAGGAACCGCCCCTCGAGGGCACTGAGGCAAAGGAAGCCCCGCCTCTTTCTGTCCATCCGCTATAAACGTTCCTAAAAGGCGGAGACTCATTTTGATGCTGACCTTGCTTCTGTGCGGACCTAAGCCAGGACTTATCATTCCAGAGTGAAGAACTGAATTCTCTAAATGAGGCACAATGGGGTGCAGTTTTTTTACATCACCTTTCTCGTTTTTTTTCGAGTTAAACGGGGTTCTTGCCCAGTTGGCACCACAAACTTTTGGCTTTGTCCTGCATCTTCATTCTCGACCGCTACAACCCTCATCCAGGTGACCCCGCTGGGGCTGATCAAACCTTCACATTGAAGATAGTTCAGGGGGCTGTGGGGTGACCCCAGGAGACCAGGCTGGGAACCTGAACCTTGTGTTGTTTCTGTTCCTCTCACGAACTTCATTCTTGCTTGGTGAATCTTTAAGCTCTGCTCATTTTTTACAGATATTATCGCATGCACACTGGTTGCTTCTTGCATTCTTCTATTGCCGTTATGTCTGTCCTTCTGGGATCCTCGTCTCCCCCCCCCACTTCGGTCACCCTTGAAAGTATGTCTTTATTAGGTTCATCAAGATCTTTTGGATATCCATTACTGAAGATGCCCATTGAGTTGCCAGCCCAGCTGCCATCTCTCCAAGCTGTTAATGACACCTGTGTGGTGTCCAGCAGCCATTCCTGGTACTGATTTCTCAGAGACAATGGTATACAAACACATTTACTGACGTTACTAGTCACATCATGAGTGATGTTCCTGGAATCTTTGGGTGATTTGGGTCTTTTAACATAATACCCCCTCATCCAGGTGACACAGCTGAGGCTGATCAGACCCCAGCTTGTGTCCAGTTGGTGCGCTAACTACCACCCCAACTCTCTCCTCTCTTGAGCCACAGCCATTGAGAGGCCTTCTCCACTGTTTCGGTAGGCTTGCAGCTGGTTCTTCTCCTCCCACCTCCTACTATGCCCAGTAAACTGAAGGCCTTGAATGAGGAATCCCCTTGAAGCCAGCCTCCACAGGGCACAGGCACCAGGCTCTCCATTCTGCATGCTGACATTGCCTGAGCATTTCTACGTATTTAGTGAGCTTCCTCTCAGAGGGCTCTTCCAAATGTTCTTCCCACGGGAGTGTCACCTCCACTACTTGTTTAGTGGCTTCAGACAAGAATGACAATGTCTGGTCAGAAGGTAGTGACAGTAATGTGGCTGGGAAATGTCAGCTGTCTCTCAGGGTCCACCAGAACCTGCCAGTCCCTTGCGGTGGCCAAGGTGCCTACAGATGTTTCCCCTGAGATCTTTGGCTGCATGTCTGCTCTAACAAAAGGGTCGCTTATCTGCAGTAATTCCTGCTCTGATTGTTTCTGTGATGGAACCTCAAAACCTGGTCATGCCACCATCTGTAACATCTCTCACCAAGTGAAGAATCTGCTGGAAAATACAGAAAAGGAAAAGGCAGGGCAAAGCAGAAAGTACCAGGAAGCTGACAGAAATCTGTAATATGAACGTCTTAATATCAGGCAAGAAATGAAACCTTTAAACAACGCTTCATCTAACCTCAGCGGATCTTTGTTGTGCCTCAGAACACAACGTGTCTTTTTTGACTTTCCTTTGTCTTTCATACCTTAGGAGAGCTAACGTCACTCTGAACCGAACTGCGAGGATGACGAGACTGAACTCCACTGAATGGCCGGAGTGAAGCGGCTCTTCTGGTGCTGCAATGCAGCTGTTTTTTCATTCCTGGAGCTAAAGACCCCATGGGGAGGGATGTTAGGTATCCTTCATATATGTAATGTGATGGTGCTGATGGGAGCAGGGTTGGGGGCCCAAAACAAGTGTGAAGGCTAGGGGCCACCACAGGGTCCCAAACCACGAGTACAAACACATGACCACAGTCCCAGGTTCCAATCAAAGGGTGTTTATTACACAAGTACTTGAATACACAAGCACAACAGCACAAGTCGTCACTCCTCCTCTCCTCTCCTTCTCTCACCACCGCACTGCCCTCCTCCAGTCGAGTGTTGCCTTCCTCCCTCCCACCTCGGATTCGCATGGATAAGACTGTGCGGTCCCCTTTATTGAGGACCTGGGGGTACTTCCGGCCCCAGGGCTTTTTGCCCATTTGAAGCACTTCCAGGTCATATGGAAGTTCCCAGTAGCAGACAGTAAAGCTCCCTGTTGCATCCTTTTGTAGCACCCCTCTATCCCTTCAGAAATGTGCTACCAGACTACAAATCCCAGCATTCAATGCTGTTGTCCAGAACAGGCACTGATGTCCAGGGCTGCTGCCATCTAGTGTCCTGGGGGAGCGAACATCCCTTATTTCCAGCTCTTCTTTGTCTTTCTCTTTCATCCCGGCGAGGTAAGATACTATAAATATGTCCTGTTGGGACGCCTGTCCATCTGCCAGGGGTAACCTACAAGGTAAGGAATCTTCTTTCCTGGTCTGGATATCCGTCCATCCACCCAAGAAGTCTCCTTCGCATCTGGCACCTTTCCCTCCCTTGGCCAAGATGCATGTCTGTCCTGTTCGAGCCTCCTGCCCGGGTAAGGAACCATCCCCTGTCCCTGCCATCCCGTGTGGCACTTACACAGGCCAAACCAACTCCCAAAGTCTTCCTTACTTTCTGTAATTTCAGAAATAAACTGAGAGTGCAGCATTAGGAAGAAGACGGCACGCTGAGACTTTTAGGCACCACCGAGGCCACAATGTATACTGTTAAAGAGGAGGAGAGGTAATCAGAGATGTGAACAGGATTCAGACAAGGGGCTCAAAGTGACATTTTTGTGGTATACTACATGCACAGGAGAGAGAAAGAACAAAGCGACTAGGAAAATACAAACGGAAAAACCACACCAAAGAGTAAAATGAAACCCTGGTGCTTCGCCGCTCCACTCTGGGCCAACTGCAGCTTCTAGGGAACAACACATGGAACAGCTTAGTGTGCTCGTCCATAAAAATGGCTCTCAGACACTCCTGGTGCACGTCAGCTCACAAAACAGCGACGTCTTTCTGCCAAAGGACACCAG
Source organism: Polypterus bichir lapradei (assembly GCA_026402145.1). Classification (NCBI taxonomy): domain Eukaryota; kingdom Metazoa; phylum Chordata; class Cladistia; order Polypteriformes; family Polypteridae; genus Polypterus; species Polypterus bichir. Next base: position 30,444,253 of record JANRMT010062814.1, on the reverse strand, counting down.
CTGGATGTAAATGCACTTCACAGGAGAAGATGCTTGTTCTACCAAAGGACACTAGCTAGACATAAGTACATGCCAAGTGAGAGTGTGGTCAGTAGAGATTTACTTTTCATGAGCATGGGAAAGGAGCTATGAACATACAATTTATTATTAGCATTATTATGAATTTGCTGTCTGACTTCTCCACCTCCCTCCTGTCAAGTGTTCATTCGCTCTCAGATTCCAGCTTTGCGCTCCAACATTTCTTCTGCCCTGCATAACTTGTAGTATTTGGAACCAGACAGCTTCATTTAACTAAATAGCTTGTTTTGGTTGCAGGCCTGACTGAACTTTCTTCATCCTCCTAGGACCAGAAAACAGCCCAGGCCTAGAGCTCCCCCTGGTGGACCCTGATGTTCCTGCACCCCTGAGGTTTCTTAAAAGAATACTTCACCTAAAACTATCATGTTACTTACTCCATGTAGTGTGCAGTGATGGTCAAGAAAAGTTTTTAATCTCATATTTCATGCAGAAAAGAGAGAACAAAGTTTATGATATGATAATACAAGCTAGTGGTGACCAATGCTGTACGGGATATGAAAAACGTCCATGGAAATGAGAAAAAACAGCAATGCATGTGACAAGTGTTGAATATTCCACACGTCTGTTCAAAACATGCAAAACACTTATTTTTTTGGCTAAAATATTGTTAAAAATATACTGCTGGAAAAAAAAAAATCAGTGCACATCATCAACTGGAAGCATAAATCACCTCAGGATTGCCTTTCTGAACTGAAGATACGACTGATGGGGAGAAGTGGACGGGGTAACAGGTGTTGTTGGGTGGAGGCAAACCCCCAGACATCCCACTCAGTCTGAGGGTCAATACGGCCAATCCTGAACAGTCTGCTCTTTAATCTGCTGGAAGATGTTAAGATGTTGCCTTCTCCGTTATCTCGATACTGTCTGTACGCAAGGCAGGGGTCTTCAGCACTCCACAGTGGTGTCACCTGCACAAGCCAAAGTATCGACTCCTTCACGCTTAACCAATAGCTCTGCTTATCCAGAACACCCATGAGACACGAGGGAAGTGTCCTGCCCTGGCAGTACCTGCTTTTTTCTTACAGCTTTTTATTGTTTATCTGAATATCTCCTACAATATAAAAATGGATGAAGGTCCACGCATTTGTTCTGTTCGTGTTTGTAGTTTACTAGTTTGTTTCTTAAACATATTAGCGTGATTCATTTTTGTAAGTTTTAAAATATTTAAATATAACATAACATTCACATTCTCGATTGGCCCTAGTGTGTGCTTGGTGTGTGGGTGTGTTCGTGTGTGTCCTGCGGTGGGTTGGCACCCTGCCCGGGATTTGTTCCTTCCTTGTGCCCTGTGTTGGCCGGGATTGGCTACAGCAGACCCCCGTGGCCCTATGTTCAGATTCAGTGGGCTGGAAAATGGATGGATAACATTCACAAAGCTACAAAACTAAAGGCAGAGAACCAGACTTACCCTGATGTCACCAAGGCATTTTTATATAAATACGGTATATCTACTTTATATATATATAAAATCCTAAGCCTAAAAGTGCAATGATTTTATGTGACGTTTTTTTGTCACGCTTTAAATCGGCCTTATTTTAAAACCTACATATATATGTTTGATCTCATTCTTTTCAGAATTTATCGAACTTTAATGTGATGTTGTTCGATTTTCAGATTCTTATTCCATTTTTAAACTATAAACTAAAAAATATCAAGAACTCATGTCCCGTGAGACGAGAGTTTGTGCCAAGAGATTTAACCACACCCGGGGCCAGAAATAAAAGACAAAGAGTAGGACAACTGCTGTACAGGCTTTTAAATGTTTGAAGCGCCGCACAAGATGCAGATGACACGGCACAGTGGCAGCAGCTGATCGAGCAAAGAGGAGGTAAAAAAAAAACTGTATTTGTGTCCCATTGTATCACCGTTTAAGAAGGGGTTTCGGAGGAGCGACCGTGTCTCTTTGGGGTGCATTCTTCACAACGCGAACGGCAGAGACGCATAGCACAGGCAAGGGGGGGTTGGTGAGCAAAGTGAGCAGGGGGTAAGCCCCTACTATATTTATATATTGTCACAAATGAGCACATGGGAGGCAGTCAATGGGCTTGGCTGAACATGGTATGCCGGACCAGGGCTTAACAGGGTGCACTAACGCCTTTTCTCTCTCCCATCCAGATTCTCTGAACAACTCCACCCTACTACTGACCTCACTTACTGTTCTAAGCCTTTGGACACACCCCCTTCTCCTCACCAGCTATAAAGACAGCCACTCTCCCATATTCGTCAGTCCCATCTTGGACTACTTGGCTACTTTGAGATTTATTAATTCACTGCTTTGTGCTTTCCTTCCTAGGACTGTAAACATACCAGGTGGAACCCCAAACCTCCAAACCTGTTTCTGGTCTCTTTTGTCTTTTGACTAATATATATATATATATATAGTGGAAGATTCAGCCCGGACACTAACAGACCGCGACACAAACATCCCAAAAACACACACGTTTATTGCTTTCTTCTGCACACACCACCACTCAATGTACCAACCAGCACAAATGGCTTACAGTCCTTTCTTTCCTTTTCCCTTTTTCTCTCCTTCAGCCACCTCCACTCCTCTCCCGCAAGCTCTGTCTTCTACCTCCCGACTCTGGCCCTCGAATGGAGCGAGACGGCCCCTTTTATAATGATCTTCCTGCAGCACTTCCTGGTGTGGCAAAAGTGCTGTAGTCCAAGGCTCCAGAACCATCCAGGTGTCCTCTGACGATGGCCACGGGTCCCCACAGGGTTGAGCTTCCAAGCACCGTGGCTCCCATGCAATCCAGGGGGGCTGCCCTCTTGCATCCCAGTGAAGGAATTGCCCCTATCCTTGCTTCTTCAGGCGTCGTGGTGGGGCAAGGTCCCCAGTTGTCTATCACAATATATATATATGGTTTGAGGAGCATGACAAAAAGTTTAAGGTGTTGACTTGACCTTCAAATTCCCTGGTTCTTAATCTGATTGAGTATCTGTGGGATGTGCTGGAAAAACAAGCCCTTATCCATGCAGCACACTCCTCGCAACATACCAGACTTAAAGGGTCTGCTGCCCAAGTCAGATACCACAGGACCCTTTCAAAGGTCTTCAGGAGTCCATACCTCAATAGGTCAGAGCTGTTTTAGACTTACACCATATTAGGCCGGTGGCTGTTTAGTGTATACACATATACAGTATGTAGGTATGTATTTGTATATATTTATGTAGTGTATACAGTATATAACGATGGTCATCATTAATGGACTGGCAGCTTGACTGGGACTGTGGTATTGATGGTGCCCCACTTACCTTTCCAGACAGGTGGCACTTATGCAAGGACAGTATGTCAATCTTTCCTAGTCTGAAGGAGTTAGACTTGGGAATGGAGAAGGATGAAGCTTGCCTGGAAAAGAGTGGTGGAGGAAGAAAAGAAAAAGAGAATGATAGGGTGTTTACTGGAGGAGAAGTGAGTACATATGCAGTGCACATACCTATGTATTGTAAATACATGTACATATTCATATAATATACCTATAACCATTTTCAAAGTCACCTAATCTAACTCTGCATTATGTGCCAATGCTGGTGGCACAAAGTGGTGCCCATCTGTCACAGCAGTGTAGTAGTCCAGTGAGCCGTGGCATTGTCAGGAGTGTTGAGTACAGTGAAATGCTCACTTGTACATATGACCAGCACGCAACACGTGGCCACTTACTGGTGCCATTATAATCTAGAATATATTAACATACTGTATGTCAGTTCATTTTTTAAAGAGAACACAGACCTTATATGATGTGCCTCTTAACCCTGTTCCCACTTGTTCAGTTATAATATAATATAATATAATATAATATAATATAATATAATACTTTCTCAAACTTACATAATAAGGCTGGAGTTAATCTATTATAATGACAGACCAGAATATTTTTTTTATTTAGTTAATTCATTCATTCTTTACCAAAGAGGCCTGCCTTTTGAATCACCGTAGAAACATCCCATAAGACCCTGCTCCATCCCAGTATTCCCAATATACTTGTGCCTGATTGTTTTCAGATGATTTCAAATAAGCAAAGCTCTGCCTTATTCCACAAATGTGCAGTGGCCGGTGATTAACCAGCAGAGGGCACTGCAGACTTCTTTCTGCTCAGCTTCACATTTGAATGATGCAAATTAGTTTTGTCAAAGATTTGTATTCCCACCTGCGATTTCTTTAATACGCTAAGTGGACAGCAATCTGAATGTCAAGGCGCAGTCGCTGACCCCTGAAGCCTTCTGTACCTCCAGAAAACCCTCACTGCTCTGCTCTTTGAGTGCCACTGAGCCTTGGATTAAACTGTTAGTGTTGCCTTGGATGAAGAGCAAGTCCGTCAGGTGGAGGAGGCTTTGATCCCAGGGTTAGGTGCAGGTCACTACTTAATGATCAGACATTTTTTTGAGTTTCTGACCATTTTGTTACTCTGGAGAGAATAAGCTGCTTGCCCTCCCTTCATCTCTGCCATTATCCAGAGGTCTGCTTATTACTAACTGTTGACCATACGAGTCATGTCCAGGATGACGTTTTTGCTGTTGTTTGTTTCTCTCCTTCCACATTTACTGTGCAGTACAAACCGAAAAGGCCCACTTTGTCACAGATATTATTTTTTCCTCGCCTGTGCGCTCAGGACAAAAAGGACTTCAGCAAGTCATTTGGCTTACCAGAGGTCTTCACTGTGCAGCCCAACTCAATGGCCCGATGCACAAACAATTGTTATTCCTCTCCATGTCGTTTTGGTCAAATTTGCATCACTTCAGTCAAAAAGTAGAAGACATCAGGCATAGGGGGAGATTCAACAGTGGACTGGGTAGCAGCCTCTTACAGGGATCACTCACCCATGCTTGGCCTGTTTAGAGTGCCAAATCAACTTTTGGGTTTTGTGGAGAGAAGGAACATTTAGAGAAAACCACAAATTCAATTCAGACAGCCACCAGGCTGAGACTTGAACCCGGAGCTATGGAGATGCCAGCCGCTGTGCCACCAGGTTGCCCCTGTTCTGCTTTCTAATTAGCACTGTTGAGGTGCCTTCGGTGTGAAATTGACGGGTTCTCCTTTTGTCCGTGTGTTCTTTTCCTGGAGATGTCCGTTTATTTCCATCAATTAGAACTGCCTCTGTGTGTGTGTGTGTGTGTGTGTGTGTGTGTGTGTATGCAAAGAATCACAAAAGAAATTAAACGCTTTAAGTGCCATGAAGGAAGGACAGGCATCCTGGCTGGGGTGGAGGATAATTTCTTGCCCATTCAGGAGGTCATAACTGAAGGAGAGCAGGAGTGGAGACTTCACCAGTCTGTAACACCTTACAATCTTCATCATGGCCGGCTCAGAAGATTAATGGATGGGCTGGGCGAACTTGAATGCTGGGAGCTGTTCACTCCTCCACACAGCAGGTGGCAGTGTCCCTCTGGGCTGAACCCATTTAGGACACCCACAGGAGTCATGGGAGCTGGAGTCCAGAAGCACAGCCCTCTAGGGGTCTTTGGGTGCCCTCCAGGGGGGGTGCTGCCAGGGGAGGACTGCCCTGGTTTCCACACAACAGACGACCTATGCTGTGACACTGGAAGCAGTCCCAGGTCCAGTTTAAAAGAAGCCTGCAGCCTCACCTTGGATAGTCAGAGTCGGGAGGCAGCAGATGAGAGAAGGAGAGCAGGAACTGCTTGAGTGTCATATTCTCGAGCTGATTTCAGCTGGTGTTTGATCATTTGTTGGTATTTGAACCCGGAGTTGTGCTGGGTGACATTGTGTCACCAGTTTGGTGCTCAGTGGTGCCCCCTTGTGGTTACAACTCCTAGTTTTCACTAGACCACTAGTGAAGTTTACAAAATGGTGCACTCTGTGACCGGGGGGCTCGTGTATACAACTTGCTTATGCTCTGGAACACGTGTAGGCCATTTCTTTAAACGATGGGATTCACAAAACTCAAACTTGTTTTAAAGTTACAGAATGGTTCGACCACTGTCAGTCCTATGCAGACTTTGTTTGGTGTTGCCATGTTAGCGATACAATGAGGGCAACACAAAAATCTCCTTTCACTGCACATTTTAATGATGTGTTGGTCATTTTCTGATATCCATCCATCCATTCATCCATATTCTAAACCTGTAACCTGTAAATGATGGTCTCTGTAACGTTGGCTCCAATTCAGCACACAACTTCAAGGGGACAAGTCCAGGATGTCTACTTATGTTTTCTCTACATATTTTAATTGTGGCAAAATAAGCACTTTCTTATTTTGAGAAGCTTGAAAATGTACACATACAAGGTGTGGCAGAAAAGTAATGAGACTGGCAACACTGCAAGCGATCTGGCAACGCTGCGCTGTTGTCCTTGATAGAGCACGTGTATCAGTACCCTCCCATAGCTCAGTGCGAGTTTCAACTCCTTCCGTTAACTACGTGATTTTTGTGACTGCTATTAGCGAAGTTGTGTTTTTGGTTGTGCGTCACGCAAAATGGAACAGCGGAATTTGGAGCAACGTTGTGCCATTAAATTTTGTGTAAAGCTTGGAGAATCGGCAAGTGTGACGTTTGAAAAGTTAAAACAGGCCTATGGGGAACATTCTTCATCCCGAGCTCAAGTTTTTCAGGGAGGCCTTCAACTTTGAAAACCAATGAAAACATCGAACGTGTGAACACTCTTGTGAGATCAGACCGTCGTTTAACATTAAGAATGTTGAGTGAACAATTAAATTTGAACAGATTCACCGTTCATCAAATTTTGACTGAACATTTGCGCATGTGAAAGGTCTGTGCCAAAATGGTGCCGAAAAACCTCACAATTGAGCAGAAGGACAATCGAAAAAACGCATTCCTGTGGTTCCCCAGCCCCCTTATTCACCTGAACTCAGTCCGTGTGACTTTTTCCTTATTCCTAAACTGAAAAATGTCCTCAAAGGACATCATTTCGGGACTTTAGAAAACATCCAAAAGAGTGTAATGGACATGCTGAAGACCATACCGGTTGAAGACTTCCAGCGCTGCTACCAACAGTGGGAACAACGTCTCCATCGGTGTGTAGCTGCCCAAGGGAACTACTTTGAAGGGGATAACATTGATGTTTGAAAAAAATAAAAACTTTGGTAAATGAAAAATCAGTCTCATTACTTTTCTGCCACACCTCGTAGCGCAACATTCGGGTGCAGCTTAGCTAACTTATTTGAAACTTGGAGCTTTTTCTGTTTTTTTTGTGCTTCATCAAAGACTCAGATATGACATTTCTGAAAATATTTTGTCACAATGTGAGTCGTGTTAGAGGTTCACTCAGGTCGCCAGGCCGCTGTTTGTAAAGGCAGGCATATGTCGCACCCGCACACGTGTCCATTTAATGGCTCATGCTAAATACTTGGTGGCTCTGAGGCTAGGGATCTGCACTGGCAAGCGGAAGATTGCCGGTTCAAATCCCGTAAATGCCAAAAGTGACTCTACTTCGTTGGGCCCTTGAGCAACAACCCTTACCCTGCAATTGCTCCGTCCCGGGTATGACGTTAATCTGTATCCAGCCCTACATGAAGGCCCTCCAACCTGCAGGGAAAAACCTGGGGGTTGGTGGCAGAATTGGTACTCCAACCACCATAAAAAACCATTCTCTCCATTCCATCTGAACGAGTGTGGTCCTAATCTGGGATCATGAGTAGGTTTGTCATGTGGTGGGTGCGGCAATGCGCTGTATCAGTGCATCTTTCTAACCCCTCTAAGTACCGATGATCTGTTTGCTGACAGCAGTGTCTGTAAAACACTTGTTAAATACGTTGAAACAACTTCTCTCGAGCTAAATCTGAAATAGCAAACTAACCCATAATTGAAATTGTCCAGTAGTTAAAGATTAGGGGTTGATGACGTGCAAGTGATTATAGATACAGATACAAATTACAGTGTGCATTGATCCATCCATCCACTAATCCTGCTTGTTTAGAGAAGTGGGCAGCTGGGGCGCCTCTCAGTACGCAGTGAGCCTCAAAGAGCAAAGAATAGGAAATTGCAAAGGTTCAAGAATAGTTTCCTATTTATTTAATAGTATTTTGTTAGTAGAAGGGTGAACACGAACACACACACAATAAGAATGATTTAGCAGTCTTAGTGAATGGCAAAAATGGATATAATGAGGGTATTAGAAATAAACTTGATCCATTAGGCTTAAAAGTCAAGACAGAGGTAAAGAGTTTAGGGGTAATTATTGACTCTGATCTAAATTTTAAATCCCATATTAACCAGACTACCAGGACAGCATTTTTTCTCTTAAGAAATATAGCAAAAGTTAGATCTCTTATAACTTTGCAAGATGCCCAGAAATTAGTTCACGCTTTTGTTTTCAGTCGGCTAGATTACTGTAACGCACTCCTCTCAGGACGACCCAAAAAAAGACATCAATCGATTGCAACGAGTGCAGAATGCAGCTTCTAGAATCTTAACTAGGAAAAGAAAATCCCAGCACATCACACCAGGCTTAGCGTTGTTACACTGGTTACCTGTGTCATTTAGAATTGACTTTAAAATACTGCTTATGGTTTACAAACCCTTAAATAATCTGCTCCATCATATATCTCAGAATGGCTTTAACCTTACATTCCAAATTGTAACCTTACATCTTCAAATGAGTGTCTAATTATAATTCTAAGAGCTAAACTTAAAAGAATCGGTGAAGGCAGCCTGCTGCTGTTATGCACCTAAAATCTGGAATAGGTTACTGATAGAAATTCATAAGGCTAATATGGTGGAGCATTTAAAAAAACTGCTAAAAACCCATTACTTTAACATGGCTTTCTCATGGCTTCATTTTAGTGTAACCCTGATACTCTGTATATGCATTGAATTATCATTTTCTTAATGTCTCCACAGTCCTTACTAACCCCTACTTTCTCTGCTGTTTTTTTCCAGTTTTCTACCCAATCAGGACACCGTGCTGTCCACTACATTGATGGACTGAAGGCCAGACGTGCACATGACCATCATCGTCTAGTTCTTCCACGTGAAGCCTGTAAACCATGAGGACTGATTGAGATCATTGATGTTAGGTAGAATGCCCAGTGCGGGCTGGGTGGTCTCGTGGCCTCGGATCCCCTGCACATTTAATTTTTTTTTTTTTTCCAGCCCCCTGGAGTTTTTTTTTTCTGACCTCCTGGCCATCAGACCTTACTTTATTCATTGTTACTTAGCATTGCCTAATCCAATTTTTATATTTTCCTTTTTTCTTTGTTCATCCTATAAAGCACTTTGAGCCACATCATTTGTATAAAAAGTCCTATAGAAATAAATGTTGCTGTTGTTGTTGTTGCCAGTTCACCTAAACCCACAAGTATTTGGATTGTGGGAGGAAATTGTAACAAACCCACATGAACCCTCAAGTAAATGTCATGCAGGGAGCCCCCGGGTGTGACCCCCATACTCCTCACTACCACTGTGTCACTGTGTGACTAATTCATTGATTAACCAGTTTATATTAACTGTGGCCTTAAAAATTGAGGAAAAATTATTTTGGTAACATAATGCATCGGTACAGGAGGAGTTGCCCCCCCAACCACACCTTTAACTCTAACGAATGTCAGCACTGCTTTGAGTTCAGCTTCAGTGAGTTTAATTTTCTGTGTTCTCACATGCTGTGAAAGTAAAGACGTCACTGAGGAACACGGCCAAATTTATATGGTGATGAGGAGAATATTCAGATAGTCTATGGCTTTTAAACCATACATGGTGTGTCCTGTTGGGGGTGCCACTGAGCCCCTAAGGCTTCAAACACACCAACGCTGACAGGATTCAAGTAATATTTATTTTAGTAACAAGACGTCTTTGTATCGTCTACACAAGCACCCAAACACAATTCTCTTCTCTCCCTCACTTTCTTCTTCTCCTTCCACTCCTCCAGGTGAGCTTCACCCTCTGCCACCCAACTCTGACTCCCTGAGGTGAGGAGTCAGAACCCTTTCATGCCAGAGCCAGGAGTACTTCTGGTGTTACAGCACTGCATGTTGGTAGCACTGCTGGGCCGGGCCAAGCGGAAGAACCTTAAAGTAGGAGCGGTCTGTCCCTGCAGCTCCCCCTGGTGGCACCCATGGAACCCAGCAGGTGGGATTGGAATTCACAGTCTGCCCTGCAGGTATCCATGCCAGCACCGTAGCACAGGGAGACTGCCACCTATTTTTTCTGAGGAGCAAATAGGCCATGCAGGTGGTCTCCTTCATCCTTCCATTATACTGACCTCCTGGCCAGGTAAGGAACTTTAAACCATTCTGGCCAGAACGTTGCAGCGGGTGCCACATGTGCTAATGTTCCTGTGTTAGGAAAACCTAATCAGGAAATGTGTTGCTGAGGGTTCACCGAAAATGGGGGACTACACCTTTAAGGGGATGATACAGTGCAGACAAGTAGTGACGAAGACGACTTAAAACGGAAAGGAAGGAAGGAAGAGAAGGAGAGACATCGAGCGGTGAAGCGAGGAGCAACAGAACGTTAGTACCGAGAATCCACTTGTGAGCCAGCTGCTGGAAGAAGGTTTTTTACTTTCTCATATATGAAGTAAAGGGTAAGTATTGTAATCGTCCAAAGATTCGATGTCGAGATTGTGATAAATCTCGACATTTTAGACATCCCTGACTTTTTCATATATGAAGTATGGGGAAAGTATTGGAATCCTCCAAAAATTCAATTTCGAGATTTTGATGAATCTCGTTATTTTAGACCTCCCCGAGTCAGAAATACTATTTTTGGAATTATGTCTGTGTGTGTGTGTGTGTAAACACGATAACTTGACTACAATTTCACTTCGGTCAACCAAATTTTGCATGCAAGTATTAGGTACTATATGTAGATTTCTATCAACTTTTGGGCTATTTCTGTACTTTACCTTTTATTCATGCAGCTGCGGAGTCTGATTTATTCAACTTTACTCTTATAATAATTGTTCAATGTATTTATTAATTTGATTTGATTTGTTGTTGTTGATGATTCTTTCATGTACATAATATAAAAATATAATCATTACCTTGCAGTTTACTCGTCAAATATCCATCCCCATATTGGAGTATATGAGAAAGTCTAGGGGAGACCACTCCCGATTTTTGTCCCTGTTGTTGCCTCAAGTGAGAGCACACGTCTGGGGACAACTCGCTAGAAAGTGCGCAGTGCATTGCACCTCTGGCAAGGCTCCGCCCACTGTTCCTTTGTCGCTAAGAGCCCGCCTCCAATTTCCTACAGTCCATGAATTTTAAATGGCCGGGGTCGCAATGTCCCATTTCTACTGATGTCTTACTTTAACTCAGGGTCGCCTATGAAGACAAACTTTTTTTTGTAGTTTCACTGGAGTTATTGACCTTTGGACCGGTAGGACAGAACATTTATGTTATTGGCATCGGCTGCCGGCAAACTCTGTTGGGCTCCCACTATTTCACCGTCCTCTTGAACTGTGAGGACAATAAACCAATGTGTGATGATCTGGGGGGAATTGGCTTATATTCAGCGAGAGCATCTCGCACCCTAATTTGTGAATGTTTGTCTTTAATTCTTGTTATGTCCTCGTTGTTTGGGAAGGTTTGTTTAAACTGTTTTGTTTGTTAATATGTAAATATATTTTTTGTTTTCCTTTCATTGATTTAATACTTTTTATCATGTGTTGATCTGGGGTGTGTGGTGACTGGGTCAAATAGGACGAGCGTTGGTCACGTAACACTGAGAGATTTCTTTAAAGTACTGCTATCACTCTAGTGGTGTTCTGATGGTGAGGCAGCCCTGGGCTTAGCTGTTCTCCCGGGGAGGCGGTACAACAGGAGCCCTTGCTTGGTGTCCATGATGACGGTTACTGGCGGGATGTGGCAGGGAGAGGCTAAACACTTGTGCCTGAGTGCCTAGTTTTAAGCTGATTTACAGAGGAACTTGGCCTGGTGTACGGATATTTTTGTCTTTTTAGCGTAAGCAAAATTTAGTATGAAATCTACGCAAGGTTTTTAGGCGTGAGACATCAGGAGAGCCTGTTTTAATGGGAGGAATAAAATATGCCAGCGCTCCAGAGTGTATTATCACCTGTTACCTCACCACATACACACTATTTAGAAAGCACACATTAAATTATTACAAGGGTGGCACAGAGGCACCCGAGGCCACAGATTACTGGGTTGGAGTCCTGGCCTGGTCACCCTCTGTGTGGACTTTGTGTGCTCTCCCTGTGTTTATGCACTTTACTCCATGGTCTCTGCTTTTCCTCTTACATCTCAAAGACATACGAGTCTGGTGGACTCTGAACTGGCCCTGCATAATTGAGTGTGGGCCTGTGATGGACTGGCATCTCATTCAGGGTTGGACCCCACCTCATACTCATTGCTTCCATGACAGACACTTGTCCTCCCAATGAGCCTGGAATGAGAGAGGAGAGCAGAAAGTTGATGGATGGATGGATGGACAGGCACTATTACCAAAAGACCCTGATAATTAACAAACATAAAACACTTATATACAGTATGTGCCCAGAAACAGACTGGCATGCTGTCAAAGGTGGGCATGAGGTGTGCTTTAGTGTTCTCCTCTCCAGGAAAGCTGTACTGACAACTCTAAACTGCCGTTGTGTGAGTGACTTGGGTGTGTAAGTGACCGTGAACTACAGTGGTCTTGCAACCCATTTAGGCTCAGAGCCCACCTTGTGCCCATTGCTTCCACTTGTGTCTGTAAACTGGGCAAGAAGGTTAATAAAATGGAAGGAGCCTTACAATGAACAAGCATTTTCTTTTATATACTGTATGCGCGCCCTGCAATGGAGTGGCATCCTCTCCCAGACTGGTTCCAGAGTATTCGCTGGACCCTGTGACCCCAAAGTGGGCATAGTAAATGGAAGGATGGAGGGATTAATACACAGTACACTCATAGAGCTTTACACCGAAGAAGAATCGTCAAGCTACTTCACTGAGGAAGGCACAAACGCACATTTACTTTTTGTCTGCTGTATACTGATAAATTATTCTAAATAGACAAACATTTATGAATTATTGACATAATCGTTCACAGCCTGTCAGCCATTAGCAGCATTGTTGATATGGTTGCTAGGCAACAAGGCTGAGGCCTATATTTTCTGTAAAGGAAGGAGAAGGGGATGCCACTCTGACTTGGGTCTTAACATGATCAGCTTATTTGAGGGTGCAGCTCGCCATGCATGGCTTTGACTATCCTTGAACCTTTGCAGTTTCCCACTGTTTGATCTTTGGTTTTGTACTAATTGTGTCTAAGCTTCTTTGACGTTGTGGTTCTGTGTTATAACTACATCTAAATAGCATGTGGGCCTGCACCATGAAAGGGCAAACTTCAGCGTAGAGGACTCAACCTGATGTACAAAAGTGGCCTGTCAATAAGAAGAGGAAGAAGACAGAATAGATAAGGCTTCATGGTGATCAGGAATCAGAGGTTAGCCTGGCACTGAAAAGAGCAGATACGTTTAAATGTCTGGCATCAGAGGTGGGCCAAGATGGAGAGTTAAACGCCAAGATTAACCCCTAGACTGCAGTGTGGATGGAACAGTTGGAAGACGGTATTAGGAGTATCGTGTGACTGTGAAGTTTAAAGGTCAGGTTTAAGACCAGCAGTGATGTGTGGAGCTGAGACATGGCCAGTAAAGAAAGCACAGGAGAACAAGCTCAATATGGCAGAAATGAGAATGTTGAGATGGAGGTGTGGAGTTACCAAAAAAGGACAGATTCAGTTTTCTGTGAACTTAATTTAATAGCCTTAAGTTCATTCACATTCACATGAATGCACAAGCTGTCAGGGCCGTCACTAGCCGTTTGAGACCACCAGGACTATGTCAGAGGAAAGACGGGAGGATTTGGAAAAGAGGAGAAATCATAATGTCTACCTGTTTCCTTCATGGCTGTTATGTTGCTGATCTGGAAGAAGATCTACAATACCCCCCCCCCCCCTTTAGAGACTTGGAAGGCCATGGTGTCTGCAGCTTTAGGTGTCGACCAAATCAGATGGACACACGTGTCCTTGGCTGCCATTATTCATTCACTAGCTCAGTGGTCCCTATGGATATTTACTTCAACTAACTTCTTTATTAGAGCCAAACCCTCAATGATAGCGAAACCTGTTATTCAGTTCCATCACTTGCTGGAGGGCTTTAATTCTGCCTTTTCAGATATTTTTTAATTTTGCAGATTTTTCGTTTTTGAGGTTTTCAAATGTTTTGCAGACCATGGCAGATTACTGTAGCTTTTCTGGCTCCTTTGCTTGTTGCTTTGTACTTTCTCGTATGCGAAGTACAGGGAAAATATTGTAATCGTTAAAAATTTCGATGTCAATATTTTGATGAATCTCAACATTTTACATCTCCCTGAGTCCGAAAATACAATATTTGGAATTGTGTGTGTGTGTGTGTGTGTAAACATGATAACTTGAGTACGCGTTCACTTAGGTCAACCAAAGTTTGCATACAACTATTAGGTACAAAACGTAAATTTCTGTCAGCCTTTGGGATATTTCTGTTAACTGAAAGTGGTACTTTTTTATTCATGCAGCTGCAGAGTTCAATTCATTCAGCTTTACTTTTATAATAATTGTTCAATTGATTATTAATTTGATTTGATTTGTTGTTGATGGTTCTTTATTGTACATGATATAAAAATGTAATAATTGTCTTGCGGTTTACTCCTCAAATATCCATCCCCATATCAGAGTATATGAGAAAGTCTAGTGGAGACCACTCCTGAGTTTTATTTCTGTTGTAGCCTCGAGTGAGAGCACAAGTCTGGGGATGACTTGGTAGAAAGTGCGTAACCTCTGGCAAGGCTCCACCCACAGATTCTTTGTCTCTTCTAGCCCGCCCCCAGTTTCCTCCAGTCCATGTATTTTAAATGGCCGGGGTTGCAGTGTCTCAATTCTACTGATGTCTTAGAAAAATTTGTAATATAACTATGGAAAGAACAGGAAAAGAGTAAAAGAAACTGAACAGTAGGCTTGACGCTGAATGAAAACAGAAAAGCAGGTT
Source organism: Polypterus bichir lapradei (assembly GCA_026402145.1). NCBI lineage: Eukaryota > Metazoa > Chordata > Cladistia > Polypteriformes > Polypteridae > Polypterus > Polypterus bichir. Next base: position 30,429,237 of record JANRMT010062814.1, on the reverse strand, counting down.
GTTATCATCAATTTGTACATTGGAATGAACACGAAGGCACAGACATGCGTGGACCAATGCAGGTACTTGGCCCCTCGTGTTCGTGAAGTGCTTCTGTCTGCTATGATATTTGAAAATTGCATCACTTTATGTCACAATGTCAGCAAACAGATTTTAGATAAGCATTGTCGTTTACAGATATGCTATGTGCTAAAATGCTGCTGCTATATTCTGGCATCATATTCACTCATAAACTGTCTGCACTTGGCCTGCACCCCACCCTCTGTGACTGGCTCCTAGACTTTCTGACTGGCAGGCCCCAGTCTATCAGGATTGGTAATAGGATTTTAGCCACCATTATCACAAACACAGGCACCCCACAGGGATGAGTCCTCAGCCCCATCCTCTACACCCTGTTCACCCAGGACTGTGTCGCCTACCACAAAGATAACATCATCCTAAAGTTCACAGATGACACCGCAGTGATCACTGGTGGGGATGAGGCGGCCTACAGGAGGGAGGTGGACGATCTGTCATCATGGTGTGAGGACAACAACTTCAACCTCAACACAGACAAGGCAAGGGAGTTGATAGTGGACATGAGGAAGGAGAGGAGATCTTACCGGTCACTGTTCATCTGAGGGCCTGAAATGGAGAGGGTGAGCAGCATTAAATACGTGGGCGTCTACATCAGTGAGGACCTCACTTGGACACTTAACACCACACAGCTGGTCAAGAGGGCTCAACAGCGGCTGTACTTTCTGAGGAGGATGAGGAAGTCTGGTATGTCGACTAAGATCCTTGGCAACTTTTACAGCTGCATTGTTGAGAGCATCTCGACCAGCTGCATCACCGTGTGGTACAGCAACACTACTGGTATAGACAGCAAACGCCTGCAGAGAGTGGTAAAGACTGCCGAGAAGATCACCAGGACCCCACTGACCTCTCTGCAGAGCATCTACAACTGTAGAGTCCGCAGGAGAACTGCCTCGATCCTCAGGAAGGGACCCCACCCACCCCCAACACCAACTGTTCACACTTCTACCCTCAGGCAGGAGGTACAGAAGTATGAAATGCAGGACTTCCAGGCTAAAGAACTCTTTCTTTCCCAGGGCCATTAAACTCCTAAATAACTGACTGGAGTTTATAACCATGGTCCACCTCATTCTGTCTACCTCACACAACTGTATTCGACTTGTCCATCATACACCTACCTGCACATTACACTTTGTATTTCTATTCTGTATTTATACTTTATGCTTCCTTTGTTACTTATTATCTATCTGCTACTTATTATTTATGTTTATCTTTATATGTTGCTTTTGTCAATTGGTGTGGACAGCAAAGAAAGAATTTCATTGTACAGGGCAGCATCTTAAATTGGTTTCACTCTTACTTAACAGTAGGAGATTCTGTGTTAGTTGTGGTGAGTGTATATCTGAGATCCATGATGTTGTATATGGTGTACCACAAGGATCTATCCTGGGTCTGCTGCTCTTTTCACTCTCCATGCTTCCACTAGGTCAGATGATATCAAAGCACAAGGTGAGCTGCCACAGCTTTACAGACGACACTCAGCTTTATTTATCGACAGCGCCTGATGACCCTGACACTCTTGGCTTTCTGATCCAATGTCTTAACAGTATTTCCAAATGCATGAGTAGTTTCAACAAATTTAATAAGGACAAAGCAGAAATCATAGTGACTGGCAAACACGGAAATAGTGAGGATATTAGAAATAATCTCGATCATTTGTTTTTAAAAGTCAAGGTGGACATAAAGAATTCAGGGTTATCACTGACTCTGAACTAAACTTTAAATCACATATTAACCAGATTTCTAAGACTGCATTTATTCACTTAAGGAAAATAGCAAAAGTAGACCTCTTATAACTTTATAAGATGCTGAAGAATTAAATAACACTTTTGTTTTCAGTCGACTAGATTACTGTAATGCACTCCTAAACACAACTACCTAAAACAGACGTCAATCGACTTCAATTAGTGCAGAATGCAGCAGCAAGAATCTTAACTAGAAAATGAAAATCTGAGCACATCTCATCAGTTTTAGCATTGTTACATTGGTTACCTGAGTCATTCCGAACTGACTTTAAAATACTACTAATCTTTATATATATATATGTGTGTATATAAAAGTCAATGTATGTGTGTATGTATGTATGTTCCAGCATCACTTCTGAACAGCTGGAGTGATTTTAATGAAAATTGGTACTCATGTTCCTCATTGGTCGACTGAAAATACTGTTTGGTGAAATCGGCCCTAACCCATGCCCTTCTGGGTAGGGTGGGGGGTGATCTTGCGGTCTTGTATGCACTTTATCATCCAGTAGACACTCGGAACGACCACCAGAGGGCGAACTGGAGGTGACTGTTAGCAATCTTTAGGTTTGAGCTCCATCACCGCGCCCGCCTGTTACTTTTGAGATTAAATACAGTTGGCCGAGTCCGAGCATCAACTGGATGATAACATACATACAAGACCGCAAGCAAAGCACATTAGTGAGTCTTCATTGTTTGTTAATTTATTTTTATTGTTAAAGTTGTGTTTTTTTTTTATTATATTTTTCTCAAAAAATAAAAAAAACACTTTATTTTCTTCCCGGGTAACTAGTGGTTAGTGGTTTATAAAGCCTTAAATAATCTTGCTCTGTCCTAAATTTTTGTACCCCTAGACTTCAAGTTGGAAACTTAGATCTTAAAATGAAGGTCTGTTTATAATTCCAAGAGCCAGTTTTAAAAGAAGTGTTGAGATGGCCCTTTTGCTGTTATGCACCCAAAATTAGGAAAACTTTACCAATAGAAATTCATCAGGCTAATTAATACTGTGGAACATTTATATATATATATTTATATATATTTATATATATATATATATATATATATATATATATATATATATATATATATATATATGGCTGGGGGGGGGCGACCCAACTGGGACGCCCAGGAGGACCGGAGGAGGGCTTACGCCTCCACCAGACCACGTGGGGGCAACTACCCTGGTGCCTTTGGGGGCCACGGGTACAGAGCTTTGAAGCTCAACCCCATAGTGGCCAATGGTCACCGCCAGGGGGCGTCCCTATGCCTTTGGAGCCCTGGACCTCAGCACTTCCGCCACACACAGAAGTGCTGGGGGGGAGAGGACTGGGGACACCCGGAGTGCTTCCGGTTGCACAGCTGGCACTTCCGCCACACTGGGGAGTGCCGGCGGAAGATTGTCGGGAGGCACCTGGAGCACATCCGGGTAAGAATAAAAGGGGCCGCCTCCCTCCATTCAATGGCTGGAGTCGGGTGGAAGAGGACAGAGCTCGGAGGAGAGGAGTGGAGGTGGACCAGAAGAAAGACGAGGTATTGTGAAAGGGCCTGGACTTTGGGGTGATTGGTGCTGCGGCACTGGGTTGTGTGTGCACTTTACACTGTATATAGCTTGTAAATAAACGTGTGTGGTGATATAAAATCATGTCTACCTGTCTGTGTCCAGGCTGTTCCCCACTATACATATATATATATATAAAATTAAAAAAAATAGATAAAAGCCCATTATTTTAATATGGCTTTTTGTAGCTATATTTCAGTTGTATTCCTAATAGACTATATGGGTATAGAATTATCATATTCTTCAGGGATCTGTAATCTGTACTAATCCCCACTATTCTCTGCTGTCTTTTCTGGTTCTCCTGAGGTGGTGATCTGCACCACCACTAACTGATCAAGGCACCATGCAGCCCCCTTTGATGATGGAATGAAGGTGGGTGTCACATCTGTCCACGAGAACAACTTCATCAGAATCCTATCACGTGAAGCATAGTACCGGGGGTCGGTAGTATGAGGACCACGGTGGCTGAAGTCTCTCCAGTTGAGTATACCTTGAAAGAGCTGGAGAGACTGGGAAGGAGCTGAGCTTGGCTGGTGTGATCCCAATGTCATCAGCAGGATTTTAATCTCATTTTAGCCTTGTTTTTAAAACGTCTGGGATTTTTACCTGTTTTTATGGATTATTTATTTGTTATGAATGTTTGGATTGCACTGCTCTATTTATTTGGACACTGGTTTTGTTGTTTAAAATAAAAGCACTTTGCACCTTTTTGCACCATCCCCTTACTTTGTGATGTCTTCACTGTCCAGCTCATCCGATGACATTACCAACAGTGTCGGGTTCAGGCGCTCCCAAAACGAAGATGGGAGCATAGAGTAGAACCCACATCGTCACAGCCCTGCGATGGACTGGAACCCTAACTCTGGTCATCTCCTGCCTCGCACCCAAAGCTGCTGCAGCTCCATGCAGGCTTCAAATGGATTCAGCAGCCCTGGGGTGCTCATGTTGGGCTGCCAATGAGGAAATCACACTGCGAGGAATGGGAACATGCTGGCGATCCCACCAAGAAACTAAAGACTGAAACTGGAACTGTCATCTTGCGACTACACATCCAACGTCTCCAAAGCCTGATTAGGATGGCAGGTTGGCATCTGGGCTTTAAATTTCATGTGAAGAATTTAACAGAAGCAAGAATTATCATGCATGCATTTCTGCAGTCATATATATAAAACAAAAAGGAAACGGTAAAAAAAGTGAATGAACAGCAAACCCATCTTCTGTGACATGTAAAAATTAGGATTTCTCCAAGGTGTAGGCAAATCAGTAAAAGATGACATTTGTCTCATTAGAGACGCGCAAGTTGATTTAGTGCATATTTCTGCTTATCTATTTTATATATAGAAATGCATCTTGCATTTTAATTAGGCTCCTAATGTTGTTGCCTTCTTCCTGGAGCCGTTCATAATTACAAAATATGGTCGGATCAAAAGCAGCATTTTACCAGCAATTTAGCTGGCAGACTGTTCCTTTTATAAAGTGCTTCAGACTAATTGTTTGTTTATGATATGTTGCGGTGAACTAAATGTAGGATAATTAAAAACCCCTCATGAGAGACACGCCACAATTCTCATAAGAAATCCGTGCCAGAGACGGCTAGGCGGTCCATACAGGCTGGCCTCTTTACACCGCCGTGCACTTCTGGGGGGTTTCAGGGTACCTCGTGTTGGTCATTCATCACCATGGATAGCAGCACTGTGAGGGGGCAGCAGGCAAGGTTGGGGGGGGATCGGGAGTCATTAAAGAAAATACCAAGGTTAGGCATTGGGGGTTTAGGGGCAGTCGATTCCTCGATCTTAGAGCAGTGCTATTAAAAATGAATGGACAAATCCCTACCAGCTCACCTGAGTCTGTATGTTGCTGCTAAAGCTGCATTCACACTGCAGGTAAAAGGACTCAGCTCTGGTGTGCTGCTCGTAATTGACTTTTCAAATCTGCACTGACTGTATACCGATATCAATACCAGATCTTGGAAATTAACACAGACAGAACATGAACACCAGCTACGTGCAGAGTTCAAAGTATTGATAGTGCAGGACGTCTGATAGCTCAGAGATGTTTGAGTGGAATCACCAGTGACAAATCTACTAAAAAACCTGTGGACATGAGAGAGAGGACACTCGGCAAGACGGTATTGGAAACAATCGGGAGTGCGCTCCCCTCATATACTGAGATCTAGGAAAAGGCCATCGGGACCACTTCCAGTTGTGCAATACTTGTCAAATATCTTCTCTCTTTGCGTCTCATCGTAACTAATTGATAATATCGATACACAATCATTTATCTCGGTAAATGATATTTTTGCACTTAGGGAGATTGAAAATAGTTGTGGAATTTTTTCATGGTTACATATGCATTACCGAGATTACAAGCAAAGTAAAAAGAGTTATATTCACCTAAAAACATAGATAAAGTGTTAGTATTATATAATATTTGTTGCAATAAATTGCTGTAGCATTTAGCTACATTTAATTATGATCATGATGGCGGAAATAAAAAAAAATCATACAATTAAATGTATTACCAGGAACACAACAGGGACGTAGCAGCTTATTTATTCTCGTTACATCTTTATATTTACACTAGCCATGTACACCCAACTGCGTTGCGCGTGTTAAAGTTGTCTGTGAAGGGCTCCCTGTTTAAACGTGGCTGCCAGTCGTGAACTGGGCCCTTCGTCGCACAGCATTATGATTTTTTATAAAGGAAACAAAATTACAAAAGAAAACCCTTGGACATTGATTCGATAGGAACGGCCTAATCGGAATCACTGTCTGAATCGTAATTATGTGGTGGTGTGGGAGCATTTCTGCTTCTGTCCGTTCACAGTCCTTCTTGTTTTCACGACGCTGTCATTTCCTCTCACGATCTCTTCTCAACCTTTCTCCAATCTCTCAGGTTGCTTTGTGGCAATCCAAAGAGAAAGGCAATATACACGGAGCAAAGGTTATAAAAGGGGGACACATAGGTATCCAGGCTCTTTAAAGCATAAATAGGGATCAATTTACTGACATGTGAGCAAGCCACGGTACAACTGTGAGACGCGCATCACTCGCCGGCTACAACGTAACAATAATAATTCCCGGAGCGTGCTGTTACGTTGTCATTCATTTTACCCACTGTCTTTCTTTCATTCATATGTTACGTAGGCACGTACCTTTTAACTTCGGCAATCTCATTCTCTAACCAGGCCTCAGGAGCTAACCAGCGTAACACTGTCCACAAACCCTTTCGTTATTCCAGTACATTGTTGACATCCGTGAGTAACAACAATGTACTAAACTGGAAGGTGGTCTACGCATGTGTGGAATTCGTGGACAAACAAAGATCAAGATCTAAATGAAGATCTCTTTAGTTAATTTAAAGCACAACAATTTGTTTAGTTTGAATGTCTGTGTTTTGAGGTGTGACTGGAGTACTACAGTCTTCAGTAGTATAAGCCTGGAGGAGATTCTTAATGAAATGCCTATGTCTTAGCTGTCTCTCTACTGCCATCTAGTGCCTCTTCTTCTAATTCATTCGCGGACAAACAAAGATCAAGATCCAAATGAAGATTATATATAGAGATGGCATGTTCAATGTTTACACATTTTTGTTAAACTGATGATGTATAAATTAAAATAAAATTAATGATAGTTATTGAAGGAATATTCATTATACTGAGTACTGTTTTTAATATCATATACACATTTATATTTCCTGATACAAAAAATTTGGATGGTGGTTTAAATAAAATACTTCCGGTTGAGTAATTTTTCTCAAATTTCATATCTGTTTGCTTTTTATCATTATAAATATCGATACACAATTTGAATCATCGATCTGTAATTAAAGCCATGGTTTACTTCAGTGATTCTTAACCTTTTTTGAGTTGCAGACCCCTTTAAGACTCTGATGAAAGCTATGGACCCCCTTCCCCAGAAATATTCACATAAAAACAACTTTGCATGCAATGTACTTTATTATTGAGATTTGATTGTTTCCTACATATATGACATTCACAAAGTATTATTAAACTTTAAAATAAGCAATCTAAAAAAACACTCCTTTTGTATGCTAAAAGTCATGGCCACTCATTATAATTCTGAAATACAATGCTCTTGTCCAAATTAAAACAGATCTACTACTACGTTTTCTACTACCATTACTACTAATACTATTAAATCTACTCTAAACCAACAGTACCAGGCTGTATAGTGAATATAGATGTTCATTTTTATCTGACCCTCACAGAACCCCTGAAGCCCATCCATGGACCCCTGGACCTCAAGTTAAGAACCTCTGGTTTACTTGAAAATTCGTGAAAGTATTCAGTTAAAGTATCACTTCCAGTTGCGTGATTTTTCTCAAATTTCATTTCTACTTATTTCTCGTCATTTCTAGTATCCACACAAAAGTTGAATCATATATCTTTATTTATAGCCAAAGTTTACTTGAAAAAGTCTGAAATGTGTTCAGGTAAAGTACCATTTCCAGTTTCCGGAAGTGGCCCAAAAGTTGATAGGCTTCCTTATTTTTGATGTAAAGCAGGTGTGCAAAATCTCACTGACCAAGTAAAGCGTGTTCGAGTTATCGTGTTTACACACAGACAGACATAATTTCTCAAAATAAGTGGATAGGACTGGCAAGCTTTGTTGGGCTGAATGGCCTGTTCTCGTCTAGAGTGTTCTAATGTTCTAAATGGTATTTTCAGACTTAGGAAGATCTAAAACGTCAAGATTCATCAAAATCTCAAGGTCGAAGTTTTTACGATTCTTATACTTTCTCTATACTATGTAAATAATAGAAAATAAAAACACGCATTTGAGAAAACACATTGTAACTGGGCTTTGTTTCATTTTTGCATTTCACATTTCTCAAAAAAAAGGTCAAATCTTTGTCACATAAGAAAAAAATAATTTAAAAGATTAATAGCAAACTACAGCAGAAGTAGTAAGGGTGACAGCAAGAAGGGTACTTGGCGTGACATCCGGAAAGAGGAAAAGGAAACCTGGTGGTGGAATGAGGAAATACAGGAGAGTATACTGAGGAAGAGGATGGCAAAGAAGAAGTGGGATAGTCAGAGAGATGCAGAAAGTAGACAAGAGTACAAGGTGATAAGGCGCAAGGTGAAGAGAAAGTTGGCGAAGGCTGAAGAAAAGGCGTATGATGAGTTGTATGAGAGGTTGGACACTAAGGAGGGAGAAAAGGACCTGTACTGATTGGCTAGACAGAGGGATCGAGCTCGGAAAGATGTACAGCAGTTTAGGGTGATAAAGGATAAAATTGGAAATGTACTCACAAGCGAGGAGAGTGTGTTGAGCAGATGGAAAGAGTACTTTGAGAGGCTGATGAATGAAGAGAACAAGAGAGAGAGAAGAGGTTGGATAATGTGGAGATAGTGAATCAGGAAGTGCAACGTATTAGGAAGGAGGAAGTAAGGACAGCTATGGAGAGGATGAAGAATGGAAAAGCCGTTGGTCCAGATGACATAACTGTGGAAGCATGGAGGTGTTTAGGAGAGATGGCAGTGGAGTTTTTAAACAGATTGTTCAATGGAATCTTGTAAAGTGAGTGGAGAAGAAGTATACTGGTGCAGATATTTAAGAATAAGGGGGATGTACAGGACTGCAGTAACTACAGGGGAATAAAACTGATGAGCCACAGCATGAAGTTTTGGGAAAGAGTAGTGGAAGCTCGGTTAAGAAGTGAGGTGATGATTAGTGAGCAGCAGTATGGTTTCATGCCAAGAAAGAGCACCACAGATGCAATGTTTGCTCTGAGGTTGTTGATGGAGAAGTTTAGAGAAGGCCAGAAGGAGTTGCATTGCGTCTTTGTGGACCTGGAGAAAGTATATGACAGGGTGCCTTGAGAGGAGCTGTGGTATTGTATGAGGAAGTCGGGAGTGGCAGAGAAGTACGTAACAGTTGTACAGGATACGTACAAGGGAAGTGTGACTGTGGTGAGGTCTGCGGTAGGAGTGATGGATGCATTCAAGTTAGAGGTGGGATTACATCAGGGATCAGCTCTGAGCCCTTTCTTATTTGCAGTGGTGATGGACAGGTTGTCAGACAAGATTAGACAGGAGTCCCCACGGACTATGATGTTTGCTGATGACATTGTGATCTATAGCGATAGTAGGGAGCAGGCTGAGGAGACCCTGGAGAGGTGGAGATATGCTTTAGAGAGGAAAGGAATGAAGGTCAGTAGGAACAAGACAGATTAAATGTGTGTAAATGAGAGGGAGGTCAGTGGAATGGTGAGGATGCAGGGAGTAGAGTTGGAGAAGGTATAGGAGTTTAAATACTTGGGATCAACAGTACAGAGTAATGGGGATTGTGGAAGAGAGGTGAAAAACAGAGTGCTAGCAGGGTGGAGTGGGTGGAGAAGAGTGTTAGGAGTGTTTTGTGACAGACAGGTATCAGCAAGAGTGAAAGGGAAGGTCTACAGGACAGTAGTGAGACCAGCTATGTTATATGGGTTGGAGACGGTGGCACTGACCAGACAGCAGGAGACAGAGCTGGAGGTGGCAGAGTTAAAGATGCTAAGATTTGCATTGGATGTGACGAGGATGGACAGGATTAGAAATGAGGACATTAGAGGGTTAGCTCAAGTTGGACGGTTGGGAGACAGAGTCAGAGAGATGAGATTGCGTTGGTTTGGACATGTGCAGAGGAGAGAAGCTGGGTATACTGGGATAAGGATGTTAAAGATAGAGCTGCCAGGGAAGAAGAGAAAGGCTTAAGAGAAGGTTTATGGCTAGGGTGAGAGAGGACATGCAGGTGATGGGTGTAAAAGAACAAGATGCAGAAGATAGAAAGATATGGAAGAAGATGATGCACTGTGGCAACCCTTAACGGGAGCAGCTGAAAGAAGAAGAACAGCAGAATACAGCAGTATTTAAAAGGATTGTTTTAGGCTTAAAAGTAGATTATAGTGACGGTGACAACAATCTTACCATGTAGCCCCATGTTAAATTTCATCCAGGGGTTCCACTCCTCACTGGAGTTCAATTCCTTGTTTTATGTCCTCTTTATTAATTTTGCGTCATTTATTTATGGTATTATTACTTTTGTTAATTATCTGCTTTATTCTCAATGCCTCTGTTACATGTCTTGGGTCTTGTAGGTGGACCACCTGCCCTCAGCCCTAAAACGGCAGGGGGTTTCCCATAGTTCCTGGTGGTTCATTCGATTGTGACCTTTTGTGTTTATTTAGTTACTTTTCTTATGCTGTTGTAATTTTCCTGGATTTTCGAACCTGTGCTCTGTGTTTATGACTTTGCTTTGGATTTGTGACTTGGACTTGTTTACCTTCACCTATCAGGAAATTCCTTTTTGCCATCTGTGCTCCATGGAGTTTCTTGTGTTACAGGGCATTTTTGTGAAAAAAAAAAACTTTTATTTTATACAAATCCTGCATTTCCCCTTATATTTAGCTGGGGTTTTATAGTAAATCACCTCTAGTGGGTAATTTTGGAACAGTTTGGGACTCTTAGTTCATAACACCTCCTAAATATATAAATGAAGTTTAGGTCTCTGAAATAAATTTACTAGCTTAATGTACAGTACAGTAATTATAGTGAAATCAAAGTGTAATGATTAGCCTTAAACATTTACCTGTTGTTCCTGTCCACTCTATCCTGGTCTACTATCACACACACACACAAGCATCAGGAGCCTCTCACAAGTTTGTGTCAGGGGAAAGGAGTAAGGAGTAAGACTGATGTGGTGACCCCAGCGCTGACTTGTCTTCCATTCCCTCTCCTAGAATGGAGCAACACTTACAGAATGAAGTATAGCGTCACTTTCGGGAATCCCAACATAAAAGCATGCATTTTCACCTGCCTCCATATTTGAATCATTTTAGGACCAGCTATCGATGAGGTCAGACCACTTGACAGCAAAACAACTGTGGGCTGAAAGCCTTATTTAGCTTTGGGCTCCATTTTCTTTACTATTTTTTTTTTTTCAACCTGTGATTTTGGGTCTTCAAAGGCCTCCAGTGTTTATATCCATTGCTAGGTCAGCTTCAAGTGTTGCTAGGGGTGTGGCCTCTGAGCTCATCGATGCAACGGGATAAAAGAACGGCTAGGAGTGCAACCCCCTTATCTGATCTGTGGATGCCACATTTCCAAAGTATTCAAACATTAACTCTGTGCTCTTTCTTTGCGTGTGCTTTTGGTTTGAACTCTCTTGTTCCCTTCACCATGATTGTTGTCTCTCGTATTGGGCTTCAGTTGCATTTCACTTTATTTATTTATTTATTTGTTTGTTTGTTTGTTTGTTTGTTTTCCATTTCACTGACCAAATAACCAGGGTGTTAAATGGGGCATCCTTCTGGACCCCAATTCTTCTTGATCTGTGTGATTGGCTGACTATGGTTCAGTCCCAGCAGGCTTTTTCAAAACAGTCTCTGATGTACTAATTGACAGTGCCCTTGACAAAGTAAACCCATCATTGAATAGGAGGGTCTTTCTATATTGCTTAAAGACTGTAGTAGTTCGACCCCCTGCTCAAGAAAAATAATCTCAACTCTTCTGTACATAGACAACTAGGCCTATTTCTAACCTGCCTTTTTAAAGTAAAATCCTAGAAAAAGTCATTTTTACTTGATGAAATATTCTACTAGATAAAGTTTCAGTCAGGTTTTAGACCAAATCATAGTACAGAAACGGCATTAGTTAAGATAGTAATTGATTAGTGGGTTGTGTTGCATTTTTTCTCAAAAAATGTTTTGCTTAAAAAAACGGCATTTTTATTAAATCTCTTCTTTCTACTGTAAAATGTGCAAAACACTAAAAGTACAAAGTCAGAAGTGTAGAAATTAGAATAATAATAATAATAATAATAATAATAATAATAATACGAATAGCACACTTCACATGTGCGAGTGACGCGAGCGTCCCTTTCGGATTCCCAGAATCCCTTTCAGTTACACTGTCCGTTTCAATTTCACTGTTTGCAGGCAGATTCACTTCGTCATCACAGATGAGAGGCGTCTTTTACGTGATGCCATTATGAGGCTAAGAGAAGACACGCCTCCAGTGTTGCCCGGGTAACGCTCAGGCCTGGTGCTTTCACAAGACTCCCCTATACTGGTGCCAGAGTAACGCTCAACAATAACTCTGTTGCCACTTTTACAGCCTAAGTAAACCACTGGTCTTACGTGAGACGCGTCTATACTGTTGCTCGAGTGACATTTGGGTGAAACGCTTTTAGCTCTGTGTTTACAGTGACGTTTATGTCTAACACTAAGGAAAATAAAATAAAGATAATTCTTTATCAATAAAAGTTAAGATAGAAGCAAAGATTCCAAGTGAACTTTTGGACCCTAACCTAAACTTTAAACCAAATTGAAAGTATTCAGACTCTTAATTCAGTACTCCTTAGAAGCCCCTTGAGTACAGCCATGAGTCTTGTCAGGTAGGTCTCTACAAACTTTGCACGTAAGGATTTGGGCAGTTGAGGCCTTTCTTTCTGGCTGATCCTCTGAAGCCCCATTAGACTGGACTAGAAGAACACTCAGAGATTTGTCCCAAAGCCACTCCAGCATGGTCTGGGCTGTTAGCTTCAGGTCATTGTTGTGCTGAAAGGTGAATTGTCACTCCAGTCTGAGGTCCCGTGCAATCTGGAGCAGGTTTTCTTCAAGGTCCTCTCTGTATTTGGCAGCCTTCATCCTTCCCTCAATTGTGAACAGTCTACCAGTCCACGTTACATTTTCCACATGCTCTTTGGGTCCTTTAAATGCCATTTGATAGACTTAGAGAAACCTTAGTCACTCTAACATAAAAACCTGACTGATGGTTGTCCTTCTAACAGGTTTCCATATCTCAGAGGAATTCTGAAACTTTGTTAGAGTAACCATTGGGTTCTTAGTTACTTCCCTGCCCTTTTTGCCTTCTTGTCCAACTCCAAGACAAGTCCCGGTGGTTCCAGATACCTTCCCTTTCACCATTATTGTGGTTTCTGTTCTGCTGGGAGTACTCCAAGAGCTCTAGAACCAGTTCTATCCCTTTGCACTGATCCATGTCTCATCACAATTTAATTGTGGTGGTCTACAGAGCGTTCCTTGGACTTCATAGCTTGCAATGCAGTATGAAATGTGGGACCTTATAATAGAAAGATGTGTGACTTTCTACTGATGTGGAATCAATTCAGTTTGCCACAGGTGGTCTCTAGTGATGTTCTAGGCATATCTCAGGGAAAATTAAAGCAAACAGGAATGCGTCTGAGCACAATCTGACGCGTCACATCAAAGGGTCTGACTACTTATGTACATTGTGACCAGTAGGGGGCTTTGCAACACCCCAAATCCCTTATACAACCTCACAGAGACAAGTCTTGGGTTCAAACAAGTCATTTATTGTGGACAAATACCTCTCACATGTTTCTTCAAAAATTTCACAATTACAAGCAAAAGTCGTCTTCTCTGTTTCTTCCCTCTCCTCCACTCCCGCCTCAGTGAGCTTCGTCCTTCTCCACCCAACTCTGAGTCTTGGAGTGAGGAGCTGTGCCTTCCTTCATACCAGACCCAGGAGTTCTTCTGGTGCCACCACCTTGCATCAAGGAAGCACTTCTGGGTCAGATGGAACCTCCCTAAAAGGAGGAAACCTCCTCCCCACAGCTCCCTCCGGTGTATCCCATGAGACCCAGCGGGGCTGCCCATTGGAACTCCAATTCCCATGAAGCCCTGCGGTGATGTGTATATGAGAGACCCAGCAGAGAGCTGCTGCCACCTGCCAGTCTGGCTAAACACAGGGCCCCAGATGGTGGTCTCCTTCCATCATTCCATTACCAAGGTGTTCCAGCCAGCTAGGGAACCCTCCATTTTGGCAGGGACGCCAGCAAAGCCTTGTCTTCTGTGACAACATGGGAGAGTTCAATTTTTGATTTTTAATGAGGTTGTAATCCTAACTTCACTTTGTCATTATGGGTTATTGAGTGGAAACTGATGGGCAGAAATGGCAAATGTATCCATTGAAAATGAAATGTACCACACAGTAAACTGAAAGAAAGTGAAGGGTCTGAATACTTTCTGATTCCACACATTCTTCTGGTCCTTTACTAAATTATTTCCTGCGTTTCTGGCAGATCAGCTCGTCATCAGCCTGAATAGAGCAGGAGAAGAAGCGCAATAAGACCACAGTGCCCCACGCCCTCAGCATTAGAAGGGAAATGGAGCCCCTTATCAAGTTCTGTGAATCTTATACTTGATATCCTTATACATTACACTGCTTAAGAATGTTTCACCTCAGATATATAACTTTACACGGATTATTCACAAATAATTGTTAAACCCCATAAACAGCCAGCAGAAACTTCCATCCATCCATTATCCAACCTGCTATATCCTAACTACAGGGTCATGGGGATCTGCTGAAGCCAATCCCAGCCAACACAGGGCGCAAGGCAGGAAACGAACCCTGGGCAGGGTGCCAGCCCACCGCAGGGCACACACACACACACACATACTCACACACACCAAGCACACACTAGGGACAATTTAGAATCACCAATGCACCTAATCTGCATGTCTTTGGACTATGGGAGGAAACCCACGCAGACACGGGGAGAACATGCAAACTCCATGCAGGAAGGACCCAGGAAGCGAACCCGGGTCTTCTTACTGCGAGGCAGACACATGTTTCACCCTTATTTGGGCTCATCAGGCATACACACTCCACTGCTCCCCTTGCAGGGATCGAACCTCGGACATCAGTGTCAGAGACGAAGTCCCTTTATGCTGCTCCACGGCATGTGCAGCAGGAACTTGAAATGTCAATTCTGTGATATTAGAGAATAAATTAGGGCCTCAAAAGAAATCCCCCTAAAATATTTACACGTTTAACTGGTACATTAAATTATCCCAGTTGCCGGATTGGATCATCAATACATAAATAGCTCAGGTTTTGTTACCTGTCTCGTGTGTGCATACAGCACTACACCTCTGAATATTTCAGAATCACCCTTTCAGTTTTATTATAATTTCATCTCTCAAAGTCTCTATAAATTCAGCCCTCCTGTATGGCTCATGCGACCCTAATTAATTGATTAAGATATGCTTTGTTTCTGCATGCATTCACACCTTCTGTTCAAAATTATAACTACGATACTCCCCACATGTTGGCACAACAATTAGAACCAATGCATTTTTGATAACAAGTGACACCAAGCATGAGGCACTCGTTCATTTGGCTGTACAGACAGAGCAATATGCACAGCACACAATGGATGCCAGAATTCTCCCCTTATGGATAAGTATAAAAAAATTCAAAAACAAAAAACCCGATCATGGCAGCTCACCTCTGTGTGCCTTTAAAGGATTGATTTGGGTTGTGGAGTTCCTTTCAGTGAGCTCTGGTCGTCCGACCTTTGCTGTGTCACCTGATTGATCTTTTCGTGCTTTTCATGTTGGTTTAATCACTAACAACAGTGTGGCTTTGTCGAATCTGTCCTTTTGATTCTTTACGATTTGGCCTGTGCCCTGGTGTTCATCAACTGCTTCATTTCTTATGATCCTTAATACTGTGGTCCAGTGCTGAATTGGTGCTAAAAGTTTGACTTTGGTATCAATATAAGGCTTTGGACCTCCATAGTGGTACCACAACAGCACTGAAGCAAATAACAGGAAACTCGTCACCCCGACTTGTCTCCCAGCAGCCTCCCTGCTCCACTCCTGTGACTCCTCAAGTCAATGCAAGGAAACGGGTGGGTGTGTGGGTATGTTTGGGGGTTCCCTTGAAGTCTCCAGCAGGTTTATATTTTAAAGAGTGGGGGTGGCGTGGTGAATCGAGCTGAGCTACATGTAATACATTTATGTCATCAAGGAGAGGGGCTGACTGGGGGGAGTTGTGCTAATAAATGACGACTGTGAGGTGCTTGAAAACTTCCATTAGTACCAAAATAAATTTTTTGTACTTTTTTAGTACAAGTATCGCACACAACCTTATGTACTCTGTACAACAGGTTCTTCTATCCCGGTGACATCTGCGTCGTGTTTCAGCCAGGGTGCTTTTCCCAGCTTATGTTTATTTTTCTTTACTGTGTTTTTAAGTCTTCTTTTTCATGTGTTTGTTATACGAGGAATGTTCCAAAAGATTCACATTTATATTTTCATTGGAAATGGTAAAGGCGACAGGAATAGTAATTGGGCATTAAAAAGCTCGTACGACGCTGGGAGAATTGCATCGAAAAGGAAGGTGACTATTTAGAAAGTTAAAAAAAGTGCAGAAACTTTTTGAATGTCCCTCGTAGTTTTGTAACCATTGTTCTGTTTGATATCTAAGTATTACTTGTTCTCCTGTGTCCCTTATGTTTTGTGGGTGGAACCCCCCAGGAGGCGGAGCCACTCTGACCTGCTGAAGGACCACCCCCAGCGTATGTATTGGGAGTCAGAGCAGCAAATCCTTCAGCAGCTCACTGACTGACAGTCTGGTGTGCGGATCTTTGTGAGTATTGACTTTCAGGATTCAGGATATTTTTGCTTCTGTTTGTGGTTTGGAGTGTTGGATTGCGTTTTGGGACTTGTTTGCACTGGATGCTTTTCAGGCAAAAACTAAGACTGAATTTGCAAAAGAGATCTGACAGTGAGGGATGGGGATCCAAGTGGTTAGCACTATTACCTCATGGAACTATAGAAGGATAAGCAGCACGAAATACAAAAATATCCAAAAATGTTACGTTATGTTACATCACCTTACTTTTCATTATGTTATGTTTTTAGATCACATTACGTTTCATTATGTTATATTATGTTATGTTAGCTCATGTTATGTTTCGTTATGTTTCATTATGTTATATTATGTTATGTTATGTTGTTACATCACATTACGTTGTATGTATTATGTTATGTTAGGTTATGCTATATTATGTTATATGTTACAATTATGTTATATTATGTTATATTACATCATGTTATGTTTCATTGTGTTATGTTATGTTATATTATGTTATGCTACATCACATTATGTTTCATTATATTATGTTATGTTATGTTATATTATGTTATGCTACATCGCATTACATTTCATTATGTTATGTTATGTTACATTGTTAGATCAAGTTAAGTTTCATTATGTTATGTTATGTTATGTCTTACAGCCCAATGACTTCACAACTATGCCACACTGCCCAGAAGCTAAAACACACAGGAAAAAAAACCTCAAAGAAACACAATGCATAAAAAAGGGAAATCAATGAAATTCCCCTTTGATTTGTTTTAATTCACCTTTACTTGGACACATCCCTCCATTCAACTAAAGACAGCTCAATCAGGTTATTTGAAGTTCCTTTCCCGGTGTCTAATCAGACGTGAAATCTGAACTTTTACACAGTGTACCGCTTCAGGGTAAAATTGATTTAAACTAAGCTGGCTGCTAGAAAAAACTTAAGCTTTTATTTTTTTTTTAACATGATTCTATGTGATCTTAGAAGAAACGGTGAGATTCAGAATCTGGCAATTATGGCAGATAGACAAGGAGATGAAAAGCAGAACATGTGAGTCCTCGACATCTAAAGAGTGGCTTCCTCTCTTTGTAGTCACCACAAATGATTTCAAGCAGCAAATGAACTCTGTCCTGCTTTTAATGGTGCAATTGGAAAAGCTGAGCGTCTTTAAGAAGAAGCCAGTTATGGGATTCCATGTCAGTGGCGTGTTGAGTAGCATGGCTCTGAATTTTAGAAGCTGGCTGACACTTTTGTGTTTCTGTTGCCCGTTTTTGTTTTGAACCAAGCGACCTTTGTTAAAGTTGAATGATTATGGCCTTCATTTTTCATCTGAGTGGATTAGGCTTGGTCTCTACATAGTAGTTAAGCTTCTTGGGCTTTCATGAACTATGGAGATTAATTTGAGTTTCCATCATATTTATAAAGTTACTCACTAAGAAAGGCACTATATAGGGTGTGGCTAATTGTTTAAAATTGTTTGCCTGTACTTGACCACAATGCCATAGTCATTTGATGTGCCCTCTTCTTGTAGATTTCGTTGACGGATACCCGTGATTCATTCACAGTTGTCCCCCATTACTTAACGTCTGGTGTCGTCATTGTCTGTTGCTTTTGGCCTGCTGTCTCTAATTGTTGGGAAACACGCAAGTAAGAATCTAATAGTAATGGGTACACTAGTGTCGACCAGCATTTGCCGCTGACCTTGTTTGCCAAATTTTTCCATGAAAATTTGCCGTGTGACTGGCTTGGATGATCAGTTTTCTCCATTGCCCCTTGATGCTTTGCAAGGTCGGTGTGATGTCACGGAGCTGTAATAGCCATGTTGCCTGGGGATGTCACTACTGGATTTGTGCCACCTGCCCAATTATACCACTTTCACAGGCTCTCCAGGGGACATTCGGCGACTTGGACTTTTCTTGTCTCTGTCCCCTGACTCGTGCCTGGAGTTCTTTGGAGTGTACTTTTCGTCTTCATTGTGTGAGTTAGGTCACCAGACTGACTCCCCCCAAGTTGGACCTTCCACATTCAGTTGCGTTTAGCTGAAACGCCAGACTGGTGGTCTCCATTGAACTAATTCTGGGTCTTCTTAAACCAGTGGGCTGCACCAGTGAAGATTTAGAGGTGTCACGCTTACACAACCAACAATTTTGTAGTTTATATTTGTAATTAATTTAGACTACTTCACCAAGATCTGTTTTCACTTTGACAGTAAAAGGTATTTTCCAGTTGACTAGTCGTCTAAAAATTCAAATGAAATCCACTGTGATTCAACATTGATAAATTGTGAAAACTTCCAAGGGTGTGAACAGCTTTTATTAGCAGTGTAGTTAACTTTGTAAAGTCAAACATTTCTGTCACAACTAAACAAACACCTACAGTATGTATGTGGATTCAGCATGAACATTAGCTTACTGAACGTGGCTCATACACTGCCAATATGGACTTTGCATGTTCTCCCTCTGTCTCTGTGTGTCTTTACAGGCATATGGGGTCCTTATCATCACCTGTACAGATTACAGTCCAATTCTTGCTTGCATGTTCTAATCACCATGCCACACATGTTTCCCAGTCAGGTCAGGTCAGGTTGGGAAGCATGCACGGGTACAGCACGTTGCCACACCCGCTACACGACAAAACAGCTCAAGATCCCAGTTGTCCTCAGAGAGTCCAGTCCCATCCTCCAGAAATGACCCTCTATCTGCCACAGGCAGATGTTATATGGGCATCCCCTTGGCCTGGTCCAGCCATACGAGTCCTCAATAATGAGGATCCTGATAGCTGGATCACCCTCGGGGAATTGCACCACATGGCTATAGTGCCGTAACTGACGCTCCCTCACAAAGCAGGTAATGTGCCTCATTCAGGACTCCATCAGCAACTGCTCATCCAACACAAAAGCTGGAATACTGGACAGCTGAAATCTGGAAAAATGTAGCCTGGTCTGAAGAATCTCGACTTCCACTGAGGCACACAGATGGTGCTATAGGTCAGAATTTAACACCAACAGCATGAATCCATGGACCCAACGTGCCTTGTGTCAATAGTCCAGACTCCTGGTGGTGCTGTAATGACATGAAGAATGTTTACATGGCACACTTTTGGCCAATCAGTCATTGCTTCAATGCTACGGCCTACTTGAGAATTGTTACTGAACATGTGCATCCCCTAATGGCCACAATTTACCCATCTTCTTATGTCTACTTCCAGCATGATAATGCACCATGTTACAAGGTGGTTTCATGATTATAACAATGAGTTCTGTGTTCTTCAATGGCCTTCCCAGCCATTGGATCTGAATCCAACAGAGCGCCTTTGGGATGTTGCAGAACAGGACGTGCAGCTGATAAACATGAAAAATCTGTGCGATTCAATCATTCAGCATGGACCAGAAACTCAAAGGAATGTTTCCAGCATCTTGTAGAATCCATGCCATGAAGAACTGAGGCTCTTTGGAGAGCTAAAGGAGGTCCTTCCCAGTATTTGTGACATATTCAGTAAGCGAATGTTACATTTTTAATTTCACAGTGTAGAAGACCTGATGACTTGCATGTTCTGATCTCAGCTTACAGGTCTGAATATTCTTTAGAAATTCCTCAAAAGAAAGATCTGGCACTAATTCAAGCAAATTTGAACATTGAATCTCATCTACACAAACCACTCAGAGGAAAAGCTACACAGACAAAGGGAGAGCTTGAAGACTCCATAGACCGGGATGAGATTCAAACTCCATGAGATGAAGTGCTAACTAACCTCTGGCTGCCCAGAACAACAAAATTGAACTCAGTTCTTGCTTGCTGGGTGGCCTATTCTATTTTTTTTTTTTTGTAACTTTCAGAGGTCAGTACCCCATATGCCACACAAGCTCAGCTTCAATGGCAGTAAATGTTTGTACACCAAGGAGCCAGAGACAGAAGAAGAGCAATGTCAAAACCAGAATAACAAAACTAAACACAAATGCTTCTTTTGTTCTCATTGAAGCCCCACTTTGTTTGTTGATCTTTTTGAACAATTGATTTTCTTTCCTTTCTAAATCATATACCTCTCTATTTGAACTCCAGTTTTCCTTCATATAAATATTGAATTTTTCCCTCGCCTTATTTGAACAAAGGTCTGATAAGAATGCTTGACTCACCAAGTGCTTACTTTTTCGGGAATAGGAGAACTCCAATTCTACTTTGTGGCTTTTCGTTTGTTTTTGTGCCCCTGACCAGCAATGTGGCTGACACAGTGAGAGACTGCAGCTTGCCCAACACAAGGGCCCTTTTACCCAGCATGACTCAGGGGGAACAAATCCTGATCAGAAATTTAAAAGTCCATACTCGGTCAGTCTTCTGGGAGTGGGCTCTCACACAAAATAAATTGAGAAGTGCAGAAAAGGCTTCAGGAGAGCAGTGGGACAGATGCCCATCCTACATGAAGTTGATCTGAACTAAATCAAGACATCATTACTATTAACATGGAGAGAAAGCTAATAAGCTTTTAGCTCAACAAATCCACAAGCAAGAAGTTCACAATGCAATCCCAGCAATCACCAACACAAACGGAGACGTAATCATTGACCATAAAAATATAATGCACACATTTAAAGACTACTATAAATCCTTATATTCTACTGAGTTTAAAGAAGACAAGACACAATCTAATGCATTTCTGGATGCATTAGAGATACCACAAATAGATACTCTTAGTGCAGAGGAATTGGATAAACCGTTGGCACTATTAGAATTAGATGCTATAAAGTTATTTCAGAGTGGGAAAGCAGCAGGCCCCGATGGTTACCATGCCGAATTTTATAAGACGTTCTCCACTCAGCTAGCTCCCCTCCTATTAGCAACATTCAGAGAAGCTAGAGACAATAAAATTGTACTTCAAACTTTTTGTCAAGCATTAATCACCGTCTTTCCTAAGCAAAATAAGGAAGTATTAAAATGTGCATCATACAGACCAATTTCACTTCTGAATAATGATGTTAAGATACTCTCCAAAGTCCTAGCTAGAAGGATGGAGAAAGTGCTACCTTCAGTAATATCACAAGATCAAACTGAATTTATTAAAGGCAGACATTTAGCGTCCAATCTTCAACGCCTGTTTAATGTAATATACTCACCCACAAAGTCAAAAATTCCAGAGATTTTATTATCCTTGGATGCAGAAAAAGCATTCGATATAACTGAATGGAACTACCTTTTCACTACATTGGAGAAATTTGGGTTTGGCCCAAACATTTGTGCATGGATCAAACTACTGTATACCAATCCAAAAGCTTCAGTTTGTATTAACAACATTAATTCAGACTACTTTAAATTAGAAAGTGGTACCAGACAAGGATGCCCCTTGTCACCACTGCTATTTGCAATCGCCATTAAGTCACTGGCAGTTCACTGTCGAAATGCTTATCAGATAAAGGGGATTATCAGAGAAGGACTTGAACAGAAAATTTCTCTATATGCAGATGATATGGTACTGTATATATCAGACCCACAAAATAATGTGCCTGCAGTCCTAACAGCATTTAGAGAATTTCAAAAGATTTCTGGTCTCAGAATTAATTTGACTAAAAGTGTGCTCTTTCCAGTGAATTCTCAAGCACACAATATTAGATTGGACACCTTCCCTTTTATCATCGCAGACCAGTTTAAATACCTAGGGGTAAACATCACAAGTAAACATAAAGCTCTTTATCAACAAAGGTTCGCTGTCTGTGTGGAAAAAATCAAGCAAGACTTGCATACTGTTGAGTGTTGGGGGTCC
>JANRMT010062814.1:30300058-30382104 GCA_026402145.1 Polypterus bichir lapradei | reverse complement strand
ATGAAAATGTGCTATATAAATAAATGTTGTTGTTGTTGTTGTTAGGGGCTACCACAGCGGATCATCTTTTTCCATATTACTCTTACTGCACCACTCGGAGTATTTATATCACTGTATCTGAGTGTGGAATCACAGCTGTACAGCAGCTGATCGGAAAGAGAATTATCAGTATACAGCATCAAGCACACGCTGCCTCAGCCATGCTGTCTGTTGAACTGCTGTCATACGACAAACGCTTCAGAGCCTTTCTTGTATGGAGCTCGCGGTTCAGAAACAGTTTAATCCCATGAACTATAACCGCACTCAATCAGTCCATCAAGTGCTCCTTGTAGAACTGTTTGTACTTATAAGTACAATTACCTCACTGTAAACTTGTGATACAGTTCATAAAGCGTGTATTTACATATGATGACAGTATCATTTTTTAGATGAAATGCAGCAAAATATGTTTATTATACAGTATTATACAGATAAAACTTTAACTTCATTTAAATAATCTACATTGTTAATAATTAAACTTTCGAGTTTTTCTGACACTCTATATCACTCGATCAACTTCCTTTTGTTGTTTATACCACTGTTTAAACCGACAAATAGTACGTTTTTCCTTGCCTCCACTTGGTATTCGGCTGAAATTCTTCTATTTTCCCCCGTGCTTTTGCCATTGTCTTTGTACAGAATTCTGAGTTTAAGGGCTATTTATGTTGATTTGCATATTCAAAGAGGCGTAATTCTGGGAGGAGTTGGGGTGGGACAGCAGGTGCACACACATGCGTTACTTTTCACGCTGGCCAGGATTTATGGAGCGGAAGATCGTGGAAGTTGGCGTTCGCACAGATTTATGCATCTGGATTTGCTTGTGCGTACACACATTTCTGCTTTTGTCCGTACGCCATGTTTTAGTGTGAATTCTACGCACAGCGTTCTGCATGAGGCCCCTGGACATTGACACAAATCAATGAATATACACAAGCCTGGTCTGCAACAGAATTAAAATCTTGCAGTACTTCTTTATATTCCCTGCTTTACGCCCCAGTTAATACAAACTACCGTCATTACACTAAAAATCCATTTACCCTTTATTCTCTCAGAATATTGAACCAATGTGGGAAGCACTTTAAGACAGAGAAGCTTTTATCTGTTGCACCTCTACATCACAACCATTCTTTTCCATCCTCTCAAATCCACACATGAATTAATGTTTGGAAAA
The DNA here is from genome assembly GCA_026402145.1 of Polypterus bichir lapradei. Lineage (NCBI taxonomy): Eukaryota > Metazoa > Chordata > Cladistia > Polypteriformes > Polypteridae > Polypterus > Polypterus bichir. The sequence goes on along the minus strand of JANRMT010062814.1, from coordinate 30,380,894 downwards.
TGTCAGTGATGTAAACATTTAGAAGCTTGTACTTCGATAAAGTTTTTGCATTATTTGTTTTTGCAAGTAAGCTTCAAATTTAACTTCTCTTCAACACAATCTTTTCACTACTTTCAAGCTAGAAACTTTGCTAAACAGAATGTGCCCAATTTTACTCAGCTTCCGCCTATTTCTCTTCCAAAAGAAATATTGATCAGTCTTGAAGACTCAGATAGCATCACCACAATTTATAAAAACATTTTAAAGTCTCTTCCTTTCAAAGATCCCAGGGTACGGTGGGGAAAGAAAATCTGTCACGTAATATTTAGAAAAGGAGTGGAAGGCAGCCATGCACAGAAATCACTCAGTTATTCAACTTATAATTTTCTACAGAGCAAATTTATCTTGATTAAAATGATCTAAAATGTATCCAGGGCAAGATCCAATCTGTGAACATTGCAATCAAGCTCCAGCCTCGCTGGGCCATGTGTTCTGGACGTGCACCAAATTAACTTCGTTTTGGATAAAAATCTTTGAATGCCTGCCAGACAGCCTTGGTGTCACAATCACTCCTAACCCATTAACAGCCGTGTTTGGTGGACTGTCAGATGTGGAGAAGGACAAATAAACTGTAATCGCCTTTACCTCCCTACCAGCATGTAGACTTATCTTGCTCAATTGGAAGAATCCCATCCCACCACCTTTAAGTCAGTGGGTAACTGATGTCCTATACTGAAATCTGAAATTGAAAAAAATCAGACTCACTTAGAGGATCTGTTCAAAACTTTCTTTAAAAATGAGAGGATCTAATCAATAACATTTTAGAATAAGCTTCTATATCGGGGAATAGGATACTCTTCCTTCCTTGCTGCTTCACAGATTTGCTTTGTTGGTTGGCTCACCTCTCTTTCTTTTGGGTGGGGGTTGAATTTTGGTTTTGTTAAGTCTGATTGATTGTATGGATTGCTATTTGCTTTTAATTAAAATCAAGCAAAAAAAAAAGAAAAAAAAACTCTCAAAGCAAAATACGATTCATCACAATCGAAATGCATGCCATTAGCAGATGCCTGCAAACTTTCTTCTTATTCTGTGCAGAGTTTTAAAACTGGGGCCAGAGAGGATGTACATATGAGGACTTCTCCGTTGTCAAATCAATTCACCTGGGTGTGTGGCTTCTGGTGAGTTGGATTGTCTGATGGAGTTGAAGAAAGTGAGTGTAGATGCTGTCAGCTCAGACCCTAATGAATGGTGCAAGTTATAACTGGCAGTGTGAATGTACCAGCAGGCAAAGCGTAAGCCACATTTACATTTACATTTATTTGCTCGGCAGATGCTTTAATCCAAAGTGATTTACAAAAAAGGTCAACATAATTAACTAAACTTCAGTCTGGTGGACTGTTTGAGAACAAGTGTTAAAGGACGAGAGTTCAAAATGACCATCACAAGTGAGTAGCTCAAAACAAAAAAAATCCTAGGTTACAAAAACCTGACAGCTATCAGAGAGAAATTCACCAAACAAGAGGGTCTTCAAGTGTTTCTTAAACATATTGAGGGACTCCGAAGCTTCAATGGAGGTGGGCAGCTTGTTACATCAAATGAAAAGCATCAAATTGATATTTAATACCACCCAGAGGTGACATCACCAGATGCCACACAACAGCAGACCTGAGTGGTTGAGAAGGAGCACAAAGCCTCACAAGTGTCTCTGTAGGCCAGCATCAAGGATTTGAACTTAAAATGTGCCGCTACAGGGATCCACTGTAGTGATCTGAAGAGAGCAGTGACATGTGCACACCTTGACAAGTTGAACACCAGACATGCCACTGCATTTGGAATCATTTGCAATGGCTTGGTGACACATGGAGTTGCTTCTGCCAGTTGCAGTAGCCTTGAGGAGACAACCCCAAAGCCTGGACCAGGCGTTGTGTTGCAAACTCCTCCATCAGATGTAACCTGATCTTGCAGATACTGTGTAGAGTGAAGACTGTTGCAACATGGTCAGTAAAGAACAAATGAGAGCACCTGAAGCCGCATGTAATGAGCAGCGTTTGGGAAGAGGTGAGGAAGGAGACATCGATTTCAGCTGCAGAATAACCTTTAGAGAGCAATAATCCTTGCTTTCCAGATCAGGGTAGGTTTGGGAGCATGCACTGGTACAGTGAGGTGCCGCACCCACTACATGATGAAACAGCTCAGGTTACCGGTTGGCAATCCCCCCAGGCAGACAAGTGGTCCAGTCCCACCCTCCGGAAATGACCCTCTATCTGCTGCAGCCAGGTGTTATGTGGGTGTCCCTTTGGCCTGGTCCAGCCACTTGGGCCTTCAGCAATGAGGATCCTTCCAACTGGATCACCCTCTGGGAAACACGCCACATGGCCATAGTGCCGTAACTGATGCTCCCTCACAATGCAGGAAATGTGCCTCATTTGGGACTCTAAGCAACTGCTCATTCAACACAAAGTCAAACCACCGGTACCCAAGGATTCTCCGAAAAGACACGGTACCAAAGGAGTCCAGTCTTCGTCTCAGGTCACTGGAGAGCGTCCATGTCTCACATCCATATAAGCAAGACGGAAGCATCAGGACTCTAAAGACTTAAACCTTCGTCCTTTGGATAGATATCGGGAGCGCCACACACCCCTTTCCAGCAGCCTCATGACCCCTGCCAATGCTCTCCCAATCCGTCTACTGACTTCATAGGAAGAGTCACCAAAGACATGAATGTCACTGCCGAGGTAAGTAAACCTCTCGACAAAGTCGACACTCTCTCCGCAAACAGACACACTGCTGATGGCAGTGCCCAAGAGGTCATTAAAGGCCTGGATCTTGGTTTTTATCCAGGACACTCACAAGCCCAAACACTCAGAATCCTTGCTCAGTCTCTCGAGCGCCCCGATCACAGCCTCAATTGACAGATCCTACAAGAAGCAACAGGACCCCTGCCCAACATAGAGAACAACACTGTTCTGCTTTCCACCAAACCTGACCACAAAATGGATTTTTGAGGCAGTTTCACAAAGCTACACAAAGACATGAAGGTTACGTCAAGTGGCATTGCCAAACTGGCCCTGTTGTGCGTTTGCATGTGAGTGTGTTCGCCCATGATGGATTTGCGTCCTTTCCACGGATAGTTTCTGCCTTCTCCCTGAAGCTTGTTGGGATGGGCTGTAGCTTTGCCGAAACCATGACCTGGATAAGCAGAGTGGAGAATGAAGTGATGGATGGATGGATGTAAAATGAAACTATGCTGGTTTGCTCACATTACTCACACTGGTGTCATTCAGATTTACCTGACTAAACGCATCCTTTTGGTGAAAAAAAACTAAATTCTTGGAGGACAGTCCCATGAATGCAAACACCACAATGAAGGCACTCCGGTTCAAATCAAATCAATTTGTATTTTTGACATAAAGTTAAACACACAGTACAATATGAGGTGAAATGCTTAGTTGCCAACTCCAAGATTGTCCATTGGAAGAAGAAAATAAAGGACAATAAGCAATAACTACATCTCTCTATATATAAAATCCAATGTTTGTCTGTCTGTCTGTCTGCTTTTCATGAGAGAACTACTTCACGGATTTTTTTCCTATAATTTGCTTGAACGTTCGGGTTGATTTTGCGACTTCTCTCACGCTAAGTATCATAGTTCGCTTGCAGGAGCGATATATTCACACTAATCTGAGACAGAGGCTGCGGGCCAAGGGGAGAGGGAAGAGTGACGTCAGCAGTAGGGAGCCAGACGGGACACTCCTCACTCACATGCTATCCTATGGTCGAGCCGCTGTACCTCTGTGTTTTGGAGCGTACCCTGCCTCCGCTTACCTGTTTGTTTATTGATTTTTAAAGTTTTTCCTGTTTCACTACTACACGGGCAGAGCCGCAGAGGACAGCTAGTAAATCTATAAAAATGAATATTTACACTGGGAGCAGCAGTGTGCTTTATTTTAATATTATAAAAATATACAAACAGTAGCTCACCTTGTAGCTCTGGGCACTTTCCTCACTTAGCATGCAGCTGGACTTTGGGCAGACGCACCTCCTCAGTGTCTCTGGAGTGGACTTTAGGCAGCCTCAGTGTTTAGCTGACCACAGCCCTGATAGGAGGTCATCTCTGATCAATTTCTTTACCCTGCTCTGACATTGCTTGGTGGAGATGTTCTGCCAGGTAAAGGAGAGAGCACATTCAAACTAGAAACTGGAGTTGAAGGCATCAGAGGTAACCTAAAAAACTGGAGCAGGAGGTGGTTAACTGACAGGAGACAAAAAGTGCAGATAAGAGGAGAATGCTCTACATGGAGTTCCTCGGGGGTCTGTCCTTGAAACCGTTACTTTTTCTGATTTATTTTAAGTGAGAAGTCAAGCAAAATGACACCTTTTATTGGCTAACTGAAAAGATTACAATATGCAAGCTTTCAGGGCAACTCTGGGCCCTCCTTCAGGCCAGATGTAATAGAGAAACTGGAGTTCCCTGTGTTTATATAGACAGATACAACATTGGAAAACCTTTAAGTGAGACATCATAAATGTAAAAAATGAATAGACCTCTTCAGGCTAAGATTCATTTAACAACAGAGGAGAACAATGTATGGTCAAGATCTTTGGATAAGATAACTGTCCAACAAAGTCTTTTGAAGTTTCTGATGAGTTTTTCAATACAATGTGGGTCTGTAGTCAGGTTGTCTGTTTCAGTCCGAGAGATGCAAACAATCTTGCCATAAAACTCTAGTCTCTTGTAACAGATGGCCGGGGCACCTCTGCTATGGAAGGACCAGGGGAGCCAGTGTGGGCAGAACACTACCTCCCCCGAAACACTAGATGGCTGGCAGCCATACCTCGGACTCCTGCAGAGCTTCATAGGAGATGGAGTCCGATACAGCCCTGTTGGGATCTGGGGGCGCCACCAGGGGGCGCTGCAGTTGTTCTTGAGCCCGGAAGTGCTGCTGGAAGTAGGGGAATGAGCACCTGAAGCACTTCCGGGTGCCTTATATAAGGGGCCAGTGGACAGTACTCAGTGAGCCAGAGTCGGGTGGTAGGTGGACAAAGCTTGCCAAGGAGGAGTAAAAGAGAAGAAGAATTGTAAGTATTGTGTGCTTTTGTGTTGGTGGGACTGAGTTGTGCCTGTGGGAAACGGGGACGGCGTGTCTCTAGCATCTGTCTGTGCAGGGTTGGGTGGCTGGCACGCCCCCTAGAGTTGCTACACTCTATTTAAACCATGATGTAATGTGTTAAAGTTTAGCATGAGTTTAACTTCCCATTCCTTTCTCTCTTGCTGTGACTTTAAAGTCCCTCTGACAGTGTCCATGGCTATTGAAGTGGGCTGCTACAGGAACATCTGTGTTGCCGTGCTTGATGTGGAGCTTGTTTAAGCTCATTCATTGGTGGACTGTATGTCCAGTTTCTCCCACATAGAGTGCAGTGTCAGGACATCTCATACAAAGAATGAGGTAGACCAAATTAGATGATCTGCAGGAAAATGATCTCTTCATGCGAACGTTCTAGTCAGCAGTTTATATTAATGATTAATGACATTGACTCCAGCAGCACGGTGGTGCGGCGGGTAGCGCTGCTGCCTCGCAGTTAGGAGACCCGTGTTCGCTTCCCGGGTCCTCCCTGCGTGGAGTTTGCATGTTCTCCCCGTGTCTGCGTGGGTTTCCTCCGGGTGCTCCGGTTTCCTCCCACAGTCCAAAGACATGCAGGTTAGGTGCATTGGCGATTCTAAATTGTCCCTAGTGTGTGCTTGGTGTGTGTGTGTGCACCCTGCCCAGGGTTTGTTTCCTGCTTTGTACCCTGTGTTGGCTGGGATTGGCTCCAGCAGACCCCTGTGACCCTTAATTTAGGATATATCGGGATGGATGGATGGACATTGACTCCAGTAGAGTTAGTAAATTTGTGAAACTCACGGATGACACCAAAACTGGAAGAATGACAGACACCGAGGAAGCAGCAAAAAGAATTCAGAAAGATTTGGAGAAGCGTCAGAAGTGGCCAAACTCCTGGAAAATGGAGTCCAATGTAGAAAAGTGTAAAAAGTGCTACACATGGGCAAAAGGAACTCCCGTTATAAATACAAGATGGGAGACACTGAGCTACAAGAAGCAACCTCTGAAAAGGATTTAGGAGTTTATGTTGGCACAACATCTTCATCATCTAAGAAATGTGAAAGGGCAAATAAAATGTTAGGTGATGTTATAAGAATGTTGAATGTAAATCAATGGACATTATGCTCAGACTATGTAATGCACTACTGAGACCACATCTGGAGCCCTCTGTGCAGTTCTGGTCACCACACTACAAGAAAGACAGAGCAGCACTTGAAGCTGTGCAGAGGAGAGCAACCAGGTGCATCATGGGATTTGAGGACTTGGCCTACTTTGACAGGTGCAGGAAGTTAAACCTGTTTAGTCTCGAGCAGAGGAGACTGAGCGGGGATCTGATCCAGGTATTTAACATTCACAAAGACATTGACAAAGTAAATCCAGCAGAATTCTTTCACCGTAAGGGTAATTCACACACTCAAGGACAATGGTGCGAATAAAAGGCCTTTAGGATTGAAGCCAGAAAGCACATCTATAGGCCTAAGAGGTGTGGGAATTGGGAACAAACTACTGGGACATACCATGACCGTATACTGCAGCTGAAGACAACCTTCAACAAGTACCTGGATGAGACACTGGGACAGCTTAGCTGTTAGCTAAACTATGACGGACTTGAGTGTCAATGACCTCCTCTAGCCTTTCTTATGTTCTTGTGTATGAGGCGGTCCGGCTGTGGTCCAGGTGGTAATGTAGAAGTGGTTTCAGATCTGGGAGTGCAGTCCGAGGCGGTAAAGACGTTGTGTTGATGTGCTTGGACAAGATCAGGTCCTCTGTGATGTGGACACCGAGGTATGGAGGTAACAAACCGCGGTGGACCACTGAGCACTCGTGTGAATCTGCTTTAACGCTACAGTTCTTTTGCTTTTCACATTGTGTGTGTGTGTGTGTGTGTGTGTGTGTTCTGATTAAAAGTGCAGCCCAAATGTTCGCTTCCACTTTTGAGAACTTTTTCTGCCTTCTTTAATGATACAGAAAGTTAGCGGACTGCTTTCTTCACATCTTACGAGGTAATTCATATCAGGCAGTCCTGGGTGGAATCCAAGCCTAGAGCACTACAATCAGCCACAGTAATAGATGGGCTTCACAATGGTGCGAGGTGGCAAGTGTTATAATTTTATTAGCGGCTGCCAGAAATAAGAAGACCCCGTTAAACCAAACAGATCTACGCTTTTTTTTTTTTTTTATATTGGACTCTGTTCAATGAAGCACAAGCAACTGCCAGCTTGTTAATGGTAATAGGGTGAGCATACCAAGATGACAAGTGTCAGTATAAAAGCCATTTTGTAATCTTTCATAGACATTAATAAATGTAGATGAAGAGACAGAGACAGACAGTACCTCTCATTCCCTTTGGGATCATTAAGAAATAACTAATGGGCAGAGCCAACTGTGGTGGGACGCAGCTTTTCACATGTCTCTTACTGGAGCACAGGCAGCTCTTCAGTGTCACGCACCAGTAAAGCCCGCTTTGCAAATCGCAAATCACAAGGTTAGGAGTTGCTGTTTTACTAGTCGGCCGGGGGCTGTGAGCTCATCCGCTGAAAGTTCACATCTGCTCGCTGCGGCCATTTCTACTTCTCACGACAGGAACCACAGACTGGCAGCTTTGTTACCTCCTGAAATGTTTTAGGGGGTACAGGGTGGGACTGCTGTTTCTTCTTTAAGGTAACATCACCGTGTCCAACTCTCCCAAGGCTTCTTGTGTTTCAGGTGACAGCAAATCCTTCTTGAAGCTCAGCTAGTAGACACCATTGGCTTGTCATATCTCCCAATCATAGCAAACGGTTAAAACTTCTGTAAATCACGGGCATAATAAATTGTCCGAGTATGGCTTACAAATGTAAAAAAAAAAAAAAAACAAATCAGAAAGTTTTAAAACATATAACATGTTCAACAGTTTTTTTTCTTCTTCTTCATTTTTCCAAATAGAACCCCCAAATGGGCTAATTAAACATCACATGCCTCACTTGATAAAAAAAAAAAAAAATCTGTTCAGATATTTTCAGCACCTGTTATAACAAAATGTCCATTGGATGCACAATTCAGTGCCAAGACACCTGCTACCTGCTTCCACACGACGTCTTACATTCTGTTCAGTACTACACAGATGGCGTCGAAAACCTTTCACATTATTTCAAAGTTGGAGTTTTTTTCTCACTTGGGACTCAACAGCGCAAAGAATATTATAAAGAATTGAATATTATCTTTTCAAAGTAGAAATAAGCACGTTTGATTGCAGATCCTTTCCTTCAAAAATATTTCCTAATTCTGTAATGTGCTAATTGTGTAAAAAGTAAAATGCCGGATATTATGAAGCAGCGGTGTGCCATCTAGTGGTCAGTTTCTGTAACAGGTAGGCTAGACAGGCCAATAACCGGAACAAGGAAGCAACAAAATAAAGTTTAATTAATAAAGCAAAAAAAAGCACAAAATATATTTTTGTGATATTAAATATATTAAATATATTAGGCTGTTTTTCATTGACTTGTTAGGAATTGTTATATAATTGTATTTAAAATCAGGCTTTATTGTGTCTCAAACATTCTTGAATGGAACTAAAAGCTGATAAAATGAGCAAATATCAAGAAAGTCTATCTATGGAGGGATATTTCGGACAAAATGTAATAAGAATGGCAAGTAAATAAAACTACTGTGAAAAGTGACAATAAATAAAGAAAAAGACCATGAACTGCAAATGTGAATAAATGAACGTGTCACAGAATATGTTTTTGTCACTTATTTAATTTTGTTCTTAGATAGATAGACAGACAGACAGACCGATAGATAGATAGAAGGCAAATACCACATTTTCAGCGGACACTTCAGATGCAGGCTGCTATTGATGAATTCAGAGTTTATAAAATTGAAGTAGCCGCTTCACACGGTAATTGTGGGCAACTTTCAGATGCACTAGTAGTCAACATGCAGAGTCACGTCTTTGAGTATGTACAGTGCATGAGCCACAGGATTCCCAAGTCAAGCAAAGGGTCTGCGTCAACTCTGCAGACAAATCACCAATCAGAAAAATCACTAGAGCCCACCATCTCAGCTTTGACAAGTGAAGCTGACTGTTTTAAATTCAAGCTGTAGGTCATGTTGAATTTAGAGCATCGTGCCAGTATCTATCTATCTATCTATCTATCTATCTATCTATCTATCTATCTATCTATCTATCTATCTATCTATAGGATGACATTTAAACTTTACAGAAGCCACAATATTTTAATTTAACAATAGCAGGTCTTTATTAGCTATAAAGTGTTAATTTTCACTCGTATGCAGATGACACCCAGTTATACCTTTCTTTCAGATCAAATGAAGTTTCTCCGATGTTGTCTTAAAATAGTTCTGTTAGTGAATTAAAGGACTGGATGGATGAGAACTACTTGTCTTTAAATACAGATAAAACAGAGATGTTAATTGTTGGAGGGAATGACGCTGATCACAACACTATTCTGTCATCGTTTAACTCAGTTGGAATCGCCATTAATTTTACTGAATCAGCCGCAATCTAGGAGTTATCTTTGACTCTAGCATGTCATTTAAAACACATATTACAAAGTTGTCCAAATCATGTTTCTTCCATCTTAAAAATGTTGGGAAATTAAGGCGCTTTCTAAATAAACAGGATTCTGAGAAATTAATTCATGCATTTATCTCTAGTAGAATTGACTACTGCAATGCGGTGTTCACTGGATATTCAAACTGTTCTTTATACAGCCTCCAGTTAATCCAAAATGCTGCTGCAAGAATTATTACAAGAACAAGAAAAAACGAACACATCACCCAGTTCTTAAATCCGTACACTGGCTCCCGGTTAAGTTTAGGGCAGATTTCAAAATCCTCCTTTTAACATATAAAGCATTAAATGGCCAAGGTCTGGCTTACTTGTCTGAACTTATCATGACTTACAAACCTGAGCGCACATTAACTTCTCAAGATGCTGGTCTGCTTATGATTCCAAGGATTAATAAAATAACAATGGGAGGTCGAGCTTTTAGTTACAGGGCCCCTAAACTGTGGACTGGTCTGCCTGCTACTATAAGAGATGCCCCATCGGTCTCAGCTTTTAAATCCCGGCTGCATACTCACTACTTCAGTTTAGCACACCCTGACTAGAGCTGCTGATTAACTGTACGGACTGCATCTCTGTTGTAAGTCATTAGCACTAAAACATAAGTAACATGACAGTTAGAATTTGATACTAACCCTCACCTATTCTGTTTCTCTTCGCGGTACTCAAATGTGGCACTCGGTGTCACGACCTACTTGCCAAGTTGTTTTGCCTGCCTAAGGTAAAGTAATCCCTGATGGAGGATCGCAGGAATTGTGGGAAAGAGGGGTCCTTTCATTGGATTAGTGCTATTTCAGCTGTGGAATGGCCAAATGGGGGAGGCAGCTTGATGGATGAGGTCTCCAGGACTCTAAATAAATCCAAATCATATTATGTAAAGTTATGGGAAAGAGTAGTGGAAGCTAGGTTAAGAAGTGAGGTGATGATTAGTGAGCAGCAGTATGGTTTCATGCCAAGAAAGAGCACTACAGATGCAATGTTTGCTCTGAGGTTGTTGATGGAGAAGTTTAGAGAAGGCCAAAAGGAGTTGCATTGCGTCTTTGTGGACCTGGAGAAAGCATATGACAGGGTGCCTCGAGAGGAGTTGTGGTATTGTATGAGGAAGTTGGGAGTGGCAGAGAAGTACATAAGAGTTGTACAGGATATGAACAAGGGAAGTGTGACAGTGGTGAGGTCTGCAGTAGGAGTGAAGGATGCATTCAAGGTGGAGGTGGGATTACATCAGAGATCGGCTCTGAGCCCTTTCTTATTTGCAGTGGTGATGGACAGGTTGACAGATGAGATTAGACAGGAGTCCCCGTGGACTATAATGTTTGATGAAGACAAATCTGCAGCAATAGTAGGGAGCAGGTTGAGGAGACCCTGGAGATGTGGAGATATGCTCTAGAGAGGAGAGGAATGAAGGTCAGTAGGAACAAGACAGAATACATGTGTGTAAATGAGAGGGAGGTCAGTGGAATGGTGGGGATGCAGGGAGTAGAGTTGGCGAAGGTGGATGAGTTTAAATACTTTGGATCAACAGTACAGAGTAATGGGGACTGTGGAAGAGAGGTGAAAAAGAGAGTGCGGGCAGGGTGGAATGGGTGGAGAAGAGTGTCAGGAGTAATTTGTGACAGACGGGTATAAGCAAGAGTGAAAGGGAAGGTCTACAGGACGGTAGTGAGACCAGCTATGTTATATGGGTTGGAGACGGTGGCACTGACCAGAAAGCAGGAGACAGAGCTGGAGGTAGCAGAGTTAAAGATGCTAAGATTTGCATTGGGTGTGACGAAGATGGATAGGATTAGAAATGAGTACATTAGAGGGTCAGCTCAAGTTGGACGGTTGGGAAACAAAGTCAGAGAGATGAGATTGTGTTGGTTTGGACCCAGAGAAGCTGGGTATATTGGGAGAAGGATGGTAAGGATAGAGCTTCCAGGGAAGAGGAACAAAGGAAGGCCTAAGCGAAGGTTTATGGATGTGGTGAGAGAGGACATGCAGGTGATGGGTGTAACAGAACAAGATGCAGAGGACAGAAAGATATGGAAGAAAATGATGCACTGTGGCAACCCCTAACTGGAGCAGCTGAAAGAAGAAGAAAAAGACTGTATTGAGGATTTGCTCTCTTCTGTGTATTGTATTGTATTGTATTGACCCCCTTATTTTTGACACCCACTGCACGCCCAGCCTACCTGGAAAGGGGTCTCTCTTTGAACTGCCTTTCCTGAGGTTTCTTCCATTTTTTCCTTTCAAGGTTTTTTTTGGGAGTTTTTTCTTGTCTTCTTAGAGAGACAAGGCTGGGGAGTTTTAAGAGGCATGGCCTGTTAAAGCCCATTGTGGCACTTCTTGTGTGATTTTGGGCTATACAAAAAAATAAATTGTATTGTATTGTATTAGCATCAGTGCTGATTCAGATCTTTATCATTATGTCCTGAATACCCACTTACCACAGTGTGCACTCCATATAGCTTAAAAATTGTCCCTCCTTCTCTTAGCCAGGCCATAAATCAATCCCAAACTGCTTAGTTCATATCAGACAAGACTTAGGTCATGTCTAGTGACTTTTTGGTGACCCTTACTTAGCAAACATACTATCAGTTTTATTGCTGACAGAGATGATTAATTTTCTTATCAGTAACGGCTTGTCTCCAAGATACTCCTTTAACAAAAACAGGACATTAGTCACATCACCTTCACGTAACACTAATGACCGCAGGTGGAAATGTTTTATGGGTTTGATATACTTAATAAGTACATATAAAGATACAGATTTGGTTAAAATATAAAGAAAATAAATAGTATGAAACTACTTGGCATACATGAAACCCATCTGATTACTTATTGTTAAACAACCTAATATGATTACCTCATAATAGGATTTACAGTAAACTTAACAGAGCAGAATGCAAACCCTGAAAAAAGACATATATCTACACAAATACTTATATTCCTCCACAATATATAAACAAAACATATAAAAAATATATATATATATATATAAGTGTGTACACCTGATGAGCCCCAATTAGGACGAAACATGTGTTGTGTACTCTTTGTATTATTTGGCAGGTACTCTTAATCATGTCCATGATCTGCTTTTTGCAACTGAGAGGGTGTAGTGGATGTTTGCCGACTGGCCAACCAACCACAGGCGTTACTTGGTAGGTAACCACCCATATTAATCAGATTGCAATCAGACCTATCTTCTTATATCATATGCTACCATGGCTCTTCGTTTGTCTGTCCAGGTCTGTCTGTCACCTGTAGCTCGCAAACTGTTTCACCGATTGACCTGCAATTTGGTACACGTATACTACGTGACGTCTGCTATCCGCTTTCGGGGTGATGATTTTTACTACTCTTTTTATTTTTATTTTATTTTATTGTAGAATCAAATCTCGGCAGCCAGCAGCCAGCAGGGTGGCCGTGTGGCCCATGCATACGTGCACCGTTCTCATTCCCTACCACCTTCGCGGTCACTTCCCTAACCTCTTTATATCTTAAATCATTCTTAAGGCAGATTGAAGTGAAAAATTAAGAAAAACGTACTATGTAATTGCAACACAAAAACTAACTTAATCAGTTTTAACCTGAAAAGATGCTGACGGAAGAAGAGAAATAGTGGGCCACTAGGGTGGAGAAAAGAAGAGCTGCTCAGGAAACAGCAAGCGCGTCAACCTCTGAGCAAACGAATGATAAACGTACAGAGAAAGAAAGAGGATGAGAACAAGGAATGTTCAAGTCAAGTGTATTCACTGCACGATATCGTGCAGTGTGCCGTTACTGGTATGTATATATATTGTGAAAGATCAGCCCAGACACAAACAGACACCAGGGCACACAGAAGTCCAAACACACGCTATTTCTTATTTTTCTGCACAGTGCAGTGCACCAATCACAACAATACTCAGCTCAGTCCTTTTACTTCTCTGTCTTTTCTTCTGCCACCTCCAATCCTCTCTCATAAGCTCTGTCCTCTGCCACCCGACTCTGGCTCCCCAACTGGAGTGAGGCGGCACCTTTTATAACACACCCGGATGTGCTCCATGATGAGCTTCCTGAAGCACTTCCTGGTGTGGCGGAAGTGCTGCATGGGCACCTGGCTCCTTGAACAGAGTGAAGCGGCCTCTTTTCAAGCTCCTCTCCCAGATCCTCTTCCAGCTGCACTTCCGGTTGTGATGGAAGTACTGCAGTCCAGAACTCCGGAACTCTCCAGGCGCCCCCTGGCGATAGCCATGGGCCCCAGCAGGGTTGAGCTTCTAAGCTCCAAACCCGTTGCCCTGATGTAATCCACAGGGGTTGCCCACTCGTGTTCTCGGTATTGCCCTGAATATGTCCTCTCCCCTGGTCCTTCCATCACAGGGGCCCTGGCCGCCCGCCACTATATATATATATATATATATATATATATATATATATATATATATATATATATATATATATATTGTCGCATGCGGCTGGGGGTGGAGCCCAGCCGGGACACCCAGGAGGATCGGAGGAGGGCTTGTGCCTCCACCAGACCACGAGGGACTGGTTGTGTTGGGGGCCCCGGTGCCTGAAGAACCCTGGACCTCAGCACTTCCGCCACACCAGGAAGTGCTGGGGAGAAGAAGACTGGGGACACCCGGAGGGCTTCCGGGTGCGCAGCCGGCACTTCCGCCACACGGGGGTGTGTCCGCGGGGGATTGCCGGGAAGCAGCTGAAGCCCATCCGGGTTGGGATAAAAGGGGCCGCCTCCTTCCGTTCATTAGCAAGAGTCGGGTGGAAGAGGGCGGAGCTCATAGAGAGGAGTGGAGGCGGCCAGAAGGAAAGCATTTAGAGACTGTGAGGCCTGGACTTTGGGGGATCGGTGCTGGAGGCACTGGGTTGTGCACTAAAGCAGTTGTAAATATATTGTAAATAAATGAGTGTGTTGGGTGCAAAACCGTTGTCCGTCTGTCTGCGTCCGGGTCCAGTTCCACTATATATATATATATATATATATATACTGTATATATATATATATGGTATACATCCTTTATCTGTTCCAGATCCTTTGACTTATACCAAACAGGACGTATACCAAACAAATTTTTCCCATAAGAAATAAAGAGAAAATGTTTAATCTGTTCCCATGAAAAAATCCTTTTGTTATTGGCATATTATTCATTGATGGGGATGCATAAAATAATTTAAACACTGCTTAATACTAAAATACATAAATACAAAAGCAATTAGATGAAATAAATGAAAATTTAACCTAACTTTACTTTTTAATAATGTCTTTGTTTTTCACAATCATAGATACCGTCGTTCTCGGCATACGGTATGCAGCATCCAAGTCCCAGGTACGCATGCCACCTTCATACTTTTCAACAATCAATTCAAATTTACGCGAAAAAACACGAAATCATGTGAAAATTCAGAGATTTATAGTGCGGGTTCTTCACTGAATACTGGCAACTGGCGTACTGACACTTGTGGGCAGTTGTGGCTTTGTCTCGAGAGAGGTAAACAAGGGTAGCACGTGATGTTCTAGCACGCGAGTCGTATTCCAAACAAAGGTCGTATACCAAGCAAAATCTTTCACATCCAAACAGGACGTATACCAAGTTTGACTTATTCCAAAGTGGACGTATACCGAGGTACCACTATATGTATACAGTATATATGTATATATATATATATATATATATATATATATATATATATATATATATAAAATGTACATACTTATTTGTTAGCCGTGATTCAGGAAGCTCTCTGGCACTCTTAGTTTTCGCCCTGAACTTTACTTGCACCGTGTTCCAGTTACAGCTTACTGTATGTGTGTATATCAGAGACCATGAGTCGTGGCTATCAAATCAAAACCACATTAAAAGACACTTGGACATGAACTCAGGCTAAAAACAAAGAACATCCAAATAATAAAAAGTTTTAATGACCAACTCCCCCCACCCCCTTACATCCCGTCTTTTGCTATATATTGTCTTTGATTCCTGTATGTCTAATCATTTTCGTCTGACGATGACACTTGGTGGGTTGTTGAAAGCTTAGGAACAAAAAAAATTTTAAGATAGCTGACTCATTTTCTCCCATTGTCACAGACCTTTGCTTGCATACATATTGAATTTTTGCGCGTTTGGTTCATATTACACTAGAATGTATTTTATACATGGATGAATTTCACTAGTTTTTTTGAAATTTAAATTAAAAGATTCCTTTCCCATTATCCCATTAGATCATCAAGGAGTGAACTACTGGAAATGTGTTCATATACAGTATTCTAGAGATGTTATCTGAATCTTCACAGATGAAGATATATACTGAACACAGGACCCTGCTTCCTTGCCTGGACAGGAGGCCATCCTAGAGGAAGGTCAGCTGGTGAGCCGTGATATTCCCCGTCCACACCAGGATGTGGACCCAAAAGCACGTTGTTACAGCTACCACACCAGGGCTGGAGTATCAGTAGCCACGGATGAACACAATGGTTGGGCTTGTGAGCCTGCAAGGACAGGACAGTGGACGGCTGCCTTCCATATATTGTAATGGACTGACTGGCTTTTTAGCCAGGATCAATTTCCTTCCATTATCTGGTCAAGAGGCCAACATTGTGAGAAATGCAGAAGAGCAGTACACCAGGTTAGGCACCTGGGCAGCAGTGGATGGGACTTGCAGACGCAGCCAGGATGCCAACTTACAGGATGGACAAAATGGACGGAACATCTCGACCAGAATAAATAATAGTCTCTGTCCTGGGTGGGAGGCCATACGTATGGGACAATAGGAGGCTGCCAACCAGCACAGGTTGTTCCTCCATACGCTGAGTGGCAGCATCCCATTATGATGAGCCTTGGTATGGGCACCAGCAGGGCAGCTTGGGAGGTGTGGACCCATAGAGTTGCCGGGTTAGGTTCCTTTGGGGCACCAGGGGGAGCTAAAGGAAGGTAAGGGTTCAAGTTTCTGCCTGACCAGGAAGTACTTCCCAAAGACAGGATTTTGACATCTTAAGTACTTCTGGGTTGGGTTGAAAAGAAAGCCTTCGACTGAGTCAAAAGTGGAAGAGGGCAAAACTCACCCAGGAGGAGTGGAGATGCAAGAGAAGAAAAGAGGATTATTTGCTGTACTGTGTCATATAAGAGGAACAGAATTCATTAATATTATTATTATTATTATTATGACACACTGTCTTTGATCTTCACAAACTGCTGTCTGCCTGACAGGTAGTCCATTATCCAGGACACCAAAGGCTCATCCACCTGCATATCTCTGAGCTTACCTGTTTACAGAGATGGCTGGATGGTATTACTGGCACTGGAGGAATCAAAAACATAATCTTCACAGTGCTGCCAGTCTTTTGGAGTATATAGTGTGAAGGACCCCGGGTGTCAGCCAGCCCCAAACCCCAACACGAACAAACCAGCAGTCCTGGGTTCAAATACTGGATGGTTTATTCATCCAAATACCACCACACACAGTTGCAAAAACACAAAACACGCTCACAGGTTCTCTTTCTTCCACAATCCCTCTCCTCTCACCACCGCACTGCCGTCCTCCAGTTGAGTGTTGCCTTCCTTCCTTCCTCCCAGCTCAGACCGGGAGTGCAGCCCCTTTTATTAAGGACCCTGGACTACTTCCAATGCCAGGGCAACTGCCAGATGGAAGTACTTGCAGGTCATACGGAAGTCCCATTTTAGGGGGTGCATCTCCTTGCAGCACCCAGGGGCTCCAGCAAGGCTGTGTTGCTGGGCTACACTTCCCAACATGCCCTACTGGTTCCATATTGGGTACCGGTAGCCAGGGCCGCTGCCATCTAATGTGCTGGGGGAGTTAAAAGTCCCCAGTGACATCTTCCAGTTCAGGTGGGCTGTCTGTCCATCCTATCTCTTTTTCCTCCCAGGCCGGGATGCCTGTTTGCCTATTAGGAGCCTCCCATCCGGGTAAGGAACCATCCCCTCTTTTGGCCGGGATGCCCATCCACCTCTGTGGCATCTACAATAGATAATTAAATATTTTATTCCAATAGCTGTTCGATTTGCAGACTGCAGGGTTACCAAAAGGTCTTTCCCCTGTGAGCTCAGATGGTACAGGACCAGCCTCTCGAAGGTCTTCATGGTATTAGATGTAAGGGCCACTAGTGGGTCTGTAGTGAGTATACTTACTGTATGACCTCCTATCCTTGCTCTCCAGCTTTCTCACCGCAGATGAGCCTTTGCCCTAGCTCATCATTTCATTCACAGGGGTCTCGTGAACCCTAAGCTTAACACCCACACACACAGGACCCACGCATATTCACACTTAACCCCTGAGTATGAGTGCACACTGCACTGCCTATCACTGCTCAGAACTCCAGACAAGAGAACTCACAAGCTTTGGCTTGAGCAGACCAGACGGGTCTAGTGTCCATGAATTTACCTGCAGATGACTGGCCAGTCTTTCTGCTGATGGGCGGCTTGTTCCAAAAGCTCATTATGTGCAAATCCCTTGGGCCTCATGTATAAACGGTGTATATGCACAAAAATGTTGCTTACTCCTGTTTCCATGCTCAAATCACGATGAAACAAAACCTAAACTTGCTGTAAAGCCACGCACATTTTCATGCTAGCTCAAACCCTGGTGTACGCAAGTTTTGCGTTCAGTTTTGCAAACTGGCGGCACCCAGCGTCAAAGCAGTGTTACTGTTCCAGTGTGGTTTCCCTTAGTTTTTTAGATCCACATCCCTGACGTGGCTTTATCAAATACACTGAAATTAACCGCATATTGTTTATTAGTTTAAGGCATCTGATTGAAATTAACCAGTAAAAATATAATGGTCCACGGAATGGCCAAACTATTCCAAATACCATAACTGCTTTAGCATTGTTACTCTCACTTCACCTTCTTCTTTCTCCCTGCTGCTCCCGTTAGGGGTTGCCACAGCGGATCATCTTTTTCCATATTACTCTCACTGCACCACTCTGAGTATTTATATCACTGTATCTGAGTGTGGAATCACAGATCTACAGCAGCTGATCAGAAAGAAAATTATCGGTATACAGCATCAAGCACACGCTGCCTCGCGGTTCAGAAACTGTTTCATCCCAAGAGCTATAAACGCACTCAATCAGTCACTCAAGTGCTCCCAGTAGAACTGTTTTTACTTATAAGTACAATACCTCACTGTAAACTTGCAATACAGTTATAATATTGCGCAGCTTGAGCCACTTTATAAAGCGTGTATTTACATATGATGACAATATCATTTTTAAGATGAAATGCAGCAAAATATGTTTTATTACATTATACAGATAAAATTTTAACTTCATTTAAATAATCTATATTGTTAATAATTAAACATGTGAGGACACGGTGGTGCAGTGCTAGCAAGGAGCTGGCGCCCTGTTCAGGGATTGTTCCTGCCTCGCGCTGTATGCTTGCTAGGACTGGCGCGACACTGGATGGATAGATGGATCTTTAGTCGGCATCTTTTTGTGTTAAAACTGATTCAGTCAGTGTTTGTGTTGCAGTTACTTAGTACGTTTTCTTTAATTTTTCACTTAAGTCTTCAATCTGCCTCAAGAATGATTTAAGATATGAAGAGGTAGAGGAAGTGACGGCGAAGGTGGTAGGGATGAGAATGGCGCCCATACACATGTGCCACACGGCCAACCTGCTGGCCGCTGCCAAGAGTTGATTCTATAATAAAATAAAATAAAAATAAAAACAGGAATAACCTTGGAGGTCAATCATCACCCTGAAAGTGGACAGCAGATGTCATGTAGTATATGTGTACCAAATGTCAGGTCAATAGTTCAAACAGTTTGAGAGCTACAGGTGATTTAAAATCCTGGACAGACAAACAGACAGCCACGGTAGCGCATATATAAGAAGATTATAAAATACCAGTAATGGTGCACTACACAATAATGTGCATTGAATCCACTTGACTTGAGCATTCCTAGTTTTCATTCTCTTCCTCTGTACGTTTAGCATTCGTTTGCTCAGAGGTTGATGCCACCCTAGCGGCCCGCGTCTTCTCTTCTTTTGTCGGCATTTTTTCGTGTTAAACTGATTAAGTCAGAGTTTGTGTTGCAGTTACTTAGTAAGTTCCCTTTGATTTTTCATTTAAGCTGGCACTTAAGTTGTCAATCTGCCTCAAGAATGATTTAAGATATGAAGGGTAGGGGAGGCGACGGTGAAGATGGTAGGGATGAGAACGGCACCCATAAGCATGCGCTGCACGGCTGCCCGCTGCCAAGAATTGATTCTACAATAAAATAAAATAAAAATAAAAAGAGGAATAACCTTGAAGGTCAATCATCACCCCTAAAGCGGATAGTAGACATTTATATTTTATATTATTATCTTTATTATTAGTAGTAGTATTGGTAGTATTTTAAGTGTATTATTATTAATATTAGTAGTAGTAGTAGTAGTAGTAGCAGTTGTATTTATATTTTATGTTATTATCTTTACTATTAGTAGTAGTATTGGTAGTATTTTAAACATATTATTATTATTAGTAGTAGTAGTATTAGCAGTAGTAGTAGTAGTAGCAGTTGTATTTATATTTTATGTTATTATCTTTACTATTAGTTGTAGTATTTGAAACTTATTATTATTATTATTATTATTATTATTACTATTATTATTATTATTAGTAGTAGTATTAGCAGTTCCATTTATATTTTATGTTATTATCTTTACTATTAGTAGTAGTATTGGTAGTATTTGAAACATATTATTATTATTATTAGTAGTAGTAGTAGTAGTAGTAGTAGTAGTATTAGCAGTTGCATTTATAGTTTATGTTATTATCTTTACTATTAGTAGTAGTATTGGTAGTATTTGAAACATTATAATTATTAGTATTATTATTACTATTATTATTATGATTAGTAGTAGTAGTAGTAGTAAAATTGTTATTTTTGTTGTATCACATGTCACAACTGTCACTACTTTGGCTGTATCAAGTAACAAAGAGTAACAATACGTGTATACCCTGGTCCATTATTATTATTATTATTATTAATTAGGCCTTCATTTATAAAAGACAGCAGTCAATTGCTATCAAATACCATTGAAGTCCAAATCTAGAAGTCTCCCTCTGGACTGCAGCAAACCTCCCAGTTGTCAGTTTTTCAAGCCTTCAGCTCATCACGACATACCTGAGGTCATCCACAGCACAATAACGTGTAAACAGCTTGGCTATCATCACCACCAATGTGTGATGACCTCATAGAGGTCTTTGCCCAGAGAAAACAAAGATGTGTGCTGTTGTGATTTGCAACAAGGAGAGTGAATCTTTCACTTTCAAGTTTTCATTATTTAAAAAAAAAAAAGTATTTTTATTTGACTATTTGAAAAAGTTATAATTAAGTTTGTGATGCATGCTTCTTTGTTTATTTATTATTTGTTTAAATCTGGTTTGTTCACATTAAAGCTGTTATAAGAAATACCCCAAGAAGATTCATTTTGGCTAGGGGAGGCACTGCTTTGGACTCTGACTCAGCCACTCTTTGATATTCACATTGTTGTTTTGAAGCCATTCTTTTGTAGCTTTGTCTTTATTCTTAGGGTTGATTTCTTGCTGGACAACAAATCTTCTCCTGAGGTGCAGGAGGTTCCTTGCAAACTCCATCAGATCTTCCTCCAGGATTTCTCTGTGTATTTTGCTGCATTCGTTTTCTCCTCCACGTTTGAGAGCCTTTCAGGGCCTGCTGCAGACAAGGAACCCCACAGCCTGATGCATCCACCTCCATGCTTCACGGTGGGGATGTGGTGTTTTGATAGCGTGCAGTGTTCAAACATGGCACTTAGTCTGATGGCCAAAAATGCTCAAGTTTGGTCCCATGAGGCCAGAAAACGTTCTTCCAGCTGACTTCAGAGACTCCATGTGCCTTCTGGCAAACTTGAGCTGAGATGCCAGGTGGGTCTTCTTTAACAGTGGCTTTCTCTTTGCTGTGACTAATGAAGCCAAATTAAATCCACTTTGACTGAATGTTGTATTGAAATAAAATAGACTTTCAAGAGGGTGAAGAATGCAGGAAATCCGCCAATCCTTTGTCTTTCTTAATCAAAGTGCAATAATACAAATAAGGATGCTTTTGTTTTAATTGTCCTCCTGTCCACCCTTTCCAAACCGACCATCAAGCTGAGAGAACCTGTGGCTGTGGAGATACAATCAGTCTGCCATGACTTCTAGAGCCTCCATGCTACTGCAAAAAGGCATGAATTAAAAAAGGAACATAAAAGCAAGAAAGCATTACGTTATATCCGTACAGCTCTGCCAGAGAACATCCTCAGAGTATACACTTCTGTAAAAATTTAAAAAAAAAATTCAACACCCTGTAAATTCCCATTTTGTTTAACCATTTCCAATAAAAGGGAACAAATACAATCAGAATAAAGAACTGCAAGATAAACTTCTCAGTTGCACAAAGAATATCATGAGACCCATTGGGGTTTTTTGCAGAACAAGGTGGATGACATCTCAAGCTGAGGACCACGGAGTGCAGTTTACATTTTTCAGAACTGCAGACACTTTTTTCAGAACAGTATTGAAACACAGTTAAATGTGTCCAATTTTAAAATGAAACAGAAATAGAAAACAATTCCTCTGAAAAAGAATGGAAGAGAGACACAACAACATGTGTTTGCATGAAACAGTGAAATATGGTGATGGGTAAATAAAAGTTTGGGGGTGGATTTGTTCTAATGGTGTTGGAAAATTAATAAAAACAAAAAACAAAACGAAGGTATGCTTACCAAGGGAAAATGAGAACAGATTCTTAAACACCATGTTATACCATCTGGGAAAAGAAAGACTGATAGATTAATGTTTTTATTTTTTATTATAATATTAGTAATAATTATTACACATGTAAAAAAAATCTAGCAAAGAACTGGAACTGAAAGTGAAAATATTGTTCTCCACAAACTTGGATCACAGTGAAGTTGATGTAATCTTTTTACAATATTTGAAGGGAGAACAGCAAGGATGGAATTAAAAACAAGAATAAAAAGTGAAAACATACTTTAGGACATCTGGGAAAACGTTCAAATCATCCAATGGAGAAAAAATAAAGCTACATAGTGGATTGTAAAGGGACACTCACTGTAAGCCGCTTGAAATTTGTCTTGGATCGAGTGCCACCTCTCTATTGCGACAACAGGGTGGAGGACCTCACTGAAGATTCAGGACACCCTTGACATCGATTTTGTCAAGTCAAGTCAAGACGAGTCAAGTCAAGTGGATTTATTGTCTGTCATACCATCCATACCATCTTGAGGCTGACCCTCCAATTAGCTGTGAACCACCCAATCTCACTGAGATTGCACAGGTGGTGAACCAGCTGAGGGGAGGAAAGGCTGCAGGGATCTGTGGTATTCGGAGTGAACTTCTTCAGGCTGATGGTAAGGCTGTCCTCCTGGCATTGCAAGCAATCTTTGCTTCCATTTGGGAGACTGGCATCATCCCAAATGACTGGAAAACGGGACTTGTCGTCCCTATCTGGAAAGGGAAGGGTCATCGCCTGGATTGCAGCAACTACAGGGGGATAACATTGCTCTCATTGCCGCGTAAGGTCCTTGCTGGGGTCCTCCTCAATAGGATCCATGATCACTTGCTCACCTACCAGTGACCGGAATAGTCTGGTTTTACGCCTAAGAAGTCTACCATCGACCACATCCTGGCACTGAGGGTTCTCATGGAACGCGAATATCGGCAGAGTTTCTTTGCAGCCTTTGTCGATTTTCACAAAGCATTTTACTCAGTTGATCGAGCTGCCCTGTGGGACATGCTGAGGGTTCGCGGGATCCCCTCGAGATTTCTGGATATCATGGCTGGCCTGTACAATGGTACTATGCAGAGTGGAGGCAGAACCTCTGCGTTTTTCCCAGGTGATTCTGGGGTTCGTCAGGAGTGTGTTCTGCTCCTACTCTGTTCAATGCTTGTATGGACTGGGTGTTGGGCAAAGTTGTGGGGTCCAGCGGCTGTGTGGCATCTGTTGGTGAAGAAAGATTCACAGATCTTGACTTTGCTGACGATGCTGTGATCTTCGCAGAGTCAATGGAGGCTCTGATCGGGGCGCTCGAGAGACTGAGTGAGGAGACTGAGTGAAGAGCTTGCGAGTGTCCTGGATAAAAACCAAGATCCAGGCCTTTAATGACCTCTTGGGCACAGCCATCAGCAGTGTGTCTGTTTGCGGAGAGAGTGTCGACCTTGTTGAGGGGTTTACTTACCTCGGCAGTGACATTCATGTCTCTGGTGGCTCTTCCTATTTAGTCAGTAGATGGATAGGGTGAGCATGGGGGGTCATGAGGTCGCTGGAAAGGGGTGTGTGGCGCTCCTATCTATGCAAAAGGATGAAGGTCCAAGTCTTTAGAGTCCTGGTGCTTCCTGTCTTGCTATATGGTTGCGAGACATGGACGCTATTCAGTAAACTGAGACATAGACTGGACTCTTTTGGTACTGTGTCTCTCCGGAAAATCCTTGGGTACCTTTGGTTTGACTTTGTGTCGAATGAGCGGTTGCTCATGGAGTCCCGAATGAGGCACAATACCTGCATTGTGAGGGATCATCAGTTACGACACTATGGCCATGTGGCGCGTTTCCCCTGAGCGAGATGCGGCCCGTAAGATCCTCATTGTTGGGGACCCGAGTGGCTGGACCAGGCCAAGTGGTCGCCCACGTAACACCTGGCTGAGGCAGATAGAGGGTCATTTCCGGATGGTGGGACTGGACCGCGTGTCTGCCTGGGGGGTTACAAACCGGGATCCCAAGTTGTTTCGCCGTGTAGTGGGTGCGGCAACGCACTATACCAGTGCATGCTCCCCATCTTGAATTGACTTGACTTGATACCATACATACATCGTATTACAGCATATAGTAGCACAAAATAACATTCCCCGGGACTGTGATGCAACATATAAATGAACACAGACACAAGCAAGACAAGTAAAGAGCCACACTGTACTATAAATACATACATAAATGATAAGGGAAAACCGCTTTGTCCTGGATCACGGGGGGATACTGGAGCCTATCCCAGCTACCACAGGGTGCAAGGACGGAACAAACCCTGAGCAGGGCACCAGTCTTTCACAGGGCAAACACACACACACAAACCCCAACCACACAATAGAACCAATGTAACGTCATAAATCCGCCTAACTTGCATGTCTTTGGACTTTGGGAGGAAACCCACGTAGACATGGGGGGACTCCATGCAGGGAAGGCCTAGGACGTAAACCCTGGTTGAATTACTTTGAGACAGGAGTGCTACTACTGCACCAGTGTGCCACCCTTAAAACAATAATAATGATTTGATATGAATAAATAATAACAACAATTAATAATAAACAATAACAGACAGAACAAGTGTACTGCTAGTACATACTAGTGTCAATCAATGAATATTTTCCTATAAATTTGATGTTTGGTCAGTTTAGGTGAACATTTTTTTCCCAGAGCCCCATGATGCTTTCTTTGCAAGGTCAGCATGACATTACAGAGCTGTAACAGCCATGCACCGAACTTTCACACATGCCTACTGTAAGATTGTTGTCGATCTGCTTCACTCATGCCTGATGTCACAAACCCATGCATTTTAAAACAAAGCAAAACATTAAACAATGCAGTGTTTTTATTTGAAGGGTACATTAGTGGACCATAATGAGAAATAGCTCACTGGCTGCTGGACAGCACCACATGGCTAACTTGCATGCATAATTTACCATGTGCCCAGCTACAATTGCAAAACAAGCCTTAAAGGAGCCTTTGCCTCCTTGAATCAGAGGGAGTCCCTTTGAAATAAATAAAGATTCATTACTATTTACAAGGCATTCCTTTGTTCGTGACTGAAGAAAAAGTACAAAGCATCTGCGCAGAGATCAGAAACAGCAAAGACATTCTAAGTAAGCCTGGGGCCATGACTTCAAACAGTGGAAGGGACCCCAAGACAGGAATTCTGTGAGTGCATTTATCTATATTTTATTTACTTATTACTAGTTTGTGGCCATTTGTTGTATTTTGTTTGTGGTTTTATTTCATCTGTGTCTTTTATTATTCGAGGCCTGGTGGCTAAGTGGTTAGACCTGCTGCCTCACAGCTCAGATCACATTTTTTTGACACAATAATGGGCCTAGTGTAGTTGGCAGGTGGTTCCCTAGCCATCAAGTTAACTTAGAACACCATTGCTCCATTATCATCCACTCAAAACTAGTTCAGCTCCTCCTTCTCCTTTGACTACAATGTGTTTCATGGACTTCAGCAAACTTCCCAAACAATTCTGTGATTTTGCCGAACTCACAGCAAAATGAACTCCGTGGGGCTCACACATCACGCGTCAAAACGAATTGATTTTGATCATCTGTTTGTAACCAAAGTGTAGATGTAAAAATTGAGTTTAAAAGACCTGGGGCCTCATGTATTATGCCTTGCATAGAATTCACACTACAACATGGCATATGAATAAAACTAGAAATGTGCATACGCACAAAAAATTCAGATGCATAAAACATAAGCAAAGTTCTACGCACTCTCCCTTTTATAAATCTCAATGAATGTGAATTTTAATGCACGTGCTTATGGCTCCACCCAGATTCCTCCCAGAATTTTGCCTATTTAAATATGCAAATCAATATAAGTAGCCCCTTCCATTCAGCGTTTTGTTAAAAGACAATGGCAAAAGCACATGTAAAAAAGAGTTTCAGCAAATGCAAAATGGAGGTCCTGCTCAGTGAAGTGGAGGCAAGGAAAAACATACTATTTGGTGGCTTAAGCAGTGGTATAAGCAGCATGGTGGAGACACTCAAAAATTCAAGTTCAGAAGATCGCACGGTGCTCAAAATAAAAAAGAAGTTGTCAGATATCAAAGTCGATGTGAACAGGCGAGTTGCAGCCCACCATCTGAGTGCCATATGGAAGCATATTAGAGCCAAGGAGAATAAAAAAAAAATAGGGACATAGTGGAGAAAAATAAGGTCTATTCCAGGATTAAAGTCAAAATGTCAGCTAATCTCGAAATTTCAAATTTAACCTCGTTGTTTATTTTGTTATTAAAGGAGAACATCATAAACATAATTTTAAAATTGATGTTTAATTTACTAGAGTTTCTCAAACTCCATCGTAACTAAAGTAGCACTTTAAATGCTTCATATTCTAAGTGTTCCCCGATCCAGTTGTTAATCGCTATGTGATTCTTTAATGGGTTTTCTCTTATACCAACAGGAGCGTGCAGGCTATGATTGCCACACAAAATACATTACATTCATGATATTACAGCTCTCTGAACATTTTAGCATATTAAGGTGATGAAATGCATTAAATCATGTATTAAACATGTAGGACCACGGTGGTACAGCAGTAGTGCTGCTGCTTTGCATTAAGGGGTCACGCCCTGGGTGTACCTTGCCTGAACTTTGGATTTGGTGATGCTAAATTGATGCTACTAGTCTATGCTTGTGCTCGTATTTACCTTGCGATGAGCTGGTGCCCCGACTAGGGATTGTTCCTGTCTTGTGTACAATGCTTGCTGGGAAAAGCCTGACCCTGGATGGAATAATTAAACATGTATAATGAAGATTTTTCAATGTTCCTTAAAATTTCTAAGTTTATAGCTAGATCCACTATCACGAAGATATTTATGTGGGGAAAGAAAATGAAAGGATAGGAGCTGGGGTTTGGTACTTTTGATAAACATGGTATGACTGCAGTAAAGAAAGCCCGCTCAGAAGAACATCCATTGAATTCTATGCCTACATCCCCGACCACCAGCTCACAAACCCAACATTTACACATTACTTCAATTAAACCAGTGGGATACTCTGACAACAGAATCAACATGACAGCTTGGGATTAAAACAAAAAAGGCATTGGAAAAATGGCACAAATTGAAAATGGAAAGTGATTCCATTAAATTCCTTAAGTTAAAAAAAGGCTTGAGACACGAGCCACCAGGAAAGCTGTAATGAATTTATAAAATTCCCAGCGCTCTGACAGACAATAAAAGCAAACAGAAGTGTGTTTTAATATGGAAATGAAATTATGGGCAGTCAGCTGCTATCTGCAGGGGTGTCCAACTCCGATCCTAGAGGGCTGCAAGGGCTGCAGGTTTTCCTCCCTGTCACTTTCTTAATCGGTGACCAATTTCTGCTCTTAATTGAGTTCTTTTCCCTTCAGTTTAATTGCAGTTTTTAAAACTCAGTCTTTTGAATTGTTTCTCTTTTTCCTTAAATGGTAGCCAACAAAAATGAGATATGAAGTGAGCCAGCAGATGACTGGCTAAGTTGGGGTCTCAACTTCCAGTTTCACTCCAACCAGTTTCTTGCTGTTAATTAAACCCATCATTTAACTCCATGACTTGCTGGTGCTTTAATTCTGCCATAACAGACATTTCCAAAATTTTTGATTTTCTTTTTCCTAAGGGCACCGTCAAAATGTTTTGTAGACCTGAGCAGACCAGCATTATTGAGACGATCACCTTTCTTTATTTTCAGATATTATATGATGGAGGCTGGTTAGCTGGTCATCTGTTGGCTCATTTTGCATCTCATTATTGTTTGGCTGCTAATTAAGGAAAAAAACAATTAACGGGTCTGAGTCTAAATCTCCTTGGTATTAGGTTTTCCCCCACAAAAACGTGCAGAAAAAGTTTTACGTGAAACCAAAATGCCAACATAAATACAGTAGGAAAGGTACGTCTAGCGTCCACTGCGGCACTGAGGTGGATTTAGTACAGGCCCTTCATGTGACATGTATGAAACATTCACCAACGCATAGCCTGGCATTGAATGCTGGACAGTGGGAGTGTGTTTCTTTGTGTACTTTTCTTATAATACTTGTTCTGTTGCTCGTACATGTAAGGGTAAAATGTCACTACCTGCTTCATTTGATCAACGCACCCCTTGTGTTATTGTAGGAGACAACAAAACTGGGCTTTACAGCTTTTTGTTTACTTGCCATTGTGTTTTTTAGTTGAAGGCTCTGCTCTACTAATGAATATTCATGAGGCACCTTAGAGTAAATGATGTTATTTCATCCACAAGGTAACAGAAGAGTTCTGATCCAAGTGTTTTGGCGATTCAGGCTATATACGTATGTGATTTAAACAGGCTTCCTAAAGTATTACTCGGGGTTAACCGTTTTTACCTAAAATACTTAGCTTGAGGTTAACGCTTAGGAGGCTAAAGAGAGTAGAACATATTAACACTTAATGCACACTTTATTGTGTTGTAGATTATATTTTTAATAAATACTTTTTTTCTAATCAATCTGCACTCAATAAACCCATAATGACAAAGTAAAAATATGTTTTCATCACTGTCTGCAAATTTATTAAGAATTAAAAACTGAAATCTCTCATTCACGTAAGTATTGAGAGCCTTTGCTGTGGCACTCCAAATTGTGCTCAGGTGCCTCCTGTTTGCTGTAACTGTCACTAAGATGTGTCTAGGACTTGTTTGGGTTCCACCTGTTCATGAAGCTGTTCTCCTGTGAAGTGCCTACCAGGCTGCCATTGACCGTGAGAAACTTGTCCTTTTAATTCTGTTATGGCTTTGGGTCCACTGGTCAGAGTTTCACCTAGTTTCCACGTCCTATAAGATGGTGTAGGAAACTGGACTCACTTTGTTTTTCTTTGTAATTTCTCTAAAGATTCAGAGGGTGAAGCCGTTCTGTTTGTTCTGACATGCTTTCATACACACTGAGTCTTTGTAAGTAATCGCCAAAGGGTGGGACACCAGTAGGAATTGTTTGTAACAAGTTCCAAGGCTTGATTAACTTTCATTGCTGCAGAAAAGTCATAAGGTGTTAATCCTTTACTTGTTCCCTAAAAAAGTCTTACTTGTTTAACTCTGAAAATTGCCTTATTTTTCATTTTTTGGTAACCTAAATTTTTTTTTTAACCTCTGGTAGTTTACTGCTTTCCGTTGTTTCATTTCATGTTATTCACTGGACCTGGGATGCTTAAGCTTATATAAAAATTGTAACAATGGGGGGTTCTTTTGACCAGCGGTGTATAAGCTGTACACAAATATATATTCATCAGTGCTACTCTCTTGGACCTTAACTTTCATTGCACAGAATATATTGTAAAAAAAGACAAAAGAGATCATAAAGATTTGGGGCATCAAATGTCAAACCCCATATAATTGTTGGCAAAACAACAAACACAAATTCAAAATAATCACGAGAACATTTTCTCAGACGTGAATCCAGGTACGAACTGATTCAAGATGGCAGATCTTTTAGTTTTAAGTCCTTCCAGCAGGAAGACAGGGGTCCAGGTGGGCAGGCACTGGCAGTGACATCAATGGTGCTGACATCCGGTCTGCAGAGAGAGGAAGAGAGAAGGCTTTCTGACACAGCGCCAGCCACTGGAGTGGCAGGGAATTACAATCATCAGAGCCTATAAGATGTCAAATCTGCACTCGCCTGTGATAGCATTTATTTAAAGAAAAAAACAAAACACAATTATAAAATAATCAGAAAACAGATACAAACCTAGCAAATAGAAAGTCCCAAATATAATCAGTCTGTCATAACATTTTGACTCAAACATGACAAGAGAGTCCCATCTAAAGCGATTTAATCTTAAGAGGGAATAAAACAGCAAATAAAACAGAAAGTTTGGGCATAGGCTTTGTAAGCTTACTTTACAATTACATTAATGAGTTTTTGCAGCATTTTGAATAAAATAACTGATCCTCATAAGCATTAGATTTTTGTTCCCAATTTAGAATAATACAAGACACCACTTTGCCATCGATTTATAAAGAGTGCTTTAACATTTTTCTGGTTCATTCAAGTAGTGTGATATAGAATATTATTACATAAGGATTTTCAAAGCACAGTGTTATCCTGTCTGGTAATGTTCCAAAAAATTGCTGTTAAGGTGTTAAGAGTGATTTTAGATCCAAGGCTATGTGTGAGATATACAAATATTTTTGCCCAAAACTGTTTGGAATATTCCCAGAACATTTGACCAAGCAACACAGGCGCTTAATCCCATTGCTTGCAGGTTGAAACTTGCTTTGCGTATATTTTAGACAATTGTATAAGAGATATATGGGAGCAATGAACAATTTATAATTCAAACATGAATGGTGCGACTCAAACCACCTACACCTGAACACCAGCAAAACCAAGGAGCTGGTGGTGGATTTTAGGAGGCCCAGGCCCCTCCCGGACCCTGTGATTATCAAAGGTGACTGCTTGCAGAGGGTACAGACCTATAAATACCTGGAGGGACTGCTAACCAGCGCAGTCGGTATGCCTCTCCATTCTGCTTGTCCATCCACTATTCTGGCCTCCTAGCCGGGTAAAGGACTTCCATCCTTTGTTGCTGGGATTCCAGTCCCAATGTACCAGCTGTCATCATGTGCCTTCTTGCCAGTTTCCTGGCAGGGACATGAAATGTTCTACCTCTGTCCCTGATCACTCATTATAGTAGACTCCCAGTCAGGTAAGGGAACAGGGCCCCTTGATATATATAAAATGGGGACTGCTGTACAAATTCTTAGCTACTTAAACTGCAAAGACTTGTGCCTTTTATATAAATCCTTGATAGTTGTCACTATTGTCCCATGTGAAGGTAATTTGTAAAAATCATCAGACCTTGCTGAATGAAGTCTCTCAGCCCTGCATCTCTAATTAAATCCTGAGTTCTGCAGTCTGATGTGATTTATTATCCAATAAATGGCAGCAGTTAATAATTTGGATTTTGTTTCATTCATGGACAACATAAAATGAGTTGTACATTCATGGACTGACGTCTTCACAGACTTTTCTGCCTAACATTATCGTTTCTATTAGTGGCATCATGCATGTTTTACTTTTAAGTGATAAGCCAAAGACGTCGTTCCTCTGTGATATTTCATTTCGACAATTGAGGCCTTTCATCCCTCTTTGAGAGTCTTAAAACAAAACCAAGCATCATAAATTTTAACTTTCTCTGCCATGGTTAACAGAATTTCTTAGATCAGTGGTTCCTAAAGTTTAAGTCAAGGCCCCTAAAATATTGTACAATCAGGTATAACCCAATTTGATGGTTACTGATAACTGTGCTAGCAGTGCAGGACTTTGTATAATAGCTATACTTAACTTCAAGTACATCAGACTATTGACACATAAGTGATTCATGTCTCACACAATATGTCAATGCCTGGGGTCTTCGTCTTTCTTGTTGTTGTTTCACATCCAGGAAATGAAATATTTTGACATATCCCCATTTTCTTTCAGTCTTAAATTGCTAAATAATGAACTCTTGCTCATAAGTGAGATTTTTTTCACTCCCACCCACCCTCTTAATATTGCATTTATGGATTTTAACAAGGGATTACAGGGAGTTTTTTGTGTGGTTGTGCATACTTTTTGTTTTTCTTATGTACTTCAAATATAGTTTGATAAGGTATACAAATAAGAAAAACTAAAATGTCTGTATTTTTCTTTTTTATTCTTCCTCTTTCGGCTACTCCCGTTAGGGGTCGCCACAGCAGATCATCTTTTATCATATCTTTCTGTCCTCTACATCTTGTTCTGTTACACCCATCACCTGCATTTCCTCTCTTGCCACATCCATAAACCTCCTCTTAGGCCTTCCTCTTCTCTTCTTGCCTGGCAGCTCTATCCTTAGCATCCTTCTCCCAATATACCCAGCTTCTCTCCTCTGCACATGTCCAAACCAACGCAATCTCGCCTCTCTGACTTTGTCTCCCAACCGTCCAACTTGAGCTGACCTTCTAATGTCCTCATTTCTAATCCTGTTCATCCTCGTCACACCCAATGGAAATCTTAGCACCTTTAACTCTGCCACCTCTAGCTCTGTCTCCTGCCTTCTGGTCAGTGCCACCGTCTCTAACCCATATAACAAAGCTGGTCTCACTACCATCCTGTACACCTTCTCTTTCACTCTTGCTGATACCCGCCTGTCACAAAAATTATACAAATACATATGAATCCATAAGTCAAAAAAAAATGATAAAAGATGTACAGGTCAAATCTCAGATTGTACAGGTCAAATCCACAGCACCAAAAAGTCGCTCAATGATGTCTAAACCCGCCCACGGCACCTAAGAAGGTTTCTGGCACTGACACAATAAATTTGACCCGCTTAAGGAATGTGGTATCTCATGCTAACGTGGTGGTGGAGAAATAAAATCATCACCTTGGTGAAGGCATTAATTATAAGCACATTGTTTTGGAGCAGGATATGTTGTGTGCTGTAGACATTTAAGTTAAAAAAAAACATCAAACCTTAAAATTCACCTACATTTCATTACAATTTAGCCCATTCTGGTCAAGAAAAGGAAAAGATGAAAAGTGCTCAGCACAAATAACAGAAAATAATTTATGAAATTATAAAATTCTTTAAAATTGTCCATATTCAGTATCTGGTTTTGATTATGCTTGTTTTTTCAGACAAAAACAAAACCAGATAGTAGACCATGTAGTGCAGTAAGCTTCCACAAACATTAAACTCATATTACATCCAAACCCATTAAGTAATTGTGACACAAAACTGAATTCCATAGTAGCTCTTTAACCATACCATAATTACTAGAACTAAAACTGAGACTGATAGAAAAATAAAATAGAAATGTCTTTGTGAAATAAACACTAAATAAAAACTAAAAATACACACTGAAGGAAAACTAAACTGAAATTCCAAGTAAGGCCAGGAAAAATATAGAAATAAAAACTAATATAAAAAGGCAAAACTATAATAACTTTGGTATCTCAAAACCATGGAAATGGAGTAATTGACGCTGGAACCCAGCAGGTGCTACCTAAACACTCCAAATATATAACCCAAATATTGGTGACTAAGCTTGTTGCACTTGGTGTTATAAATTAATTTGTACCAATGTGCTTGTGTGAACATTTGTGAGGGCCAAACAAGCTGGCCATCTAGCAAAAGCTTTCCAAAAATGAGGATAAATTTAGAGGGGTTAATTTCTTCTAGATACAGCCTTCTAAGAGATTTAGAGATTGTATGCGCCATTAAACAGCTCACCATCCATTCGTCTACTTTCAGTCCTATTCAGGATCACAACAGGCCGAGCACAAGGCAATAATTAGCTCTAAATTGGCTTTCAGTTCATTGTAAATAAACACAAGTGCAGCCACACACTGACGCTGGGGAAATTTAGAGACAATATTTAATGTGAGTGTACGTGTTTGAGGCACTGGCAGGTGATCCAGGTAGGAAAGCTAAAACAAGAAAAAATGAACAGCCTGCTAAACTTGTTCAGTCAAGAACAGTAAACATAGCTTAATTAAATTCACACTATAGAAGTATTTTAATGCAGCTAACAAAGGGTGAGCATTGCAACAGATCCACAAGCAGTAACAATGTCCACCGGTTTAATCTGTGAAGCCGTGAAACTCTTTTTTGATGTGAATTTCACAGAGGTCAAATTATGTACGTTAATGAACTTCTAGTGAAAGGAGCTTTTATAATTCAGTCTTTTTTACCTTTTTTGATTAAAAAACATTCTTACGTAAAGTAAATGGTAAAATGAGCAATACAAAATGAAGAAACTCACAATAGCAGAACAACATAATTCATTTATTTCAGTTAAGCTGCAAGCTCAGAATGTGCTCCTGTGGTTTTTCTCTCTGTGTAACATCACACTTCCCTTCTCCTGCTCCTCAGATGCATTACATGAAGAGTGTAGAGCCATCCAGTTGTAAGGGGCGTTGGTATTTCACATGCCTTGTGGCTTACTTGGACTCCCTTTTAGGAGAGAGGATGACTTCTTTACACACAGAGGCTACAGCAAATGTAGACAAGACCTTCTTAAGACCAGAGACATCCAAGGTGGTGCAGAAAGATGACAAGAGTCGTGACTCCCAGACAAAAGAAAACCAGTAGAGGAGGGCAAGCCATTGACTGGGGCAGGGGGTCACAGAATGGGACGGGACTTCCTGGCTAAACCACAGGGTAAGGCTGTCCTCTCTCCCTCTGGGAATAGGCTTAGCCTTTAATTTTGTATGGACTATTATATAATGCCATCGTTTGCATGTTATTAGAATTACTAGTAGTATTAATTGTTAATTTAGCTGAATCTGTTTAAGTGCTTCACTTGCTACACTACAGTTAATTTAAAACACAAACAGCAATGATGATAACTAGGACTTAGAAGTCATCATATACCCTCTTAAAAATAAAGGTGCTAGAGTGGCTCTTCAGAGTGATGCCATAGGTGAACCACTTTTGGTTCCCAAAAGACCCATCCACATGAAGGTTCCTGAAAGAACCTTTTATTTATTTAAATAAGTTACAGGCTCCATACAGTAAATAACCATTAATACAGTACATAGTGAAAGATTTTTGAAATACCAATGGCTCATGATTTTAAAAGGAATTTTGCTGCATGCAATCACACAGGCTAAGTTCAGGTTTTCTTAATCTGTTAGTGTCTTGAGGTAACCTACCATAAATTAATTATTTAGATTTTTTTCTATATTAGGAAGTTCTTCAAAGCACAAAGGACCAACCTCATATACATAGAACCCCCTTTGAAATGAATACAGGTCAAATCCTGTTAATGCAAATACTGAAGTAACAAAATTTTCAAAATAATGTGTATTTTTTGCTGCCTCGGACAAATGTTCACAATTCATCATGATGTTTAACGGATTTCATTTTAACAGACATTTTTTTGAGCAAAAATGGCCATCAAAGATAATAATGTGATGCAAAAAATACTTAATGCCACACCTACATTTTCACCGAGTCTTTGGAACACTGCAACAGGCTGTCCCTTTCTTGTTAGACTTAAGGGAGGTTACAGTCTGTTGTGAAATATCCAGTCTCGGCAGTCACGGCAAGGCTTGGCGAGAGTGTAAGCGTGACATCATCAGACGCATAACCATATTCTGAGTCAGTGCTCCACCAAGTGCCCGTGTGGGTACTTGTGTCATGTGTGGATACTGTACTGTTCGAGTGTCATAGCATTTTTCTAAGTTTACTTTGCAATGAGCAAAAAATGTGAGAAATGACCTCAATCAACATAAATAACATAAATAATGGCCTTTTACGCTGAAAAAAAAGTCTAATTTTCAAATAAAATTCTTTTTGCAGTTTAAGAAGTGATATTTTTATACAGGTATTGTCAAGCTTGGGTCACAGAGTTGCACGAGAGATAGGAAGGTAAGTCCAGATTTTCAAAGAAAATACAGGTACTGTATTACAGTGTAGAGAAGGCAGGCACAGTCTCAAGACTTCATTCAAAATAGGAGCTGTTACTTCAGCACTCAAGCAGACAAGATAGGAGCAACGACACGAGGGAAATCATTCTGATTTAGCTCCCATCTTTAGATTAGAACAACACCAGCAGCTCGGAATCACCACTGTGGCAGATGCGGTCTAGAAAAGAAAGATCAGGAGAGTGTGAGGAAGAGCACCTGTTAAATGTTCTAAGCTAAGGCAGGCCCTTTTAATATTTAATCCATTTTCTTTTGCTAAAATCATTTAAACTTATTTTTGCCCACATCGAACATCAGTTGATACCCCAAAGTGACAAAGAGAAAAACAAGACAAGTATTCAGATCCTTTTCTCTAGCACTTGAAATATGGCTTGGATGCGGCCCATTCTATTGATCATTGTTGAGATGTTTCTACACCTTCTTTGCAGCCAAGATGTGGTCAATTCAATTGACTGAATATGAATAGGAAAGACATGTGGGGCTCCTGTTTGAAAAAATTGTCTCTAAATGTCTCTGATCTTTCTTATAGTTCCTCTTGAGGGTTTGTGATAAGCCGAGTCATCAGACAATTTAGAAGTAAAGTTTTTTTTTTTATTGTATAAAGAAGGGTGGCATGATACATTCATTTTTCTTAATAATATTATCATTGTTTAAGTGATGTCATTGCTATGTTGTGTATTTGCTTTTAATGGGCACTGCCATTTTGATTGTCTGGTCACTAGGATGACATGTGGTTGCTGGGTATGTGATGCTGTTCATATTGCCACATGTGGCCATATTTAAGATTGACGCTCTTATTAAGAAAGTGTCTCAAATTTGGGAAATATTATGGAAGACTAGCAGGAGACTAGGGCCCAATAAATGCATAAAACCACATGTCTTTAGGAGGATCTTTTGGCTTAGAGGAAATGGAAGGAATTTTTAAGGATAAGAGTGAGCAACACATGGTGAGAATAGGAGTTTTACTGAACAGTCGGCATGGGTTCAGAAGAGGGAGGTCGTGTTTTACTAACATACTGGAATTCTATGTGGAGGCAACAGAAGGATATGATCAGAGTGGAGCTTATGATATTATTTATCATGCCTTTCAAAAAGCATTTGATAAGGTAC
This sequence comes from Polypterus bichir lapradei, assembly GCA_026402145.1. NCBI lineage: Eukaryota > Metazoa > Chordata > Cladistia > Polypteriformes > Polypteridae > Polypterus > Polypterus bichir. The sequence continues at coordinate 30,343,978 of JANRMT010062814.1, read as the reverse complement.
AACATGAGAGGCTGGGCATCAAACTAAAAGAGTTGGGAGTTCAGGGTGTAGATGACTGCAGAATGGGCTCAGACACAGGAACCAGAGGGTGATGGTGTGAAGAACCAAATCAGAATTAGGTGAAGTTAAGAGTGGTGTTCCACAGGGGTCAGTGTTAGGGCCACTGCTATTTTTAATATATATGAATGATTTAGACAAGAATATAAGTAACAAGCTGGTTAAGTTTGCAGACGATTTCATTCTAGTTTGGTTGGTAGATAGTCTGGAATGTGTTGGGAGACTTGCACAGCATACAGATTTGGGCAGATTTGTGGCAGATGAAATTTAGGATAAGTGAATGTAAAATATTACACATAGGAAGTAAATTGTTAGATTTGAATACACAATGAGAGGTCTGGAAATTAAAAGTACAACGTTCGAGAAGGATTTAGGAGTTGTAGTGGACTATCAACTTCCATTCAGTGTTAAGAAGCCATTAAGAAGGCTAACAGAATGTTAGGTTATATAGTGCCCTGATCTGTGGAGTACAAGTCCAAGGAGGTTCTGCTCAAGCTTTATAAGACACTGGTGAGGCCTCATCTGGAGTCCTGTGTGCAGTTGTGTTCTCAGGGCTACAAAAAGGACATAGAAGTGCTAGAAAAAGTCCAGGGAAGAGCAACCAGGCTCATTCCAGGGCTACAGGGGATGAATTATGAAGAAAGATTACAAGAGCGGAGCCTTTTCAGTTTAAGCAAAAGAATATTCTTTAATGTCCGTCTCATAGCCCCAAACCCTTGACACAGCTTCACTGACAGTTCCTAGGGCAGATAAATAGGTTTATTGTCGCCAGTACCTTACACAAGTTTCTTTCTTCCAAAAGTCCACTTCTTTGATAAACAGCTTTGCCATCTGGAAGCATTTCTGGGCCAAGAAGAACCTTTCCACTAGCTCCCTCTAGTGGCACCCAAGGGCCCCAACAAGACTGCCCACCAGCGCCATACCAGACGGATGCTGCCACCCAGCACACTTGGGGAACACATAGCCTCCTTCTTGTCTTTCTGCTGTGATGGCTTCCCAGCTGGGAAAGGTGCCACAAACCAACCAGGCTGGTATTCCATCCTTCTGCATCTTCCTTTATGAAGGCCATAATGTATAATCATCAAACCTATCATCACACATCATGCAATTTTCAGGATTTATGTAATAAATGCCAGTGTAGCACTTACAGCGAAGTTGGTTTTACAATCCTGGCACTTATTTAATGTCTGAAATATGAGCACATTACTAATAAATGATAATAAGCCCCTTTCACAAAATTTGGAAGTGACGCATTGACAGGTAAATCTACTTGCGATGAGTCTGCCAGCAATGGCGTGTTTATTTCTTTTCTCTGCTTCCATTTCCAGTAATTGATTTTTGCAGTGTAAGAAGTATTGTTGAAAAGCACTACGTAACAAAAGCATCAAATCTGGGCACAAGACAATACAATTATCTTAGAGGAATGCCTTTAAAATTGCCAAGATAGGTCTGTAACCTCTCCTATGCCATTATGGCGATCAGTTTCAGCTAACCTGTTTTCTTATATTTAACGTTAACTCACACCAATTCACCAGATGTCAGTCCCTGCCTGTTATAAAACTTCTCTCACTCCTGTGCCACTTCCTCCAAGTTCTATCCTCTTGTTCCTCTATCTCTTGCTTCCTCTATTACTATATCTTTCCACCTCTTTTTTGGCCTCCTTCTCCTTTCTATTGGCATCCATCTTTCCATATGATATCTGAAGAAGGCTACAAAAGCTTCCTGCAGTATTGACAGTTCCCAAGAGCATAGTGGCCTCCATAATTCTTAAATTGTAGAAGATGGAATAACCAAAAGTCCTCCTAGAACTGTCCACCTAGCCAAACTGAGCCATCGTGGATAGAAGGGCCTTGATATGAGAGGTGGCCTGATGGGAGAAACTTCTAGAAGGACAACCGTCACTGCAAGACTCTACTGATCTAGCCTTTAGGACATTGTGGCCACACAGAAGCCTCTCCTCAGTAAAAGACACATGGGAGCTTGTTTGGAGTTTCCAAAAAGTCACCTAAAGGCCTCTCAGACTGTGAGATATAATTGGTCTGATAAAACCAAGAATGGTGCCATATCTGGAGGAACCAGAGCACCACTCAGGACCTGCTCAATGTCATTCCAATGGTGAAGCATGGGGGTGGCAAGAACTGGAAGACTAGACAGGGTTTCTGGAAACCTGGAAACAGCAAAGATCATCTTACTAATAAACTGCTTCAGAATGTTGAAGAATTCAAACTGGGATGAAGATTCAGCTCCTGACAGAACAATGACCCTAAGTACAAAGCAAAATCATATAGGAGTGGCTTAGGGACAACTCTGGGAATGTCCTTGAGTGTAACCCAGCCAGAGCCCAGAGTTGACATCTCTAGCTCTGGAGTGACCCTGTTCAGGACTAAGTGGGTTAGAAAATGGCTGAGTGACCAGGAAAGAGCTGTCTCCCTACGATCTTCATCCAACCTGACAGAGCTTGAGAAGATCTGCAGAAAATAATGGCCAAAAATATCCAAATTCATCAAACCCAAGAAGACTCCTGGCTGGAGTTGCAGCCTCCAGTAAATAACGAGCAAGGCTCTGAATATCTGTGCCAATGTGATATTTCAGTTTTTTTTTATTTTTATAAATTTGCAAAAATTCCTAAATCCTGTTTTCACATTGTCATTCAGGAGTTTGAGTGTGGCTTCACGTGGGGGAAAATGAGTTTAAATGACTTTAACATAAAGTTGCAACATAACAACATGTGAAAAGAGTGAAGCGGTCTAAATCCACACTGTGTTTACCTCCCAACCATTTATTTACACATTAATTTCAAAAGTTTATTTTCATATATGATGGATGTAAGTTATTAAGTTCCTAAAATGTAATGTGTAAACTCCATTTAAACTGTAGGAAGTTGAGAGAATTTAAACTTGGTTAGTTAATTATCAGTTAATTATCTCTATCTTCTATCTTTATGAAAAAAGAAGCGTCTCTGTACCTGTGTGTCTGTCCAGTTGTTATGTCTCTGTTATTCCAAATGATGGCACATCCATATTATATTATCTATATATATTGTGGCAGATGGCCGGGGCCAATGCCCGGCTGGGACGCCTCTTTGGCACTGAATCCAGGGAAGCTGCCATGGGAGGCTCATTACGTTCCCCAGAACACTTGGTGGCAGCCCCCCGGACGGTATCAGGGCCACAATCGTGGAACACAGGAGCTCATGCCTTTTGGGCTCCATGGCCACCGCCAGGGGGAGCAGAACTACTTAACAAGCCCGTTTATGCTGTGATGCAGCCACACCCGGAAGTGCAGCCTAATTAGGCTAATTACCACCTGAAGCACTTCCAGGTGGGCTATAAGAGGAGCCTGCAGCCACCAGTCAAGGACCCAGAGTCAGGAGGAAGGAGACGAAGCTGCCGAGAGGAGTGGAGGAAAGGAAGAGTGTTTTTGTGGTGGTGTTTTGTTTCGTGTGTCTTTTGGGACTGTGTTGTGCCTGTGGGACACGGGGAAGACGTGCCCAACAGGTGAAGAAAATAAAAAGTTCATTTATTTTATGTGTGCCTCACGGTGTCAGTCTTTTGTTGGGTCGGCGCCCATAGAGTGCCTTTTCACAATATATATATATATATATATATATATAGCGGCATTACCAAAAATAACTTAATTTTTGTTCCGATTGCCAATAACACGCATAAAATTCAGCTCTGCCCTTCAGAAACATTAAATATGGCACTATTAAATGTTAGAGCTTTAACTAACAAGACATTTTTTATAAACGATCTTATTAGTGATAGAAAGATTGATTTTATTGCACTAAATGAAACATGGCTTAACTCAAATGGCGCGACTGTTTTAAACGAATCTGCGCCTCCGGATTACAGTTTTACTCGTGCAGACCGCCAGGGGAAAAAGGGGGGCGGATTGGCAAACATTTACTCGAGCCGGTTAAAATGTAAAGATGTCAGTTTTGGTAAGTTTAAGTCCTTTGAGTATCTTGCCGTTGTTATTCATGGAGATTCTCACATTCTAGTATTATCTGTGTATAGACCTCCTAAATATAACGCATCTTTCCTTGAGGAATTCTCTGACTTAATGTCAATTTTAATTACAAACTATGACGCACTCTTAATAATCGGCGACTTCAACTTTCATATCGACAATCAGTGTGACCAAAAGGTAAAGGAATTCATGAACCTCCTGGACTCTTTTGATTTGAGACAGCTCGTTAATCAGCCTACACATAAAGCAGGTCATACGTTAGACTTAGTGATTGCTAAAGGGCTTAAAGTTGATTTAAAGCAGGTCATTGATATTGGTCTATCAGACCATTTCCTTCTACTATTTAATATAGAAATAAAGATAGATAACACTCATGAGAAGCATTTTGTTAAAAAACGCTTCCTTGACTCATCAGCAGCTTTAAAGCTTACAACTATTCTAAGCAATCAGTCCGTTTATAATGCCAACTATAATAGCGAGGATAATGTAAATAGTAAAGTGGAAAACTTTAATTCTAAAGTAAGAGCTGCTGTTGACATAGTTGCACCTGAAAAGACAGTTAAAAAATCTTCTAGTATTGTTATTCCATGGAAGACCCAAAGAGTGTCTGATTTAAAAAGAACATGTCGTAGAGCTGACCGTAAATGGAGGAAAACTAAACTAACTATCCATTATGAGATATTGAAGGCTAAAATAACAGAATATAATAACACTGTCCGTGCGCTGTTATTTCTCTAATATTATAAATAACAATGCTAGTAATCCCAGAATCTTATTTTCTACAATTGATCGTCTGCTAAACCAAAGTAACACAAAGGAATGCCCCCAGAATACTTCCAGTGAAACCTGTGAGAACATTGCTGTATTTTTCAATCAAAAAATTAATGATATTAGAAATAACATAGTACATCTCCCCAACACTGCAGAACCTCCAAAGCCCCGGTACTCCATTATAAACAAATTAAATGCTTTCACCAGGATAGATTTACCTGATTTACATAGAATACTCTCCCAACTGAAACCCTCCACTTGCGTCCTTGACCCAATACCAACAAGGTTTTTCAAAGAAATATCAGGCGTGCTAATTGACAATATTCTGGACATAGTTAATTCGTCATTAGATACGGGGGTCTTTCCAGACTGTCTTAAGACTGCTGTAGTTAAACCCCTGCTCAAGAAAAATAATCTTGACCCCTCTGCCTTTGAAAATTTTAGACCTATCTCTAACCTGCCCTTCTTAAGTAAAATTCTAGAGAAGGCAGTCATTTTGCAATTAAATGACCACCTCAATAAACATGCTATTCTTGATAAATTTCAGTCAGGCTTCAGAACAAATCACAGCACAGAAACTGCACTTGTTAAAGCAGTAAATGACTTGCGGGTAAATGCAGACAGAGGCCATTTATCTGTTCTCATCCTCTTAGACCTAAGTGCCGCATTTCACACCATTGATCATAATATTCTTAGAAATCGCCTTAGTCAATGGGTGGGCCTCTCTGGCAGTGTCTTAAATTGGTTTGAATCCTACCTGGCAGGTAGAAAATTCTTTGTGAGTTGTGGTAATCAAATCTCAAAGACACATGATATCCGATATGGTGTTCCACAAGGCTCTATCCTGGGTCCGCTGCTCTTCTCAATCTACATGCTTCCGTTAGGTCAGTTTATCTCAGGTTACAATGTGAGTTACCACAGCTATGCTGATGACACACAACTGTACTTATCAATAGCACCTGATGACTCCGACTCTTTCGATACACTAACACAATGTCTTACTGGTATTTCTGAATGGATGAATAGTAATTTTCTCAAACTAAATAAAGAGAAAACTGAAATTTTAGTAATTGGCAATAATGGATTCAATGAGGTTATCAGAAATAAACTTGATGCACTAGGATTAAAAGTTAAGACGGAAGTAAAAAACTTAGGGGTAACTGTTGACTGTAATCTAAATTTTAAATCGCATATTCATCAGACCACTAGGACAGCATTTTTTCACTTAAGAAACATAGCAAAAGTTAGACCTCTTATATCATTGAAAGATGCTGAGAAATTAATTCACGCTTTTGTTTTCAGTAGATTAGATTACTGTAATGCACTCCTCTCAGGACTACCCAAAAAAGACAAAAATCACTTGCAACGAGTGCAGAATGCAGCTGCTAGAATCCTAACTAGGAAAAGAAAATCCGAACACATTTCTCCAGTCTTGATGTCACTACACTGGTTGCCTGTGTCATTCAGGATTGACTTTAAAATACTGCTTATGGTTTATAAAGCCTTAAATAATCTCGCTCCATCTTATATATCGGAATGCCTGACATGTTATATTCCAAATCGTAACCTTAGATCCTCAAATGAGTGTCTCCTTAGAATTCCAAAAGCTAAACTTAAAAGAAGTGGTGAGGCGGCCTTCTGCTGCTATGCACCTAAAATCTGGAATAGCCTGCCAATAGGAATTCACCAGGCTAATACAGTGGAGCACTTTAAAACATTGCTGAAAACACATTACTTTAACATGGCCTTTTTATAACTTCACTTTAACGTAATCCTGATACTCTGTATGTTCAATTCTTCATAATAACTATTCACAGTGGCTCCAAAATCCATACTGACCCCTACTCTCTCTTCTGCTTCTTTTTCCGGTTTCTTTGTGGTGGCGGCCTGCGCCACCACCACCTACCCAAAGCATCATGATGCTCCAACATTGATGGACTGAAAGCCAGAAGTCTACGTGACCATCATCATCAGGTCCTTCCTTGAAAACCCTAAATACAAAGAGGACTGTTTCATTTATGTTAGGTAGATTGCCCAGAGGGGACTGGGCGGTCTCTTGGTCTGGAACCCCTACAGATTTTATTTTTTTTCTCCAGCTTTTGGAGTTTTTTTTTTGTTTTTTCTGTCCACCCTGGCCATCGAACCTTACTTATCCTATGTTAATTAATGTTGACTTATGTTTATTTTTTATTGTGTCTTTTATTTTTCTATTCATTTTGTAAAGCACTTTGAGCTACATTTTTTTGTATGAAAATGTGCTATATAAATAAATGTTGATTGATTGATTGATTGATTGATATATTGGGGCAGCCACCTGTATATTGTGCCCTGGCTGCAAATGGGTAATTAGATTGTGAGATGTTCACAGGTCTGAGTCCAAAATAGAACTCATCTTAAGGTTGTAAAGATGGTGGCTTTAAAGGCCGTCACAGGAAGTGACATCATCAGTCACTTTGGCCCAGACATAGCCCAGTCTTTAAACCCATAGGTCATCTATGGAGAGACCTGAAGAAGGCAATTTACAGACACAACCCTTCCAGTCTAATGGAGCCCGAAAGGACCTGCCAGGAAGAATGGGATAAACTGCTCAAATCCAGCTGTGCAAAACTTGTAGAGACTTACCTAAGAAGACTTAAAGCCAGACTTGCTGCCAAAGTATTTAATTAAGAGTCTGAATATCGATATGAATCAGAGATTTCAGTTTTACATTTTTAGTAAATTTGCAAACCTTTCAGAAAGCATGTTTACACCTTGTCATTGTGGGTTATTGAGTTTAGATTGAAGGACAAAAATGGAAAAATTCTCAATATAAAATTAAACCTACAACACAATAAAGTGTGCAGAAAGTGAAGACATCGGAATACTTTATGAATCCACTGTATATGACTGACAGGTGCCAGTGTGTCTTATTTAAAAAGAAAATGTGTCAGTAGTCGTCTGCTGCTATATTTCAGCTCATGTTAGGTATATGAATGTTATTTAAGGCCATCAATAAAACACGAGTTTGACACCCCTGGATCTGACTCTCATATGCCAAGGTTAGCAACTCAGTGGCTGTAGGTTTTTCATTTCATTTTTTTAAAAATCAGTTAACGACTGATGCCATTTAAATAGCTTGTTTAATTCTGTCTTCTTCCTGCCACAACAGAAATTTCTATTAGTTTCTATTTCTTTTTCTTAAAAAAAGTTATGAAACATCCTTGTGAGCCGGACATGACTTCTTACCCAAATTCTTCCACTTTCATTTCTATCTAAATTCCTCATTATACAAATTGTGTTTCATGAAAAACGGTAGTAGTTTGGCCCTTGGCTACTGGTTTACTTCACATTGCATTACATTGTGACGTGGCTGTGGGTTAAGGAAATAATGAAAAAGAAATAAGCTGATAAAAAGCTAAACTAAAGTAAAAATGGGGGAATGAATAGACATCTGTGCACTAAAATGTGTCAAACAAAGAATCATCTTTCTCAATGCAAATGAACATGCAGATTTCTTTCTGTTTGTGCATAAATCAGTCATTTTCTGCAAAAGATGATGGAATGAGAGGATTGCCCACCCCATCACTTATAGCATTATAAACAAGCCGTGGGCGCTTCCTAAGCCCATCACACCAGCTCCAGCAAAAAAATGAAGATCTCTGATTTTATGCACTACTTTAGCCAAGTAGAACCTATGGATTAACTTTACCTATTACAAACCACTCTTTGCACTAACAAACATATAATTCTGATGGCCCTGGTCAGCTCTTTGCTCCCTGGTTGCTTCCGGGAGCCTCTTGAACCCGAAACTGTTGATAGTTGTAAACCGAGATGAGCCGGGCGAAGAAGGACACACACAGTCAGCAAGGGGTGGGTGCAGAAGTACTGAATGCTCTTTTAATTAAAAACCAAACAAAAACAAACAGTGTTCAATAGTGCAGTGCATACAAATCCTCAATGAATAATCCATAAAATCCAAATGTGTCGAGTGGAGGGTAAAATCCAATAACTAAGCCAGTTAAAATGAGGTTTCTCTATTAAAACAGTCATGAGCCCCAATGCCTCTCTCTAAAATCTGGCATCTCCTCAGTCTATCCCATCAGGACCCAGCAGCATGAGGAGACACCTGCTGGCAGGTGGAGTCATCCATTTAATCCCAGATTCAGGGATAGCCAGGCAATCGGCGTCTGTAGGACCCCCCGATGGAACCCCACGTATATCTCCCTCAGCCAGTTAGTTGGTGTTAGAAGGTAGAAAATGCATGACAGGGACGCTCCTACTCCTCTGCCCTCTCCAGCCCTCCACTCCAGGCCTGCCACTCGCTTCTCTTGGAGCATACTCCCGACCACCTGCCTCCACGCCAGTCCTGTAACCCCCGTTCTCTCCTTCTCTCGTTGATCTGATCTGTTCTACAATGCAGGCTCTGTTTATACTACACGATTGGTTGTAGGTGCTGTCCTCCACCTATTTGCACATAAATGTGTGATCAGCCAAGCACCCCAATCAACCTCATAGTGGCACCTTTATGCACACAGCTGCACCCATTCGCAGCCCACACTTTCCTGGACCCGATTATTTATTTAAAAATCACATTTCACCACAGACCTCTTATCATAATTACTTGTAAGTCACTTTGAAAGGAAATTGCTAAATAAACCAATGTAATGTGGGAGATCATTAAATTTATACAGTTGTAGCCAAAAGTTTTGAGAAAGACACACATGTCAGTTATCACAAAGTTTGCTTCTTCAGTGTTTTTAGATCTTTTTGTCAGATGTTTAAACTAAAGTATAATTGCAAGCATTTCATAAGTTTCAAAAGCTTTAATTGACAATTACATGAAGTTTATGCAAAGAGTCAATATTTGCAGTGTTGGCCCATCTTTTTCCAGACCCCTACAATTCACCCTGGCATGCTGTCAGTCAACTTCTGGGCCAAATCCTGACCAATGGCAGCCCATTCTTGTATAAGAAATGCTTGGAGTTTGTCAGAATTTGTGGGTTTTTGTTTGTCCCCCGGCCACTTGAGGACTGACCACCAGTTCTCAATGGGATTAAGGTCTGGGGAGTTTCCTGGCCATAGACCCAAAATTTCGATGTTTTGTTCCCTGAGCCACTTAGTTATCACTTTTGTCTTATGGCGTGGTGCTCCATCATGCTGGAAAAGACATTGTTTGTCGCCAGACTGTTCTTGGACAGTTGAGAGAAGTTGTTCTCAGAGGATGTTTTGGTACCATTCTTTATTCATGGCTCTGCTCATCGGCAAAATTATGAGTGAGCCCACACATGAATGGTCTCAGGATGCTTTACTGTTGGCCTGGCACAGGACTGATGGTAGTGCTCACCTTTTCTTTATTCCTGATGCCCCAAACAATCAGAAAGGGGATTCATCAGAGAAAATGACTTTCCCCCAGCAGTCCTCAGCAGTCCAATCCCTGTACCTTTTGCAAAATATCAGTCTGTCCCTGATGTTTTTCTTGGAGAGAAGTGGCTTCTTTGCTGGCCTTCCTGACACCAGGCCATCCTCCAAAAGTGTTCGCCTCACTCACACCTGCCTGCTGCCATTCCTGAACAAGTTCTGCATTGGTGGTCTCTGATCCCACAGCTAAATCAACATTAGGAGACGGTCCTGGCGCTTGCTGGACTTTCTTGGGCACCCAGAAGCCTTCTTCACAACAATTGAACCTCTCTATTCTAATTCAATCAGCATGACAGAGTGATCTCCAGCCTTATCCTTATCAACACTCTCACGTGTGTCAATGAATCTTACCCTGTAAACATTTTGGACAATTTTAAACAAGATAAATGTGCTTGATAAAAGATTTTAAGTTGAATGACTGAATGCTTTGCACATAATGTATAGAGCTTGAGTGTATTCTGTGCATGGCTGCCTTCCACTCCTTTTCTGAGATATTAAGTGACAGATCCTTTCCTCAGTGTACTGTGGGGTCTTTGAAATGATGGGACTTTAAAATATTTTTTATAAACTGTAGAGGTGCTAGCTCAGGCTTCAAGACTGATCAATATATATTCTGGAATAGAAATAGGTGGAAGGTGAAGAAAATTGGGCAGGTTCTGTTTAGCAAAGTTTCTATCTTCAAAGTAGTGGAGGAATTGTGTTGATGAGAAGCTGAATTTGAAGCATAATTGTTCATAGGATGCAAAGACATTATCTACGTACAAATCTCTAAGTGTTTTAATCCCAGACATTTTCCAAACATTAAATACTGTGTATGTTTGAGAAGGTGGAAAAGAGAGGTTGTCATGTAGAGGTGCCACAGATAACAGCTTTTCTGTCTTAAAGTGCTTCCTACATTGGTTCCATATTCTGAGAGAATGAAGGGCGATTGGATTTTTAGTGTATTGATGGTAATTTGTATTAACTGGGACTCAGAACAGGGAATATAAAGAAGTACTGCAAGATTTTATTTCTGTTGCAGACCAGGCTTATGTACGAGGTGTGGCAGAAAAGTAATGAGACTGATTTTTTATTTACCAAAGTTTTTATTTTTTTCAAACATCAATGTTATCCCCTTCAAAGTAGTTCCCTTGGGCAGCTACACACCGATGGAGACGTTGTTCCCACTGTTGGTAGCAGCGCTGGAAGTCTTCAACCGGTATGGTCTTCAGCATGTCCGTTAAACTCTTTTGGATGTTTTCTAAAGTCCCAAAATGACGTCCTTTGAGGACATTTTTCAGTTTAGGAAAAAGTCACACGGACTGAGGTCAGGTGAATAAGGGGGCTGGGGAACCACAGGAATGCGTTTTTTCGATTGTCCTTCTGCTCAATTGTGAGGTTTTTCGGCGCCATTTTGGCACAGACCTTTCGCATGTGCAAATTGTTCAGTCAAAATTTGATGAACGGTAAATCTGTTCAAATTTAATTGTTCGCTCAACATTCTTAATGTTAAACGACGGTCTGATCTCACGAGAGTGTTCACACGTTCGATGTTTTCATTGGTTTTCAAAGTTGAAGGCCTCCCTGAAAAACTTGAGCTCGGGATAAAGAATGTTCCCCATAGGCCTGTTTTAACTTTTCAAACGTCACACTTGCCGATTCTCCAAGCTTAACACAAAATTTAATGGCACAACGTTGCTCCAAATTCCTCTGTTCCATTTTCAGTGACGCACAACCAAAAACACAACTTCGCTAATAGCAGTCACAAAAATCACGTAGTTAACGGAAGGAGTTGAAACTCGCACTGAGCTATGGGAGGGTACTGATACACGTGCTCTATCAAGGACAACAGCGCAGCGTTGCCAGATCGCTTGCAGTGTTGCCAGTCTCATTACTTTTCTGCCACACCTCGTATATTCATTGATTTGTGTCGATGTCTAGGTCTTTATAGATTGTATATTTCCTGTCCAGTAATAAAACTGAATGTTGGGTAATGCCATGCCTCCTTCTGCTGTAAATCATTGTAGAGTCGCTCTTTGTGATTGATGGCAGTGCAGTTCCCATACCAGACAGCGATGCATCCAGTTAGGATGCTTTCAGTGGCCCAGGAGTAAAATGACTTGGGGGTCTGAGAGCTCATGAGAAACCTCATCAGCCAGCTGAGAACAAAAAGGCGCTGTTGAGCCTTCTTCACCACTTCTTCAGGGTGAATGGTCGATGTGAGATCTTCGGTGATATGTACACTGAGGAGCCTCTCCACAGTAATCTCATTGTGACAGAGCCGGCCTTAGGGCGAAGCGAACGAAACGACCGCTTCGGGCCCACAGCTGGAGGGGGTCCACTGCGCCCAAGTTTTTTTTTTTTTTTCCTGTGATGCGACGCTGCTGCGGAGGGCCCAGTGGACCAACAGACTCCCCTTACGGGGCCCTCGGTATCAGTTTGCTTCAGGCCCGAAATTGTCTAGGGCCGGCTCTGATTGTGACTTATAAAGCTCTTTTCTTGTGTGGTGTAAAAGAGGACAAAAACAAAGTTTGAAGAATTGGGGCGACACCGCAACCCCCATGTATTATAATGCAAATTTTCAGCAAAAACAGGAACATCGCTTAAGGATGTGAGACTTAGATCAGCCTGGCAAAGATGACAACACTTACTGTTAAGTACAGGCCAGGCAGGGAGGGGGGGTGGACACCAGAAGTGACGTCAGAGGTGGTTGGGTTGTCAGTCATCTGGTCTGTAGAGGGAGGAAGAGAAGAGGCGTTAGTATATATCGCCATCTTGTGGATCGGTGTTGAATTACCACCACCAGAGCCTTTAAGCTGTCCCCAAGGTGTAGGTGTGTGACAATGCACACACGATGACAAGTCATATCTAACTTCCAGGAATCTTATCATTTACATAACAGACTTGTGGTGTCCTTCCCTTAACTTTCCAACACGCAGTTAAAGAGTGATAACCTCATTCAGTGGGATCCGGAGGATACACAACAGGACCCTAAATGAGAAGGTTATGGGTTCAATTGCTGTCTCCTTCTGTGACTTAAACCAAGTCTTTTTATCTGCCTCCACCTGTGAAAAATTTGTGTGAAGAATTGTACAAAGTAGAGGGCCTATAAAAGTATTCGCCCCTTGGAAGTTTTCACATTTTATTGTAACACAACATTGAATCACAGTGGGTTTAATTTGGCTTTCTTGACTCTGATCAACAGAAAAAGACTCTTTATTGTCAAAGTTAAAGTGGAAACAGATCTCTGTAAAGTGGTTTAAATTATGACAAATATAAAACACAAAATAAGAGACTGCAATAAGTGTTCACTTTCTTCAAGTCAGTATTTAGTAGGTGCACTAAATGGTAGCTATGATAGCCCTGAGTCTGTCGGCTCAGGTGTCTGTTGGCTTTGCACATCTGGACTCTGCCATTTTTCCCCATCATCCTTTGTGAAACTTCTGAAGATCTGTCCGGCTGCATGGAGATCAGAAACAAAGAGCCTTTTTTTTCCAGTCCGGCCACCTATTCTCAATTAGATTGAGATCTGGCCATGCTGTTGTTTTTAAACCATTCCTCTGTTGCTTTGACTTTATGCTTCAGCTCATTGGCTCCCAAGGCACGGGCTTCTTGTTGACTGCATCAGGTTGTCCTCCAGGGATTTCCCTGCATTTTGCTGCATTCATTTTCTCCTCTGCCCTCACAAGCCTTCCTGGGTCTGCTGCAGAGAAGCATCCACGCAGTCTGATTCTGCCACCGCCATGCTTCAGGATGAGGATGGTGTGTTTTTTAGAATGTGCAATGGTCAAATATAGCATTTAGCCCGACAGCCAAAAAAACTCCATTTTGTTCCCATCAGACTATTGAACTTTCTTCAGCTGACTTCAGTGTCTCTCTAGCCGAGATGTTGTGTGCATTTTTTTCATCTTTGCCACTCTTCCCTAAAGCACCGGAGTAACACTTCTTGTCTGCACAGTCTCTCAGATCTGAACCACTGTAGCTTGTCACTCCTTCAGAGATCTCATAGGTCTCTTGGTGGCCTTCCTCACTCGTCTTCTTCTTGCATAATCACTTAGTCTGTATGTACAGCCTGCTCTAGCAGACGTACAGCTGTGCCATACTCTTTCCAGTTCTTCATGATTGATTTAATTTGGACTCCAAGAGGCATTCACTGACTTGGACATTTTCTTGCCTCCATCCCCTGACTTGTGTTTTTCAATCCCCTGTGCACATGTGCACAGTGGTCCCCTGTGGGCAGACCATGAGCAGTATGTGCTTGAGAAAGCCCAAGACAGTATCACCCTGGTCCAATGTGGGGGGCTGCTACAAGGGGGTCCTTAGCAAAGTTCTCCTTGTGGCCCAAAAGTTCAGTATGCTCGCAACTGACCCTGTGATGGTTTGGGAACGCTGGCCAATGTCATCGCTACCCCGTTTCCCACTTTTTAATGTCAATGGAAAGTAGATAACACAGTGAATGAGGATTTTCAGTGGGTTTTACATTTGGATTTGTGAAAGAACGAGTCTCAACACTCTTAAAAAGGTTTGGGGCAGCCACCCGTATATTGTTCCTAGCTGCAAAAGGATTAAATTCAACACAGTGATGTTGCTTCTTTGAGTTCCCACACTGAACTGATTTAGTTGGCCAAGGTGGAGGATTTTATATTCTGTAACCTGGAAGTGACGTCAGTCTGGGTGCCGGAACAGGAAGTGATGTCAGTTTAGGTGCCGGAACAGGAAGTGACATCAGGTCAGGCAGGTTTTCCCGTATTTGATCTGCAGAAATAACAGACAAAGGTTTAGAGAACCCCGCCACCCCTGGCCTGGTGGGTAATCACCTCCACTTGGTCCCTTCAGCTTGCTCCTAGTTGCACGTGTGTGACAGATTATAGAAGTATAAATAACAATTTGAACGACTTCAAAAAGTTTTGGTTTTCTATTGGCTAAATTGCACATGTTTTCGATATATTATTGGTAATGTTTTCAGGTTCAGGGTTCTCACTCCACAAACAAAAAAAAAAAGCCAGACTACTACCATTAAGAAGGCAAACAGAATGTTAGGTTATATAGCGCCCTGACGTGTGGAGTACAAGTCCAAGGAGGTTATACTCAAGCTTTATAATGCACTGGTGAGGCCTCCTATGGAGGACTGTGTGCATTAAATGCAAAGGCATTTGTGTATTTTGTAAGAATAAATAGTTTAAACACACATTATAATAATGTTTTTTATTCCTTTACTTATTAATTAATACATTGGAAATCTTTGTAATTACATATAATTTAATTGATAAAAAAGCAACTAAACACTGCAAAACATTTCAAGGCAGGGACAAGTAAGGACTGGTGCAGTGGTAGCGCTTTTGCCTCCCAGTAAGGAGACGGGGGTTCACAACCTGGGTCCTCCCCATGTGGAGTCTGCGTGTTAATAATAATAATGCACTTTATTTATATAGCGCCTTTCCCATGCTTAGGGTGCTTATTTTCCCTGCGTCCATTTTGGTTGCCTCCCTCAAGATCATGGTAGTGCTAAATTGGCCCTATGCTGTATGTTCACCCTGTGATGGGCTGGTGCCCCTGTGGGCCACAGTGGGTTAGGCCACCATGCCGACTCACCACGAGATGGATCTTCAACAGAAAGTCCCTTCAAACAACAATGAATGGAAACTGAAACCAATACGCCGCTCCAGTGATGATTTAGGCCTGTCCCATTAAAGATGGTGAATAAAATAAATACTTGAGATCAACAGTACAGAGTAACAGGGACTGTGGAAGAGAGGTGAAAAAGAGAGTGCAGGCAGGGTGGAGTGGGTGGAGAAGAGTGTCAAGAGTAATTTGTGACACACGGGTATCAGCAAGAGTGAAAGGGAAGGTCTACAGGACGGTAGTGAGACCAGCTATGTTATATGGGTTGGAGACGGTGGCACTGACCAGACAGCAGGAGACAGAGCTGGAGGTGGCAGAGTTAAAGATGCTAAGATTTGCATTGGATGTGACGAGGATGGACAGGATTAGAAATGAGGACATTAGAGGGTCAGCTCAGGTTGGATGGTTGGGAGACAAAGTCAGAGAGACGAGATTGCATTGGTTTGGACATGAGCAGATGAGAGATGCTGAGTATATTGGGAGAAGGATGCTAAGGATAGAGGTGCCAGGCAAGAGGAAAAGAGGAAGGCCTAAGCGAAGGTTTATGGATGTGGTGAGAGAGGACATGCAGGTGATGACAGAAGAAGATGCAGAGGACAGAAAGATATGGAAGAAGATGATCTGCTGTGGCAACCCCTAATGGGAGCAACTGAAAGAAGAAGAAGAAGAAGAACAACATTTATTTATATAGCACATTTTCATACAAAAAGTAGCTCAAAGTGCTTTACATAATGAAGAAAAGAAAAATAAAAGACAAAATAAAAAAATTAAAATAAGACAACATTAGTTAACATAGTAAAGGAGTAAGGTCCGATGGCCAGGGTGGACAGAAAAAACAAAAAAAAAAAAAAACTTCAGACGGCTGAAGAAGAAGATATTAAAGATGGTGGATATTTATGCCATCAATTTCTTTGTGTTTAAAGTTGTTTCCACTTTGACATTAAAGAGCCTTTTTCTGTCGATCAGTGACAAAAAAGTCACATTAATTCCATTGTGATTCAATATTGTATAACAATAACATGTGAAAAGTTCCAAAGGGAGTGAATAGTTTTATAGGCCAGGCTTGTATCTCTACTTGTAGAGAGAGAACAGAGAACTGGCTTGTAAAATAAAGTTTTTCTAAATTGTGTTTGAAATCTAAAACAATGGTAAGATGCATAAATGAGTTCCACTACATACTGTATCTTTAACTAACTGGCCACCCATAATATGGCAAGCTAACAGAGATAATGAAAACCTGTAATATTTGCTATTACATTTTTTTATGATATTTGTGGTAAAAGTGATGGAACAGTGCATGCATACTAGTCCTTTATTTATTACTGGCATGGTGTTAACTACTCAAATAACTAGGAAATGACTTCAGCGGGCTAAATATGAGCCAGTGAGTCAAGACGAAGATTCATTTGAATGCGATACCTGTGTCTTTATTTGTAATGCCAAGATAGCTGGGTGCTGTTGGGTTTCACTGAGTCAGAATGAATGATTTTATGAGCTCTAATCTTTAAGGAAATAAATATATAAAAGTTTATTTTTGCAATTGTTCCATTAATGGAAACCGTGATCCTAAAAGCAGTTTCTACACAGGCAGACTCATTAATGTGCAGTGAGGATTAGGGCTGCCATGGTGGAGGTGGATACTGGGAGCCATAGGACCTCAAAAGCTTCTCTGCAGTCCTACATAATAAAAGCAGCTTAAGATATAGCAGGACCTCTGATAACCCTTTCAAAAGTGTTTATGACAGAAACTGTAGGGAGCCTGTGGAGGTAAATATTACCCAGCGTTATAAGGAAGTCCTTTGGGGCTTTAGATGCTTTTTTTAGCTGCCTATTTCATCTTGCTTGTGCGTGCAAAGTATGGAGATGTGAACACGCGTTCTTTGCGAGTGCAGCGTTATGGAATATAACAACAGCATATCACAGTGTGTGTATATATATAACACCGTCATCAAGTGTGCTTGTAGCCTCACAGCCTGCAAATGATATTCGCAGTATGTCTCATTTCACTTAATCATGCATGCAAACAATGCAATTTGGAAGGAGTGTCAAAAGAGCGTGCCATAAGAATTACATGTGCAACAAACATGAAACAATTTGATGGCTAATATTTACAGAAGAGTAGAAATAGAAACAAATGTATGACAATTTAGGGATAAAGTTATGTGAGTAAATGATAGCTAATTAAATTTACTTTGAGAAGAAAATTCAACATTTTATTCTAGAAATATGGGCATCCCTCAGACTTCAACCTTAGGAAGATTACTAATGAGCTGTTAAATAACCCATCTGTTAAGAATGTGGGTGTCTTCAGTCTTGAACTTACTTTTGACATGCACTCTGAGTCAGGTTTCTGAAGGTTTTTCTGCAATATGTGCCATATGTCTCTAACATAAAAAAAAAACTTGTTAATATTAGTAGCATAATAAATACTTCCAGTACCCAGATAATAGGGGCCCTTTGGCTCGTATAAAAATGTTAATATTCTAGTATCACAAAATTTTAAAAGCTATGTCCACTGAAAACCATGACATGACAAGCATTCACATTTTGACAAATCTGTTGCTATTTTATTTTCAGTTCAAGATGTGTAATTGAATAAATTACAGTATAGGAAATAGTATGGTATGAAAAGTAAATATACAGTAGGCTTTTAAAAGAGCAATGACCTTACATTTTTTCACTGCTTTGCTCTTAAATTTAAATAAGCATTAAAACTTAAATTTAAAGATGTCACAGTTAAAATAACTTGTTTACAGAGAACAAATTGATAAAAAGTTAAAGGCACCAGGACTAAAATTTTGTTGAGGTCTTCTCAATGATAGATAGATAGATAATTGTTTAGATTTATATAGCACTTCCTCACTACTCTAAGCACACTTTATAGTGAGTGGGGAGCCACTTTAACCACCACTAATGTCATTTTGCGTCAGTATGCTCACCTCACATTAGCTGTTAAGTGATGAAGGGATGAGATTTAATCAGCTAATTAGAGACAGGGATGATTAGGGGTCCAGAATGACCAGGTTGTGGTGGGCAGTTTAACCAGGATATAGGGTTACACTCTATTCTTTATGAAGGATACCCAGGGATTTGTAATGACCACAGAGAGTCAGGGTCTCAATTTTATATCTCATCCAAAAAGACGGCACCAGTGTTCATGTCACTCCACTCGGGCATTGGGATCCACAATTCAGACCTCTGGGTAAGTGCCCTCTGTTGGCCTCACCAACACCTCTTTCAGCAGCAAACCAAGCCTATCCTGGTTGTTCTCCCATCCAAGTAATGACAGGGCCCGAACGTGCTTAGCTTCAGGTGGATGACCTCTTCTAAAGTTCTAAAGTGCATGTGATATGACTGCTGATAGATAGATAGATAGATAGATAGATAGATAGATAGATAGATAGATAGACAGATAGATAGATAGATAGATAGATTTGTGAAAGGCACTATATAATAGATAGATAGATAGATAGATAGATAGTGTGACCTCAAAGGGGCGCTGCAGCTCCCCAAACCCCAGACACAAAAGCACAGATACAAGCCCAGATTAAAATAAAGAGTTTTATTCTTTTAAATATTTTCACAGACAGGTTTTCAGAAGGCACACAGCACACAGAACAGGCTCTTTCTTTCTCCTCCAGTCCTCCAGGCAAGCTTCATCTGCTTCCTCCCGACTCTGGCTTGCCTGGATGAAGGAGGTTGCTTCTTTTATATAAAACCCAAAAGCACTTCTGGTGTCCCAATACTGTGGCTCAGAAGTACTTCCAGGAATGTCAGTAGCCCGGAGAAATACGGCTCGTAAAACCCCTCAGCGGAATACAGCATTCTGCATTCTGCACTTGACACTTAGCAGATGGTGCTACTCTTCTTCCTCTTCCTTTTAGTGTTACAGTGTTCTCCGTCACATCGACACTTTTCTAAGTAGTGCTCATCTGTCAGCATGCATTTTTCCTGTTGTTCTCATTCTTTCATTCAGTGTCCTGGATTTTGTCTTGAATGTCTTTGAGCCATTGTGTGTGCCAGCTTTTCAACTGCTCTTTCTTAAGCACCTTCTGTGATAGTCTTCATCGTCATGTCATTGACCTCTGAGGTTTGCTCGATGCTTAGCAGATGTTGCTGGTCTTCATTTTTTTTTTTCTGCCATATCACTTTGTTCACCTTTTACGTTGCTATATAAACCCCTGAGTGTAGGTCAGTTTAGAGAGGTTGCTGTTACCTGACATGTTTTCTAATACCAGTACATATTGGGTCATAAGCTTTCATTTAGGACCAAGATCAAGGTTCTATCCCTAGTTGTTTGCAAGTAATCATATGACAGACAGACAGGCCTTAGTATTTTATATACATAGTGTCACACACGTGCACATTAAAGGCAGTCAATGGGCTTAACTGAATGTTGTATGTCGGGACAAGGGTTGACTGGGTACACTAATGCTTTTTCTCTTTCCCCAGCAGATCCCCACAAGGGAATCCACTCTAATTTGACATCCAGTTCCTCCACAGACTTCACTTCCAGACTACAACTACAACTACGCTCTGACATCACTTCGACAATGCAGTAGTCTCGCCTCTTCCACCCCTTCCTCTATAAAACCCAGCCTCTTCAGATCCCTAACAGTTTGGACACAGTTTTAGGACTACTCTGCTGAGACTCTTTTTTTTCTGAATTTTCAAGTATACGAAGTGCCTCTTATGACACTGTGGTGGATTAAGCTGGTGATTGAAAGTGTTCTAGGACTACTCTTCATGGACAAAATGGTCCGCATTAGTCATGATGGCCTGTAATTTTGCCATTATCTTTTTCTTTACTGGGAGAAGGGTAAGTCCAGTAATACAGCAGGCCTTACTGATCAGTTTATTCAGGTGTGTGGAGTTACTCACCCAATAGACCACGATATAGAGCAGTACATTGACCACTATGGAGTGGTATAACCTCACCATCTGCCTGTCACACTCATTAAAGGACCTACATCTTCTCAGATAGAAAAGCTTGCTCTGGTAACATTCTAGTCTACTGATCAGAAGGAACCCCTGGGTATTTAATGTCTGCACCACCTCCTTACTCTTTATGGCAACCCAGCACTCCAGAAGTTCACAGCCAATATTACTAATCCACTGAAAATCTTATTCTTCTTCTTCACCCCATGAAAACACAATAGCATAGTATTTTAAGTTAAAAAAAAAGCTTTAAAATCCTAGCTTTATTACCCACTAAACTAGCACCTAGTCTCTTTAAGTATTTAAGTATTTCTGTTTGGCATGGGGCTGAATTTAACTTTACTTGTCATTTGAAACTACACACAGCAAAGAAGAGCAGAATGAAATTGCATTATTGGGCCCAATTAGATGCACAAAAAAGACAGCAAAATAAACAAGAATAACAACTAGAAAGACAGGATTAATCACCAACATATTGCACAGATGAGTGTCATATTCCACTGACTTAACAGACTGATTGTTGTTTAAGAGTCTAATGGTTTGTAGGATAAAATGTGACAGTTCTGCAGTGTATACTTAAGGCACCACTTGCCAGGGAGCAGAACAGCAAACAGTCCATTGTGGAGGTGAGTGTGGTCTCTGATAATATTGGCTGTCTGTATTTTGGCAGTGACTGTAGTAGAATTCAAGTATGGGAGGAGATATCCCAAAGATCTTTTCATCCACTATCACCACTCATTGAAGGGCATTACAGCCTTGGCACCAGACAGAGATGCAGGTGGTCAATACACTCTCTCTACTGCCTCTGTAGAAAGTAGCGAGGGTGGGAGACAGGAGGTTAGGTTTTTGTAGTTGAACACACAAAATGGTTCAAACTGAAATAAACATTGAGAAGTCAGCATTTGACTTTACCATAACGAGTGAAGCCACATCTTAACTGGAAATACATGTATGATAATTTTATACAATAATGCAAAAAATATTCTGCCTGTTGCTTCCTTTGCAATTCAGTTCAGTTATACTGTATACAAAGCTGAAAGAAAGCATACAGAAATAAGGTTAGATTTTCCAATAAGGTTTTCATTTTGGTTCCTACCGAGCATAAGTATTATCAGGGATCATCTGGTGTCCTGACCAGGTTAAGTGCTCATCCCTTGCCAGGAATGGAGGCCAGAAGTATGCAGGGATCAGAGGAGTAGGCCATCCTGCAGCCTATACTTCCCTGATACACTGGAAAGCAGCATTCTTGTCTGATTGCCCCTGCTTTTCACCCCACAGGCATGATGGGAAATGTAGTCCTGTAGTAGAGTCCGGTGGTACACTATGCCTACCTTCAGGAGGAATTGCAGGGAGGAACCATCTCTGCCTTCTAGATACTCCCACCTGACCCGAAAGTACTTCAATCAGAATGTCGGAAGACACCAGAAGTACTCCCAGGATCCTGCTTAAAGAGAACTGCTGTTGAAGCCAAAACCCCTTTAGGCCTGTGGCTAAAAGACTTTAGGGTCAGGTTGTCTGAGGTGAGGCCTATTTCCTGGTAAGCAAGGGAAGGCCCTGAACGGATTTATGAATCTTTTTGAAGGCCTCACACCATTTCACTATTTTCTATGGTGCTCATTATAAATGTTTGTTTGCAATGTGACATAGTAAATAGACGCTGCTTTGAGTTTCAGATTTCAAGGTTGCCGGTTCAATTTCCACCTTTATTGCACTCTGTGACCCTAAGTGCATCACTTAAAATGTTATATTAATGAACAACAGATTGAAGGTGCTTATCATGAACCTCACTGCTAAGGAACCAAAGCATACTTCTATCGTGAGATGCGTACAATATCCTATTTGAATGACCTAAGCCAATACATCTGCCTTGTGGATGAGAAATGAAAGAATGTAACTGATCAGGATTGTGCAAATCAGTAGCCTAATTCTCAAAACATTACTCAGAGTCATAACCCTGCCAAAAGAAACAGGCAATGTACCCTAATTAGAATACAGTGAGAATCTAACACTAACCACTTCATACACAAGCTGACAATTAGCAATAACCAGTGGCAGAGGTGTAAGATAAGTACAAAATGTCAAGTTAAGGAGGGGAGCCTGAAAGGTCCATTTCAATAAGTCACTGCTTTAACTTGTCATGGCCCACTGCAACCGGAAGGAGACTTTTACTGTAAGCCAGGCATGAAGATATTTGACGGACAATCAAACACTGAGACCCAACTGAAGCCAGTAGAAGGCAAAGGGCTTCTAAATAGAGGAGAAGAAAGCATGTAGCATTCTAGCACATGTACTCAGGTGCCATGCAGGTCATAAATACAATCGTATTACAGTGTAAGTATAAGTGGTGGGTGTTTTTGATGAGATTCTCCACTCAAAAAGGGGTGGCTTTAAAAAGCATGACCACACTTCACATCTTACTGCTGGAATTAAGAAAAGCACAGAAGTCAGCAGTAGTGATGAGAGAACTGTGCTGAATTTATTTCACTTTGAGTTCAGCAAAAATGCAGAAATGTCCAGGAATCTCGGCAAACACTTTAAATGGACTGAAGTCAATGAAGAAGAAGGAACTGCACTAGTGGTTTACAATGGTCCAGTGGTCTTTTAAGTGTCCTTGAGAGATAAGAAAAAGTCTGCCAGTTATGTGGGACTGATTATTGTGATCAAAAATGTGACCTGAGCTGTGTTGCTGCAGTGCTAACCTCTGTGCCACCATGTCTCCCAGAGATGAACCTGTACTTCAAGTCCAAAATACTCTGCTATCATTATGACTAACTAACAACTACAGAGCCTGTGATGCCAGGCATCAACATTATATACTTATATCTGAATTACAAAGTAACGAGATGTCACAAACTTGACCACAAGTCATAGCAAGGTTTGGGGCCGCCACCCACATAATTGGTATCCTGGCTGCAAAATCGTGAAAATGTTACACAGCACTGATTTGAAGAAAACCGAGTCCAAAACAGAACTGAGGGAATAGGGAAGAGGTGTAGGCTTTTAAAGGGGAAAACAGAAAGTGAGGTCAAAGGGGTCGGACTCATAAGGGTCTTCAGTCATAGGCTTGAGCCCGGACGTGACATCAAAGGGGCCAGAGCTGGCAAGGTCTTCTTCCGTAGGCTTGGACCCGGAAGTGATGTCAAGAGAGCCAGGTGGAATCTCCCGTAAATGGTCTGCAGGAAAGGAAAGGCAATCCTCAGCTAACAAGTCCCAATACGTGATCCGGATATCATAAAACAAAGACAAAGCAGAAAAAATATCATTTTGCCTAATTTTCTCTTTTGTTAATACATCTTCATTTTATAAAGATCCTTTGTTGCCCTTTTTGTCCACAGGCCAGAGGTTGACAGTTATCCTCCCTCCCGTTGGGGTTTTTGAAAGTTTTGTGAACATTTTGAATTGTTTTGAAGTTCCCCATTTTTAAGTCTTCTCTGCCTGAAGCCAGCAGATAGTGTTAATGGGAGCTCACTGATTTAAGGTGAGTCTCTTCTGGGCAGGTTAGAGAAGATACTGTTCTGCTTCTTAAATTATTTTGTGAGGCCTCATGTCCATTTTACCTTTGTTAAGATTCCATTGCATGACAGAAACCTGTTGAAGATATGCATTTCTATTTTTTTTCACATTTTGGGCAGTGTGCTAATGACATCAAACTAATTTTAATTGTTTGCACTGGTTATCATTCATGCGCCCGGGGTTAAAGGTGTGGGCATGTATGAGCCACTGTGGGGTATCAGTTGCTGCCATGTCATTTATAATAAAGTGGTTTAGATATTTGTTTGAATTTTAAATGTTTGAGAATCAGTTCTCAATTACTTATTAACTAAACAACCCAAACCCAGGAAAGCTCAAAAAAATTTTAAAACAATATGAGCATAATCTGACAATAATATTTGTTAATTACTAAACAACAGGCATAACAAGTATTCAGTAAAGGAATGGACTATATCAGTGCTTCTTAAACTATGAGCCGTGGCCCATTTTGGATCACGAGATGTATGAACTTGGGTCGTGGCAAGTCGGGAAACACAATAGTACTGAATGGTAAAGGGTCACACACAGTATCCAGATTGCCTTGCAACTGCTCGCCACGGGCAAGAGGAAACCACCAACCAGGATGATGATTGACAGCAACTCCACAAGGTGGATGGATTGCTTGGATGGTACCCCATGGTGACTGTGAGTCGCAAAACACACAAAAAAGGCAAAAGTAGGTGGTGAGAAAAAAACTTTAAGAACAACTGGACTGTATATCAGTGGTCTTAATTCTATAAACTTTAAAAACAAGCCAAATTAAATTGGGTTGCTTGTAAACACATAGATATACTTTAATATTTTAGCAGTTACACAAGCCTTGCTGAATCCTGGAGGTTTGTATGTTTGCAGCCATAACACCTATGCTTCAGAACAGGCCATCCACGTGAAGCTAAGCATGTTCTGGCCCAGCCATTACTTGGATGGGAGACCATCTGGGAAAAGCTTGTGCTGCTGTTGGATGAGGTGTTAGTAGGCCAGCAGGGGGCACTTACCCTGTGGTCAGTGTGTGGATCTGAATACTCCAGTGCAGTAACGGGGACACTGAGCTGCAAATATGGTGCCTTCCTCCAGATGAGACATAAAACAGGTCCTGACTCTCTGTGGTAATTAAAGATATCTGGGCATCTTTCAAAAAGCATCCCAATGCCCTGGTTAAATTGTCCATCATGGCCTTGTCCATTCTGGCCCCCCAATCATCCCCTGTTTCTGACTGGTTATCTCTCTCAACCCTTCACCACACAATAGATAATGTGTGGTGAGCATACTGGAGCAATAATGGCTGCCATTGCATCATCCAGGTGGGTGCTACACATTGGCGGTGGTTGAAGTAGTTAACCTCTGTCTATGTAAAGCACTTTGAGTAGAGAAAAAAACACTATACAAATGTAATTAATTAATTATAATTTAATTAATAGGGGTGAGAATGAGGCTATTATTATAATACTAATGGGTACATGTGACTTAAAGAAGACCTCAAAACTTGGAGAAGCAGCCATATAATTAATAAAGAATACAAATACAACAAATCATTCTCGATTTTATAACGCTCCTTGAAACAGCATGTTGTCATAAACTCCTCATATTTCTGTTTATTCCTTTACTTAATCATCATGATTAGCAATAGTTGCGTTGCTTTCAGACTCTATGCCATCTTGCCTGTATTTGCTGTGTTGTAGTGCCTTGTATTTGGCACATGACGAGATGTCTGTGTTACACACTTCATCAGTGACACTCAGTATTTAAACAGGTGTGTGTACCTTTCACCATGTCCAGATATATCTTCCATGTGTCAGTCAAACTCTTAGTATGGTTAGTGGAAAAAATATTTAGTCACAGTTAGTATTTTTTCCATCAACCTATTGACATCCAAGTCTTCTTCATAATTTTGGTTTGTCTTCTTGCCTCTGATTCATGCTAATTCATAAACTCAGGTTGGGTCTGTGCTGGTAGAAAAGTGGAGCAACCATCCTGCACATAACCCAGTTGTAAGAAGACCCAGAAGGACTACAGGAGTTTGCTTATTCTATTTATTTTTTGTACCTATTATGCTTACTCTTCTGTTTTCTACGTGTGTACTGTACATTAGCCTCCTAAAACTGTAGCACCAGAAAAGAGGAAGGGGAAAGAAAGCTAGAAGAATGGAGAAGGGCTCTGGAAGATGGAGGAGTGAAGATAAATAGGAAGTAGGCAGAATATATGAGGTTTAATGATGATCAGGATTCAGACATTAGCCTGCAGAGAGAGCTACTGAAGAGCACATACATTTAAATATCTAGGATCAAGACTGAAAACTAGATATAGAGACGACTCATAGAGTGCAGTGAGCATGGAACAATTGGAAGAAGGCATCAGGAGTATTGTGTGATCAACGAATTAAGATGAAAGTTAAAAGTAAGGTTTTTAACAACAACAACAATTTATTTCTTGTATAGCCCAAAATCACACAAGCAGTGTAAATACAACACACAACACAGAACACAAGTCATCCTCTTCACAGAGCTAGATGGCTAATCTATCACTGCCACCTCAGGAATACAATACAACAGTAAAAGACATTGGTAAAACCAGCATTAGCGCATGGAGCTGAGACACGGGCAGGAAAGGGAGCACAGGAGGAGAAGTTAAGATGTGGCAGAAATGAGAATGTTAAGATGGATATGTGGAGATACAAAGCAAAACATAATAAGGTAGAAATGAGACAATCGAAGGCACAAGAAAAGTGGGAAAGTACAGGAAAGTAAGGTGAAATGGTATGGACATGTGATGAGGAGAGACCTTGAATATGTGCGTAAATAATGATGGAAGACGGGGAGAGAACAGACAAACTGCTGTGTGCTGTGTTTATTGATTGTACTGGTGCTTTGCATGGTGCTTGCTGTGGGGGAAACACAGGAAAAACATTTGCCCAATTGTAAATAAAACATTTATCGTGCCGCACTTGTGCCTGGTGTCTGTTGTGTTGGGTGTTGGGGAGCTGGAGCGCCCCCTGATGGTCAAACTACCTTTGACTAATGTCTTGGTCGTGGATTGATAGTTATGCCAATGGCAGCAGGGGTTATATTTTGATGCAGCTTGTGAGGTTTGAATATGTTCTTGCACATACTGTATACAGCCTTCAAAGCCTACCATTATGTTCCTGGTGTGTTGTTGATCCCATGTCAGGGTTTTTAAAAAGGGACGGATATTACAGATCTGCAAGTATGGCAATGACAAGGGTGACTTAGTGGAAGTTCCCTGTTCAAAAACGAGTGTGTCTGCTTAAATGTAATATACAATTGCACCATCTATCAGCTGCTGTCAGCAATCGGCATCCTTCAGTTATCTGGCAGCCTGGTAGACAACCGATTTTCCTACACATTTACGGGAGCTGATTTCATCAACATTTGCTCACACTTGAAGAGTGTTTCCTGTTGCTCTCAATCTGTGTTATTCTTCCATGCCTATTATGATAATAACATGTTTCAGCAGTTAAAAACATGCAGTTTTGCTTTGCTTCCTCCCATACTATAACCTGTTGTCTAAGGGGGAGGATTGAAAGCTTTAGATTCATCCAAAATTTCGATGGATCTCGATGTTTTAGGGTCCCCTGATACCAAAACATTGATATCTCAATGATGGTGTGTGTGCATGTGTGTCACAGTTTCTTGAGGACCATCTAGCACTAAAACATTTGGATGGAAAAATACCAAACTTAAGCCTGTTATCAGATGACAATGTGCTAATTAGGTTTTGAGCCAAATTGCGCAAGAGAAAGAGGCGCTCTAAAGGAACCCTCAAATACTGTAATTCTGCAATTAATTATGAATTCTTCTCATTAATTGCTATCATAATGGCCTATTTTATAATTAGAAAGATCAGCATCAGAGCGGTAAATAATTACTGAAATGTTATAGAACAGTTCGGGTAACTTGGTTCCTAGGATGCAAAGCCTACTGATGCTCATGTCTGTATTTTTTTCATATGCCTTATAAACATGCTACTTCTTTCCATCTATTAGTATTTCCTTCTTTTTATGACCAGATGTGATTTTTTTCACAGTTAGTTGGATTCTATAAAAACACACCCCAGACATCTTACATTGTTCACAAATGTCCTGCATTCACAACTCGAGGTTCATAATTGTTTAAAGGGGAAGATCGAGTACCTAATGCTGATGTGTTTTGCCAATCATGATCACCCATCCATCCACCCATTATCCAACCCGCTATATCCTAAC
Source organism: Polypterus bichir lapradei (assembly GCA_026402145.1). Lineage (NCBI taxonomy): Eukaryota > Metazoa > Chordata > Cladistia > Polypteriformes > Polypteridae > Polypterus > Polypterus bichir. The sequence continues at coordinate 30,315,492 of JANRMT010062814.1, read as the reverse complement.
TACAGGGTCATGGGGGTCTGCTGGAGCCAATCCCAGCCAACACAGGGCACAAGGCAGGAAATAAACTCCAGGTAGGGCGCCAGCGCAGCACAGGGTGCACACACACACACACACACACACACGCTAGGGACAATTTAGAATTGCCAGTGCACCTAATCTGCATGTCTTTGGACTGTGGGAGGAAACCGGAGCACCCGGAGGAAACCCATGCAGACACGGGGAAGTGAACCCTGGTCATCGCGATCATCTCACATGATAATTTCTTTCACGCTCTCCAACAAAAAGATAAAGAAATGAATTATAGAAATCACACATCCAAGATATCATGCTGCTCACATTTCCAACTATCAAGTAGTTTATCAGGATAAAGTTCATGCCTTAGACCAACTGACAGCAAAAATGAAGATGATCTACCCAAAAATGACTTTGGATTCATGTCTGGAGTGGAGGAGAAGCATTAGATCAGGGATATTTTTGTTTTTTACTCTTTGTGCTAAAAAAGTATTCACACCCTTTGGAAATTTTCACATTTTACTATTATATGACATTAAATTGCAATGAATTTAACTTGACTTTTTTGAAACTAGTCAACAGAAAAAGACTCTTTAAAGCTGAAGTGAAAACAGATCTCTGCAAAGTGGTCTAAGTTAATTACAAATATAAAACACCTAATTGATCCCATAAATTTTCATTCTCTTTAATCTGACACACTCATACAGTCAATTGGCTTGAGAAATGACAGAATTAGTTTAATGGAGGTCATCTTTCTGGGTTTCCATTGACTGACATCTAAATGCACCTTATCTGGAAGGTCCAACTTGTAGGGAGTCAGTATGGTGGCCTAACCTACGCAATGAAGACACAAGAACACTTCAAACAACTCAGTGAAAAGAGGAGTAAAAAGCACAAGTCAGGGGATGGAGACAAGAAAATATCCACGTCACTGAATACTCCTTGGAGTCTAGCTAATTCAATCAAGAAGAAATGGAAAGAGTATGGCAGAGCTGCAAACCCACTAGAGCAGGCCGTCCATAAAAACAGAGTGATTGCGCAAGAAAAAGATGAGCGAAGGAGACCACCAAGAGACGTCAGAGAACTCTGAAGGAGTTACAAGTTACAGAAGCTAACATTGGAGAGTGCCCGGGTGCTTCATCAGACAAAGCTTTATGGGAGAATGTCAAAGCGAAAGAAGGCCACTGTTAACAAATTAACATGTGACATCTCATCTAGAGTTTGGAAGAAGGCACATGGGGGATTCTGAAGTCAGCTGAAACCATTTCCTATGGTTTGAAGTGACCAAAATTGAGGGTTTTGGCCATCAGACTATACACCATGTTTCAATACTGCACATCATCAAAAACACACCATCCCCACTGTGAGGCATGGAGGTGACAGCATCAGGCTGTGGAGAGGCGTCTCTGCAGAAGGCTCTGGAAAGCTTGTGAATGCAGCACAATACAAGGAAAACTTGCAAAAACTAATGCAATCTGCAGGAAACCTGCACCATGGGATTTGTGTTCAAGCAAGACAACAACTCCAAGCATAAAGCCAAAGCTATACAAGAATGGCTTCAAAACAACATTAAAGTCCTGGAATGGCTGACACATCTAACTGAGAATTTGTGGCTGGATTTGATAAGGTCTGCTCACCCATCCAGACTGACAGAACTTGAACAGTTTTGGACAGAAGAAGTGGGAACATGGCAGTGCCCAGTGGCACAAAACCAATGAGAGACTAGTGCACCATGTCTCAATGCTGTCATGGCATCCAAGGATACTGACCTAAATACTTGTGCAGTCAATTATTTTGTGTTTTATATTTGTAATTAATTTAGACCATTTTGAAGAGATCTGTTGTATAACAATAAAATATAAACACTTTGGAGGCGATGAATACTTTTTATAGGCACTGTTGTTGGTGACAATTACAAATTAACTGGTGGGGCCTTCATTTGGGTGCTTGAATGTACATTTCATTTTGAACTGAGGTTGTTGCATAAATGTACTACGAAATAATAGTGCCTTTAGAGAAGAGTTCTATATTAAATGCAATATGATTGACTAGCCCTAGGGCAGCACACTGGAGCAGTGTTTAACGCAGCTGCCTCATAAATCCAGCCATCTGGGCTCAAATACCACATGCAGGTATTGTCAGTGTGGAGTTTGCATGTTCTCCCAGTGTCCGCATGGGTATCCCTTCTAGTCCCAACACAGACATGTAAGTTTGATGGCTTAGTAAGTATCATCTGGTCCCATATGGTTGTGAGTGACTCGGCCCTGAGGTGCATTGGCACTCTGTTCAGGACTGGTGCCACACCATGTGTCCAGTGGATTAAGAGGCTTTGAGAATGTTGTGCCATGTTATGCTAATGGCTAAGTGCAGCTGCTTTTCATTTACACCTGGGTGATTCTGCATTAAAGAGATTTAACAGGAGCAGCTTTAAACACTTTAAACATTTCAAGCCTGCTGTCACACCAAGCTTCACATTCAAATGATGTCATAAATTTTGCTTTTTGGCGACTGTGTACAAAGTTCCCAAAAATGACCAGTGTCATTTTCAAATATAGGGGTCCTCAGCTTGTAATACCTCAGAATATCTTTGACAAAGCTCCTTGATTATGCTTTGGCATTCCAGCGGTGGGAACAGGAAAACAAGGTCATTCAAAACACTGCGTGCTTCAAAAATACATGCCAAATAATTACATTTACACTTACTAAAAAGATTCAACAATTTATTACACTTCACAAATTAAGATAGTTTTTTTTATTTGCACTTCTCTCTCTCTCTTACAATACAATTCTAAATTGGGACAAAAGGATTAAAAGCTAAAACATAGCAGACAATTCTTTAAAAAAAATACATGTATATTCATAAGATAAAGAAATCGTAGGAATTTTGAAAGGTCCAAGCTCTGAATATAACCCACACATATCTCACAAAACATGGATGTTTAAATGCTTGGCCAAAACAAGTATTTATTCAAATTCTGTCCTTTTTAATGGAACTGACACCTTCTGTTAAACTGTTAAGAAGCCCAGTTGATCTGAATATTTATCGTTTTTGCATTCTGTTTCAGCAAAAGTACGTAAAATGCCCACCAGTTTTGGCCAACAGATGACACAGCTTTTGCATTGAACATAGTTTTCACATAATTTTGCACAGTATTGAGAAGGGAGGGGGTAAGAAACCGTTATTAAGTAGAGTTTTGCTCAAATAGTACACATATTTCTTCATCAAAAAGTTTAATACAAAAATGAGTTTAGAGAATCTTCTAATGCCTGTTTTTAATGTGATAGCCATTAAAGAAAGGAATCAGAGGGCAAAGAGGAATCTCTTCAAGTGTTTATTTCTTGATTTTGAAAAATAATATTTCCAACAGGGGCAGTAGGTAATTTTTTCATTTAATTGTTTTCGCTAACCTTCCTTTTAACCATTTTCCTTGGTGTCAACTGAAGGGCTGATTCTATATAACCCTGATCAAGAAAGATAAGCTTCTGAAAAGGAATGGATGAATGCGCTGTACAATATGTTCAGTACCTCCTGTGTATTCAGGTAATCTCCCTTTATTTAAAATGTAATGTATCCTTTCAATGGCATGACTTTATGGTGTTTTTAACAATAGCAATGTAAACAGCAATTTACAATGAGATAATAGATAACATGCAGTTTGAAAATAAAATGATATATGAAAAAAGCTGAAGGAACAATTATTCACCCAAAATTTTAACTTAATTCAGGAAAGGCCATAATTGTCACTTCTAATAATAATCTCTTTTAGCTGCTTTCTGGCTTGTTGTGGACATAATCCTAACCTGTGTAGTATGCATACATATACATATACATATGTGTACAACACCTAAACATAATTATTGTATATCATTTTTTTGTGCGACAAATAAAATTGGAATTGATTTTTGATTTTATGTATATATATATGTGTGTGTGTGTGTGTGTGTGCGTGTGTTTGTGCATATGTATCTATCTATAGATAGATAGAAAACTTCACATTCACAGAAACCACCAAAACAAATAGAAAAATGCTGAGAAAATAATCGTGCTCATTTAATTTACAGTCTCCCTTCTAAAAACATTATATATTTGAACAATGAGAGGAGAACATTGAGTCCACCAAGCTCATCTAGTTAACACGTAGGTAAGTTGTCCCAGTATCTCATCCAGGCACTTCTTCAAGGTTGTCAAGATTATAAGAAAATCAAGTATAATACAGTGTAAGAAATGAAGTATAAGTAAATTGAGTATAATTGCAAGGATTAGAAAACACTGCAGAAATGGGAAAATATTCTCCCTGTAAAATGTTTTACCATTTTGAAATGAGAGATGTTATTTTATAAAAATTATATATTTGTACTGCAATGTGATATGCTTGTGAGAATACAAACTGTGAAAGTGTTTATCTTATGAATAATATACATTTTAGAAAACAACTTTGTGTTTCATTATGACTTCTTAGAACAGCAGAGTAAAATGATACAGGCTTGTAAAAAAAAAAAGTGGGTCAGAAAATCGATGGCTATGCTGTATTGTTTCGTTTTGTATAATCTGCAGCATTGCCACTTGATCCACTCTAGGGTCCTGGGGGTCTGGAGCCTAGCCCAGTAGATAGTCAAATTCTCCCTCCCCAGCAGAACTAACGCTGCCATTCCCATGAATGCGCTCACACGGTAAAATCTCACTAACATCAGATCTGCAGATCAACTAGAAATGTTTTACATTTGTTTCCTGCCTTGCGCCCTGTGTTGGCTGGGATTGGCTCCAGCAGACCCCCGTGACCCTGTACTTAGGATATAGCAGGTTGGATAATGGATGGATGGATAAATATTATGGAACAAATGAAATATATAAGGGTGCTATTTATGAGGATTAAAAGCACTTTTAGTTTTACATGGTCTTTATTTTCACAGGACAGAGTACAGTGCAAGTTTTGCTTGCATGTGCCAACCAACATGTAGCTCATCAGTTCTCTCCACTGCCATGATTAATTAGTACACTACCTTAAGCACTGTGGCAGATAGGGGGCGCTATTGCTCCCTTGAACCCCTGTCCACGACTCCAGGCACCAGGTAAAAGTCCAATAATCGACTTTATTAATTCGCCACAGTGCACAAAGCACCCTCTCCTCCACTATACTCATACAATCACTGATTACAAATACAATAAACAATCCTCCAACTCCCAGTTGCGTTGCCACCCTTCCACCCAGCTCAGCTCGCCGTCTGGGAGCTCCCACAGTCCTTTTAAATACCCTGACCCGGAAGTGTTCTCAATCCCCAGTCCATGTGATCTTGTATCACTTCCGGGTCAGGTAAAATGTTCTTTTCTTCACCCCGGAAGCCCGTCGCTCTTCCTTTGACGAACTTTCCGGGTTAAAGGGCACAAATAAGTCTTCGGTCCTCCCTGCAGGTCCCTCTTGCGGCCCCTGTGGTATCCAGCAGGGCTGAGGATAAAAACTACAAAGTCCATGACTCCCTGCTGGTCTTCGGGGCACCTCCATACTGCAGGGAGGGCTCCATCTGGCGGCCTGGGGGTATTGGCCGGGATGACAAGCCGGCCAAATACCACAGCACTTTATACTCCATTTCTATATACTGTATAATGCTCACCTGTATTCATATCAATAGCCTGATCATTTTCTTGCTTCTATTTGAAATCTATAATTTAAAAACAGAAAACAGTAAAAAGAAAAAATTCAAAAATAAAGGCTAAAAGCTTTATTAGCAAGTTGAACATTATGTATGTAATTAATCATTAATTCAACACAGGGCAACACGGTGGAAGGACCACTTTTTTTTGCAAACATGGTGTCAAAGAGGTGTTCAAAGCATTATTAATATAAGTATAAACTGTGTGCACATTCACTTGAAGTGGGCGTGGGAGGAATCTGGCAAGGAGTCAGAATTTGGCACAAGGCTGGCAGCGTTGCGAATAGGCATGTGTGCTAACACAAAGTGGTAAAATGGAAAAACACAAAGGAAAAAGTGGGAAAAGTATTATATTTTCATATTTATACCTGAAGTTTTTATTCATAATAATAAGCAAATCACAAGTTCAGAGTGAAATTATTTCCATATTTTTATAGTTGACAGTCTGGCAGTTTAAAGAACTTGCTTAGGATCACAGTGTGTCAGCGGAGTTTGCAATATCAGTCCAACAATTTAGCCAAAATCTGCTTGCAAAATGTGATTGCGTATGTTAATATTTCAGTAGATTTTAAAATGAAAATGTTTGGTATATATTATTGATTGACTAATCTAAAACCCATCAGTCAAGATCTGGGTTCCTCTTTAGAACTACAGTACTATACATAGCTTTATATTAGCAGAAATGCGTTATTTATTTTCAAAAATAATAAAAGTGTACATTTTGGGGCAGCTGTAATCACGCCACAATATTTTTTTGTACAATTGTGACTGATGGCTCTCACTCTCTCCTCTTCATGGGAGCACATGGGAATTGGCATGAGACTTAGATACAGTGATAAAGCTCCCTGCAGAGCCACAAATACCACAATCTGCAGCACTTAGCATTTGATGAAGGCCTCCAATCCAGAGACCGACCTTGCTTAGCTTTTAAAGTCTAACAACGTTAGGGTTCTGATGTGCTAAAATTTCAAGGAAATGGTCTAGCTTTTTTCTTTCACCTTGCTCTGGGTGCTGAGGAATATGACACTGACACATATTGAAACCCAAAGGAGGTATTACATTCTGCAAGTAGTCCTGTTTGACATATTTTTCTCAATTAGAATCAAACTATCACAAGCTGAAAGGCACATCTTTTGCATGTGGAGTCCAATGGGATATTCGTTAGCACTCCGAACTGAGACCCGTGATATTCCAACTACGCACCTTCAGTCTGGCTCACGATGCCCACAGACATAATGTAGATTCCTCTTGCTGAAATTGTGATATTCAGCTAGACATACAGGATCTGTAAGCCTTGACGACTCATTTCCTGCAGACAAACTGCTTTTGTGCTTTGCTGCCATTAAAAATTATTATGCTTAACCATGCTGTTATACAGTATGTGATGTAACTATGCAAGTGTCACACCACTTGCAACAAACACAGGGCCACGTTTTGACCTATTTTGTGTGCAAATTAATTATGCTTTTCCACTGTCATTCATACAACTTTGACCTTTTACTAACAATAAGGTCCATCCCACACAAAGCAAGAAATAGCTTAACTACAAGAATTAATTAACCCCATAGTGTATTGTCAGGCACCGCACAAATGTGCCTGCTGGTTTTAATCTTATATCTTATATAAACTCCTCCTGCAATGGGCACTAAAACATGACATATGAACAAAACTAGAAATGTGTGTACGCACAAAAAATTCAGATGTATAAAACATGAGCAAAGTTCTATGCACTCCCCCTTTTATAAATCTCAATGAACGTGAATTTTAATGCACGTGCCTACGGCCCCACCCAGACTCCTCCCAGAATTTTGCCTATTTAAATATGCATATCAATATAAATAGCCTGCGGTGGGCTAGCACCCTGCCCGGGGTTTGTTTCGTGCCTTTCACCCTGTGTTGGGATTGGCTCTGGCAGACCCCCGTGACCCTGCAGTTAGGATATAGTGGGTTGGATAATGGATGGATGGATGGATGGATGAATTCCACCAAATTCTGAAATCAATAGGTAGGCGTTAAACTGAGTAGGTTGGTATTGTAGAGGTTAGCATTGCTAGGATTTGTATGTTCTGCCCATTTCCTTTTGGGTCTTCCCCATGTACTAGGTGGAGTGGTGGTGGCAGCTCTGTGGTTAAGGGTCTGTGCTGGCATTTGGAAGTTTGCCCGTTCAAATCCTATTGCTGCCAGAAGGGATCATACATTACAATTTTGCACAGTATTGAGAAGGAAAGGGGGTAAGAAAGTGTTACTAAGTACAGTTTTGCTCAAATAGTACACATATTTCTTCATCAATAGTTTAATACAAAAATTAGTTTAGAGAATCTTCTAATGTCTGTTTGAATGTGATAGCCATTAAAAAGGAATCAGAGGGCAAAGAGGAATCTCTTCAAGTGTTTACTTCTTGATATTGAAAAATAATACTTCCAAAAGGGACAGTAGCTAATTTTTTCATTTAATTGTTTTCGCTAACCTTCCTTTTAACCATTTTCCTTGGGGTCAACTGAAGGGCTGGTTCTACATAACCCTGATCAAGAAAGATAAGCTTCTAAAAAGGAATGAATGAGGGCACTGTACATACAATATGTTCAGTATGTCCTGTGTATTCAGGTAATCTCCCTTTATTTTAAATGTAATGTATCCTTTCAATGACATGACTTTATGGTGTTTTTAACAATAGCAATGTAAACAGCAATTTACATTGAGATAAAATGCAGTTTGAAAATAAAATTATATGAAAAAAGCTGAAGGGACAATTATTCACCCAAAATTTTTACTTATTTCAGTACAGGCCATAACTGTCACTTCTAATAACAATCTCTTGTAGCTGCTTTATGGCTTGTTGCTGGCATAATCATAACATGTTTTGTATACATACATATACGTATGTGTACAACACATGAATATAATTATTGCATATAATTGTGTTCAGTGACATAAAATTTCATTGGAATTAATTTTTGATTATATATCTCTCTATTATAAAAGAAAATCTTGAGACGAGACAAGACTATTGCCAAGAGATTTTTTCAAGTGGTTAGAGGGGGTTCTGCCCTCCTCTCAATCATTTCCAGTTAACAGCCCTCTCACCTCTCATTCGTGTAAATTCTTTTGTCAGACACAGTTCCTGTGCTCTTATAAATTTTTACGTTTTCCTCACTTTAAGTTCCCAATAAAAGAAGACTTATTATGTCCAAATCTTATTGAAGAATTTCATCCCGAAGGGTTATCAACAGAAGAAATGAGTACTCAGGGAATCGTAGCACCGAAAAATGATTAAGTCAAACGAATTAACGAGAAAATTGTCGATCGGTTACACGGCAAATTGGTAAAATGCGCATCAATAGACTATGCTGAAACAGTTGGTGGTAATGGTGCGCAAGATGAAAACATCAGCTTACAATATCCTGTAGAACAAGAGTTCCCAAACTTTTTTCGGCGGTAGACCTCTTTATCAAAAACTTTTAAAACCGTCGACCCCCTAGTCACATGCAACGGTTTTTCATGTCCGCACCTGCTTTGATACGTTTGATAAGACAATGCACAGACATATTTGTGCTACTTGTAAACGTGTTTATTGTTTATTTAAACTATCGACCCCTAGAAAGTTCAAATCGACCCCAGGGGGTCCATATCGACCACTTTGGGAACTCTTGCTGTAGAATATCTACAACTGTTAAAACTGTACGGTCTTCCACTGACCAAATTAGTGTTGAAAGAAGGATGTTTCATAATTTTATTGTGTAATTTATGTATGAGTGATGGGCTATGCAATAGGACAAGATTAGTTGTATTCAAAATTGGTTGAACAGTTCTAACATGTAAAATTTTAACAGGCGACAAGAAAGGTAATGTAGTACATCTTCCGTGGATAACATTAGACACTAAAGGAGATCTTGATATGCCATTCGTATTAAAATGTTTACAGTTTCCCGTTAGAATAGCTTTTGCTATGACATTTAACAAATCACAGGGACAAACATTTGTAAAAGTCAGTTTATTTATTAGAGAGAAAGAAACGATATTCACTCACGGGCAGTTATACGTTGCGTTGTCATGATGTAAGTCTAAAACATGGAATCAAAATTCATTGCGATACTGACGAAAAGTTAATTCCAAATATTGTTTTTACTGAAGTTTTATAGTAAAACTGTAAGTTTAAAAAGTATTTGTGTGTTAATTTCAAAGCCAAACAGAACAAAAATGTATAACGCAATGAATACCTCTTACACAACATGAAACATAATTTTCTTTCAATTTATTATGTTTTACTATTTTTTACTATGGTTGATTACTCGCTGTAATGTAAAATAGTTAGTTCTATTATGCATATGTAACAATTCCGAATTAGAATCAGAATATCTTTATTGTCATTGTAACAAATACAACGAAATTAGGTGCAGTCCCTGTGGTGTCAAAATATAAATAAATATAATTACAAAAGGATAAGAAGAAATAAGGTAGAACACAAACATTCAACATAAGACCTTAATTGCACATGAAACACTAACATAAGACCTTAATTGCACATGAAACACTAACATAAGACCTTAATTGCACGTGAAACACTAACATAAGACCTTAATTGCACATGAACACTATTGCACAAGATGTCGTCTATTGCACTGCTGCATTGAAGGTGATCAGGTGGCATTCAGTGCCCTAATAGCAACAGGTTAGAAACTGTTATTCAGTCTATTAGTCTTTGTTTTGATGCTCCTATATCTTTTGCCTGATGGCAATAGTTGGAACATGTCATGAGCGAGGTGTGAGGAGTCTTTCAAGATGTTTTCTGCTTTCCTGAGGCAGCGAGAGCTGTGCAGTTCATCCAGAGAGGGTAAAGAACAGCCAATGATCTAGTGGGCAGTCCTTACGATCCACTGAAGTGTTTTCCTCTGTGCTGTTGTGCAGCTGGAAAACCACACACAGAGGCAGCAGCACAGGATACTCGCAATAGAGCAGCAATAGAAGGACACCAGCAGATTTTGGGGGATGTTATTTTTCCTGAGGATTCTCAGGAAATAAAGTCTTTGCTGAGCCTTCTTCGCCAGCTCAACTGTGTTCACACCCCAGGGCAGGTCTTCCATGATGTGGACTCCCAGGAAGTGGAAGTCTGACACCCTCTCCACACAGTCCCCTCTGATGTAGAGTGGTTTGATGTCCGTTTTCTTTTTCCTGAAGTCCACAATGAGCTCCTTGGTCTTAACTGTGTTCAGAAGCAGGTTGTTGTCAGTGCACTATGCTGTCAGCCGCTCCACTTCGTCCCTGTAAGTGGACTCATCCTCCCCAGAGATAAGCCCCACCACAGTGGTGGCGTCTGCAAATTTGACGATGGTGTTGTTGTGGTGGGCGGGGGCGCAGTCATGTGTGTACAGCATGAAGAGCAGGGAACTCAGCACACAGCCCTGATGAGAGCCAGTGCTGATGCTAATGGCCAAGGAGATGTGAGGGCCCACCCTAACTCTTTGTGTGCAGTCTGTCAGGAAGTCTTTAATCCATATACAGGTGGAATAAGGGAGTCCCAGGGCTAGCAGCTTGCACACCAATCTGTGAGGGAGGATGGTTTTAAAAGCAGAGCTAAAATCAATAATGAGGAGATGTGTGTAGCTCCCCTGGTGCTCCAGAAGGGACAGGGTAGCATGGAGAGCAGCAGCAACAGCGTCCTCAGTAGACCTGTTAGCCCTGTAAGCAAATTCGTGTGCATCAAAAGTGGGAGGGATGAAGGACATGATATGACTCCGGACCAGTCCCTCAAAACACTTCATCAACACTGGGGTGAGTGCTACTGGCCGATAGTCATTCAGGCAGGTTATGGGTGATTTTTTTGGTAAAGAGAGTAAGATGGAGGATTTCAGACAGGGAGGAACTGAGGCCTGGGACAGTGACAAGTTAAAGATCTTTGTAAAGATTCTGTAAGACCCCAGCCAGCTGCTCTGCACACGTCCAGGGACACCATCGGGACCTGCTGCTTTCCTAGGATTGACAGCCTGGAGCGAGCGTCTCACCTCGTGTTCCTCCACCCTAAGGGATGATGATTCCCATAAAAATAACAATCTGTTTAAATTGTACATCTGCTTCCCCATATGCAAGAGGCAGAGCCGCAAAGTGAATAGCACATAGCGCCCGCCTTTATATATATATATATATATATATATATATATATATATATAGTGAAATATAGCGGCCCGGACACACACAGGCAGGCACCGTTTCAGCCATCACCCACGTTTATTTGCACTATTATAGTACAAAGTCAAGTGCACCGCCACCAAACCCCCAGTTCCCCAAAGTCTAGGCTCTCACTAGCCACTGTCTTCACACACAAACACACGGGCCTCTTCTCGCCTCCTCTGCCACGACCTTGTCTTCCTCCTCACCCGACTCCAGCCTTGATTGCAGGGCGGCAGCTCCTTAAGTAGGTGGCTGATTGGTGACCACACCCAGGTGAGAGGCACCTGCACGTGAAGGTGCAGTTTGTCTCGATTGTTTCATTGGCTTCCTGTGGTGTGCGCTTGGGACGCTGCTCCCACGAAGGCATATAAAGATGAGCTGGCATGAGAAAAGAAAAACTGATTGAGAGAAAAAGAAAGGAAGATCAGTTGGGAGAACGGAAGTTAAAAAGAAGAGAGGAGAGAGAGAAAGAAATGCAAGAGTGCTGGTGTGAGAAAGAGAGAGAGGGGAGGCAGGCACCCGGGGAGGACAGCTCCTTCAGGGGAGTGTGAGGTTGATGCTCAGGGGCTGAAGAAGTGACAGAGAGCCGGAGTGATGCGCTGTTGAAAGGGACAACTCACTACATAAGTCTGGGAAGGCATAAGTATGGGACTGGGAGCCCCATAGTAAGCCTTTGGGGTCCCAAGCCTTGAGTTTGGATTGGGGGCCCTGTTATAGCCATGGAATGGCGGGGGCCCGGACCCATGGAAGGTCATCTGTGTCTGTCGGCAGGGCGTCTCCTGTGCTGCGAGGCCCTGTGCTGGATGAGCAAAGGTGACGTCACAATCAAAGGGACGCATCAGGGACCAGATTTAAAAGACATTTTTCTGCCTGTGTTTTTAACCTTGATTATTTTTGTTTGATTTTTAACCTTCATCTTCACTTCATTTTATTGGATTATTTATGTATTAAACTTTTTGCACTGCACTTTTGAACACTGGTTGTTTTTAATAGTTTTTAATAAAAGCCCTGGAGCACTTTTATCCATCTTACCCCTTGCTCTGTGTGAGTGTTCTCATCCGCTGGTTCATCTTCGGATACGTTATTAGCGGCATTGGGATCAAGAGGCTCCCTGAAAGGACCCAGTAGTGTGGGGCCGACGTGCACCGTCATACTTACTTATTCCTTATTTTTGGATTAATTTCACAAATAAAACACATTTTTAGATATTTTTTGTGGCTTCCCTGGCATTTTTCTGGGTTTGGGGTTGACTAAAGAATATCCACAGCTATACAGCAATATCCTTTATATTTATTTGGCGAAAATTTAAGAAAAAACTGATCCTAGAAAAAAAACACCTTAGGGACCATTGGGAATGAGAATCACAAATTAATAAACAGTCACAGAGATGGTAGGAAGCATCGGTAAAGAATGTACTCAGGTCCCCACATTTGCTTAAACACATTTGACCTAATAAATATAATAAAAAATAATGCTATGAATAAAGACTGTAAAAAAGTGTGAGATGTAATGACAATTCTACATTCAAGTGGAATCTTATAATCTCATATCAATCACTTGTGTTAACATGAAGCAAAGAAGGAAGAGTAAAATGATCTTGAATATATCTTCTGAATACATTTGTGCGGGATCTGGTTTGGAGAAGCTTAAAGAAACTCACCAGAAATGGTCAGGTGAGCAAATACTGAGTAAAACTGTCTTTTAAGCTTCAGTTGCATGTGCCATTGGCTTGATGCAGTTACATAAGCTCAAATAAAACAGCATTGCAGTTTGCAAAATAGCACACCGTCAGGCCTGCTTATGTAACCTTCAGTCATAATAGCAGAGAAGCCCTATAATTGAACAGTGATTTGCTACATGCCCTGATTTTATGATCTTCTTTATCTCACATGGATACATGGTAACGTTGCTGCCTCACAATAAGGAGACTTGGGTTTGCATTCTGGGTTCCATTCAAGTATTCCACTTTTCTCCCACAGTCCAAAGACATATAGTTTATTTACGTGAACTGCCTCTCCTAAGTTGGCACCCAGAGTGTATGTACTGTGATGAACTGGTGTCCTGCCTTGCACTCTATGACTGCTGGAATAGGCTTCAGCTGCCCCAAGACTCTGCCTGGACTAGCAGGTTAGGATGATGGATGGATATCTCATCATTTTGACAAAATTAAAAAATATCATGTTTGAAAGATGAAAAATTTAAAAGTGTAAGAGTACACGGTGTGGTTATGACAGGGTGATCCTTACTGCTGTCACACACGTGTAGTTGGGAGGAAGTCAAAGGGTTCGAATCAGAGTGTTGACACGCTGGACCAGGAGTTGTCGCCGAGTACTAATGCCTCTCTTTCTCTTTGTACAGACCTTCAAGAGATAAAACCAATTAAATCTTTCACTTCCGGCCCTTCAAATGACCTCATGCTACTTCCTGACCTATAACACGCCCTTCCTGTTCTCCCGCTATAAAACCTTTTACTCCACCTATTCACCCCGTCCAGTTTGACGACCAGTATCATTGTTCAAGGACCACTCATTTAACAATATATGCTGTGGATCCACATATATTTTTGTTAGTGTTTTGTGCTTTTTTACACTGCCTAGCCTATGGAGGTTCTCAGCCAGTTAAGATGTTTAAGTGTCCAGATAGGATTATAACTGCAACAGCTGGCTTTGAAGAATAGTTGGGCCATGCTAGGTGCTAAAGAACAGATCTGTTACCCATTAAAAATAAAACTGTGTACACCAAATACAGCTACTGTGCCTATTAACAGTATTCCCCCACTCCCTTGCAAGTTTTCACATTTTTTATCACACATTGAATGACAGTGGAATTATTTGGGCTTTTTTAACACTGATCAACAAAAGAGTCTTTAATATCAAAGTGAAAAGAGAACTGTGCAAAGTGGTCTAAATGAATTACAAATATAAAAACAACATAATTGATTGTATAAGTGTTATATATAAGTCAGAATTTAGTTGATGCAATTTTGACAGCCACATTTGCTTTGAGTCTGTGTGCACAGATTTCTCTTTACCAGCACTGTACAGCTGAACACGAATATTTTTACCCATCATCCTTTTCAGAATTGCTCAGGCTTTTTTAAGTCCATCCACAAATGCTCAATTAAATTGAGATCAGGACTCTGATTTGCCCACTCCAGGACATTAACATTGCTGCTTTTTTACTGTTCCTGTGTAGCTTAGGCTTCATGTTTGAGGACAGTCTTTTGTTGGAAAACAAGCTTCACAGGGCAGGGTCAATTATGGGATGCACGCTGGACCTCCTGAAGGTGGTAGCAAAGGAGAGAATGAAAACAAAACATTATGGACAATGCCACACATCATCTCCTTGATTCACAACAAATCATTCAGCAGAAGTGTGTCAAGAAACACTATGGGCATTCCTTCATACCAACAGCAATATACAGTATCTGTATAATGCATCACTGGGATGGGGATGGTCAGGTCAGAACTTATCTTTCTTTTTAATTTTCTTCCTTTTAGTCATTCTGGTGTGTGTTCAGATTATAGTGAGTGTGAATATCTATCTATCTATCTATCTATCTATCTATCTATCTATCTATCTATCTATCTATCTATCTATCTATCTAT
>JANRMT010062814.1:30215853-30299683 GCA_026402145.1 Polypterus bichir lapradei | reverse complement strand
TCTATCTATCTATCTATCTATCTATCTATCTATCTATCTATCTATCTCTAATTCTGTGACTAAAACCAACTGGTTGCTCCAGTCAGGATTTAGGAATGTCATATTAAAGGAGGCAAATACTTACATAATCAAGAATTTTGTGTTTTATATTTGTAATTAACTGTGGTGGGCTGGCTCTCTGCCTGGGGTTTGTTTCCTGCCTTGCACCCTGTGTTGGCTGGGATTGATTGCAGCAGACCCCCGTGACCCTGTAGTTAGGATATAGCAGGTTGGATAATGGATGGATGGATATTTGTAATTAATTTAGACCACTTTGCATAGATATGCTTTTGCTTTAGCCTTTACGAGTCTTTATTTGTTGATAAGTGTCAAAATGCCTAATTAAATCCACTTTGATTCAATATTGTATAACAATAAAATATGTAAACTTTAAAAAGAGTAAAAAATTTTTACAGGCGAAGTAAACCTTCACCGTCTTTTG
Organism: Polypterus bichir lapradei; assembly: GCA_026402145.1. Lineage (NCBI taxonomy): Eukaryota > Metazoa > Chordata > Cladistia > Polypteriformes > Polypteridae > Polypterus > Polypterus bichir. The sequence goes on along the minus strand of JANRMT010062814.1, from coordinate 30,299,202 downwards.
GGATTCTAGGTCTCTTAGTGATAATAATGTAAACAGATGATAATGTCATGTAAATATAGATTAAGATGTAAAGATATATTAAGATACAGCAAGCTAAGTTGAAGCCAGATGGCAACAAACAAGACAGAGAATTTCCAGAAAGTGGAATATTTAAAACTCAGGATCATTTTTTAAGTAGTAGTATCTAAGTAAAAAAATGTGTAATCAATATTTTTCAGAATGTAAATCCCTGAGCTGATGTAGTTGCAAATGACAGTATCTCTGCCATCTGATATTGTTGTTTATTCATTCTGAGTTCTTCTTCATTGTATTTTCAGTTTGGAAATCCAATGTGACAGCAATTAAAGATGATATTTTCTCCTGGATTCAATATTTTGTTATCAGTAAAAATAACCTTCATGTTATATATTTACAGAGAATTTAAAGATGAACAGTGAAGTATTTATAGTAGAGAGATTATTTATTAGAATGGAATTATTAGAATGCCTATTAATGACTTTTATCTGCTTTTCCAGTTTGGAGGGGTCTGAGCTTATTCAGTTAGCAATAATTTCAAAGAAAGAGCTATCATTGCATAGGATGTCAAAATAATGGAAGCATGCTAACTGTAAAACATGAGATTAAACCATATTATCAACATAAGCTCAGGTTTTTGAGTCCATGAAAATGATACAGAGAAGAGGCTGACGCTATTAAGACCTAACAGCTAAGGGCCTGAAATTCCAGGGTCATAAGTTTTCAAGATGTGTGTTCATGTTAAACAGAAGAATCAATACATTAATATAAGCAAAGGGGATAATCAGAGTCAAGCTGGAAATTTGGAACGTGACATATCAATGTTACACAACACAAAGCCAATGTGTGGAAAGAAAAAGAGTGATCAGGTACACAGAAAGCAGACAGTCAAATAAAATCTTAAGTGCCTGGAAATTAAAAGATTTTAAATGAAAGAAAGGAATATAGGGGGGATGCTCCCTTAAGTAAACTCTCAGTAATCATGAATGTCAACTACTAAACTGTTGCTAAGTAACGGAGCAAAAATTAAGTGTGGCAACATTTACTATGAAAAAGGCAATATAAAAAAAAAGTAAACCATGAAATAGAGCACAAGATGTAGGTGAGAGGAGCCATTTGGCCCTTAAAGACTTACAAGTGATAATCTGATGTGCTAGTCTGTTAAATGCAAAAAGCCTGTGAGTAGTAAGTCATTACATTTATTCAGGATCTTAACAACGCAAGAAATATTGAGATTGACCACCACATGTGCCTTGTGATTCTGTCTGTCAGGTGGGTTTGACATTGTCGTCCCAACTGGAATTGACTATGAATGCTCTAGAATATAATTTTTCAAACGTCCTCATGAGGACGCTCTGTTGCATGTCGTTACTGCCGTCCTCAATTTCTTAGTCAACTGGCATTGTTTTTATCCTTGACTGCCTTTAAATCATGCCTTTGGCAAAACTGAAGGGTGCAGCATTTATATTTGAAATTAAAATAAATCATGAATGTACCTATTTGGCAGTTAAGCTCAATCTTAAACCATGTAATTTGTTTTTTCCAATATAAATATCATACTTTTCAGTACATGTTGCATGCACACAGGGACAGTTTAGAATTACTCTGTCATGTCTGGCATGTGGGAGGAAAACCTGGAGCACCTAAAGGATCCCCATCTGTAAGGCATAAGCACAAGGTGCAAATTCTATACAGACTGTCACCAGGCTAGCAGTACGAGTCTTGGGTTAATGAGGCAGCATTATGAACCATACCGTCACGGTGTCGCCTTATCCATTTTACATTTTAGGTTATTCTAAGATAAAAAGTGCCTATAAAAATATTCTCCCCTTGAAGGTTTTCACATGTTATTGTTATGCAACATTAAATCACAGGGGACGTAATTTAGCTTTCTTTAGACTGGTTAAAGTGAAATCAGCAAAGTGGTCTAAATTAACTGCAAATATAAACTGTGTTTTCCCATGGCCATAACAGCAAGAAGGTAATTCTTCTGAAAGAGTGCTGTGGATTAGTCCTTGTTAAATAAACATGCTTAAGTCTCATTCAGTGTGTGTGTGTGTGTGTGTGTGTGTGTGTCACAGTCTTTCCATCTTGCTGCTCATTATTACCCTTGATGCTGTTGCGAAGTGGCGGCAATTACATGGAGCTTAGCACAATAGCCTACCTTATTTTGTTTTCCTTCTTCTCCTGCTACTTTTAATATTATTGTGATGATGATGATAAAAATAATAATAATCAGAATAATCATCGCCATCATTATTATTATTATCTTTGTGGTGAAGCCATAGTGTTAGCATCAGAATGTCATCATGCAGCTCAGGGGTCCATAAAATCATGTCATCATTCATTCTCAAAGGTAGCCTCCTACTCCATGCTGGGAGTGATTGATACTCCATGATTACTTGTCATACCCTTCTCTGAGGAAGGACTGTTATCCTAGTCCAGGGGTCCTCAATCACGGTCCTGGAGGGCCACAGTGGTTACAGGTTTTCATTCCAGCCAGTTTCCCAATTAGACCTCAGTCCTTGCTGATAATGAAACTTGGTGTTTAACTACAGTATATGGCTTTTTAGCACTTTCATTCATCAAAGACAAATTTAATTACATTGTAGGTCAGAGGTCCTCAATTACAGTCCTGGAGGGCCGCAGTAGATACAGATTTCCACTTCAACAAATTTTTTAATTAGAGCCCATTTATTTACTACTAAAGCAATACATTTTTGGGCTTAATTTTAGTTATTTTGCCTGTTACAAGTCAGAACCCTTAATTGTCTATTTTAGTTTTAGCAGCTGTATTTAAAATTGTAATTGTTGCCTGTTTTGTTAATCACACATTAGTTAATAATAAAATGCAGATAACCAATAAACCAGCAGCTCTCCAGCCAATGTGCTTCCTTTTAAACCTGTGCATATGCACCATTACAAGTGTCTGTGTTAAAAAAAAGATGTTTAGAAACAAATGAGAGGAGAATTGGAAGGAGTGTTAAGTTTAATTCTGTTCTAGTCCACAAAACACATGGATAATGCTCTCCGGTAAAGAAACTCTACAGTGCAATTACAACTTCTTGTGGATGAATGAAAGCACTAACAAGGCATACAGTTTAATACTAAGTTTCATTATCAGCAAGGACTGAGTCTTAATTAGGAAACCAGTTGAAAGGAAAACATGCAACCACTGCAGCCCTCCAGGACCGTGATTACAGACCCCTGTCCTAGTCAGATGTTTAGTTCAATTCCTAGAAGTAATTCTGAGGTGCTTGATAAATATGGGCATTAGTTAATCCTTGGTGGCACAACTGTGACCCAATACCAGTCCTTTGCACTCACAGCTCCACCACAAATGAACAACCCCCCTGAGTGATGGCAGATGGCATTGCTATGGTGAGCTGAGGTGGTGTCATCATTGCACCATGGCATACTTCAATTCCATTTAGTTTATTTTGCACAGCACTCTTGCAAATACAAATGATACAGTTACTAATTACATATCGAGTACACATAAAACAAAGTAAAACAAAGTATTTCCAAAATGATTCACATTAAAGAAACCTTAAAAATACCTTTCCATTAAGAATATTGTTGAACTCAATTTAAATTGGGATATTTTATCTCTAATTTTGCCCCTAAAATTCATAAAACAACCATTGCTGGCTCAATGTCAATTTTTAAATTGAAAGTTATAATAGTTTGTTAAAAATAAAATTATAATGTGCAAGTTATTTCAAATGAGGTGGAAAAAATATACACTGAGAGGAAGTATTTACTTATGCAGTCAAATAAACAATAAAGCAATAGAATAAATAAACAGCAGTGAACACTTTTGTAACTGCTTTACTTTCTGTTTTCTTTCTTACGAAAATAAAAAAAAAAACTATGTCAGTAGGCCCTCAACCCCATTACAGCTGGTTCAGGGTACTGCATCAACTCTTTCTGCATGAAGAATTGTTTTTTAATATTTGTGTGGAATTTCCCATAAACTTTCAGCTCTTTGTCAGACGTTTTGCTTTAATATAACTTTACTTATCTCCGCCTTTGATTTCCCCTTGGTCATGATATTTTTTAAAACTCATAATCTAAGTCTTGGGTCACACCTCAGAAAACATGCTAATTACCGTATATACTCACGTTGGATAAGTCGGATCTTGAAACCCAAAAAATCGATTATAAAATCAGACCCCGACTTGTATGCCCGTTCAAAAATGCGACACTTGATTTTTTTTTTTAACATCTTCTTGCCTCCTCCAATCTCGCATCAGCTTCTCAGACGCATCGAATTTTGTTGCAGCAGTGCAGTTACCAATTTCTTTCACTACTTGACATTAAATTTAAAACCAGCTTCATATTTTCTTCTGATTGAAGGCTCCACTGTAGATAAGGGATGGTCTTACGATAAAGGTGTATGAGGGTGAGAGATACAAAAAACACAAATCAGTGCAAATGTTGCATTGGAATAGTTTAGGTATTACTGTGTGGTCAGGTAGGCACAATAGAGAGAGGGAGGGGGGGGGTTAGGAGCACACTCTGATACAGCACATTACCGCACCCACATAGAAAAAGAGGCAGTGTGCTCCGTGATTACTCTCTCAAGTGGGCGTTAGCATATCATAATCCCTTGTACCAAGAGCGTGAGTTTTCCACATTCGACAACAACAACAACAACAACATTTTATTTATATAGCACATATTCATACAAACAGTAGCTCAAAGTGCTTTACATAATAAAGAATAGAAAAATAAAAAACACAATAAGAAAACAAAATAAATCAGCATTAATTAACATCGAATAAGAGTAAGGTTCAATGGCCAGGGGGGACAGAAAAAACAAAAAAAACTCCAGACGGCTGGAGAAAAAAAAAAATCAAATCTGTAGGGATTCCAGACCATGAGACCGCCCAGTCCCCTCTGGGCATTCTACCTAACATAGATGAAACAGTCCTCTTTGGATTTAGGGTTCTCATGGAAAGGCTTGATGATGATGGTTACGTAGAATTCTGCCTTTTAATCCATCCATCATTGTTGGAGCATCATGAAGCTTTGAGTAGGTGGAGGTGGCGCAGGCCACCACCACAAACAAACCGGAAAAAGAAACAGAAAAGAGAGTAGGGGTCAGTACGGATTTTAGAGCCACCCTGAATAGTTATTATGAGGAAATTGAACATACAGAGTATCAGGATTAAGTTAAATTAAGTTAAATTGAAGTTATGAGAAGGCCATGTTAAAGTAATGTGTTTTCAGCAGTGTTTTAAAGTGCTCTACTGTATTAGCCTGGCGAATTCCTATTGGCAGGCTATTCCAGATTTTAGCTGCATAGCAGCAGAAGGCCGCCTCACCACTTCTTTTAAGTTTTGTTCTTGGAATTCTAAGGAGACACTCATTTGAGGATCTGAGGTTACGATTTGGAATATAAGGTGTCAGACACTCCGATATATAAGATGGGGCGAGATTATTTAAGGCTTACTGCTGAGTCAGAAGGTCTTAACAAATAATTTGCTTGGCTCTATTAAAACGTGTAATGCATCGATTACACTTTATAGTCGAGGCTGCCTACCATTTATCTCTTAAATTCAAGTCACAATGCATGACATCTCCACCATTTTCAGTTGCAGACTTCATTTACATAATTTTAATGAGTCGGAGAAGTAATGAAGTTTAGCATACCCTGTGACTCAGTCCAAAGAGTTTCTGACTCTGCCTGACAGAATCAAGCAGGTTTGATTTTGTCTTAAGTTGTAGGGGTGGGCTCATTGTGTGTGAGAGTTGAGAAACAATGAGCACTCAGCTGGAAGTACAATGCACATAATACAGCTGTGAAGAATAATGAACAGGGGTCTTTAGCTCCTGAAAAACAGAAGAGAGGCTCATCTGTCTGATGTCATTTGTTTTATGTACCACAACAAAATGAAATACATTTTAAAAATGCCACAGATTGTAACTGTATTCGCTATACCTGTAAAGCCTTCACAGGTGCTCTTGTGAAACTTTGGTGCTGAAAATGTCTGGTGTAACCAATGTCACATTACTTTACTACTCAGAAAGGATGTCAAACTTGACAACTGAGGTTGCTGATCTCATTGGCTGAATATGTCAGATTACATGACTAGAAATCACAGAGTATGTCAAATTAGCAAACTTCTTAATGGCTTTCCTTCAGTTTCACATCTCTAAAGTGTTGCAAGTTCACTCGTTTATCTCACAGCCAATAATGTTCTGCATGATGGAGCTGGTGCCCGTGCAAAGGCTTTAAAGGTACAGAGTTAGTTCAGCCAAACCTATTATTTTTCTTAATTTACCATTCTATCTTGAAACTGTTAAGGAAAATACTTAATAGGTAAAGAAGAACCTTGAGCAATTGTTATAAATGAATTCTATTGTGGATGTCCTTTAATTACACCAATTAGTGAAGTCCCCTCTTTTTCAATGCAATATGGCGAATTGACTAAAACTAAAACAGCAATGTTTTATCATTTAGGTTAGTTTACATAACACATTTAATTATAATTTAATTTACTGAAACTGGCATACAGATAAATGGTACATTATAGTAACAGCCCTTGTGCCATCAAGTATTATGTAAAGTCCTAGATTAGTTAAACATAATAAAAGTAAACTCAGGTTCAAAGAAATAAGACTTCTTATATGTAAAATGTTATCAGAGAACAAAACATAAAGTTAAATGTTATATATGACCTCATTTTCTAATTTAAATGTATTGGTACAAATTTCTGGATGTCCTAGTTGAACTGGCAAGCAGTTTCAAGTACATTTTCCTTCACAGTGTGCAAAACACCCAACAGTAGACAGATCAGAATTTCTCTTTTGTTTGTTACATCTGAAACACCTGTGCTCATTATTCCTCACAGCTCGATTGTATGTATTGTACTGTCAGCTGAGAGCTCATTGGTTGTCAGCTCTCAGATGCAAACAACTTAAGAGAAAATCAAACCAGTGTGATGTTGTTGGATAATGTCACTGAGTTTGTCAGACTGGCAGTCAGCGGTGGGCTCTGTAACTTCTTCCAACACGCTAAGATTATGTAAATGAAGTCTGCAAATGAAAATCCCAGAAAAAGTTGTGTAATCTGACATGGCCTTAATTTGCCATGCCATGTGAACAAGATCAGCAACTGCACTTGGCAAACTTGACATCCCCTCTGAATTTTTAGAATTACAGTTTGAAGTCAAGCAAAATGACGCAGATTACAATATGCAAGCTTTCAAAGGGGCCTGAGTTGCCTCGAAAGCTTGCACACTGTAATCTTTTTAGTTAGCCAATAAAAGGTGTAATTTTGCTTGACTTCTCACTACGTTCATAATGGTTAACATGGTACAACACCCTAGTACTAAGGAATTACAGTTTGTAATTCGAGCCGGTTAAAATGTAAAGATGTTAGTTTTGGTAAATTTAAGTCCTTTGAGTATCTCGCCGTTGTTATTCATGGAGTTTCTCACGTTCTAGTTTTATCCGTGTATAGACCTCCTAAATTTAACGCGTCTTTCATTGAGGAATTCTCAGACCTAATGTCAATTTTAATTACGAATTATGACACACTCTTAATTGTAGGCGACTTTAACTTTCATATCGATAATCAGTGTGACCTAAAAGTAAAGGAATTTATGAACCTCCTAGACTCTTTTGATTTGAGACAGCTCGTTAATCAGCCTACACATAAAGCAGGTCATACGTTAGACTTAATTATCACCAAAGGACTAACAGTTGATGTGAAGCAGATCGTTGATATTGGTCTTTCAGACCACTTTCTTCTACTATTCAGTATAGAAATAATGATAGAAAACATTCATGAGGAGCATATTGTTAAAAAACGCTTCTTTGACTCCTCAGCAGCTGTAAAATTTACAAACATTCTAAGCAATCAGTCCGGTTATAGTGCCAGCTACAATAGCAAGGATGATGTTAATAGTAAGGTGGAAAACTTTAATTCTAAAGTGAGAGCTGCTGTTGACATAGTTGCACCTGAAAAGACAATTAAAAAATCTTCTAGCATTATTATACCTTGGAAGACCCAAAGAGTGTCTGACTTAAAAAGAATATGTCGTAGAGCTGAGCGTAAATGGAGGAAAACTAAACTAACTATCCATTATGAGATATTGAAGGTTAAAATAACAGAATACAATAACACAGTCCGTCTTGAGAGGCGCTGCTATTTCTCTAATATTATAAATAAAAATGCTAGTAATCCCAGAGTCCTATTTTCTACAATTGATCGTCTGCTAAACCCAGGTAACACAAAGGAATGCCCCCATAATACTTCCAGCGAAACCTGTGAGAACATTGCTATATTTTTCAATCAAAAAATTAATGATATTAGAAATAATATAGTATATCTCCCCAACACTGTGGAACCTCCTAAGCCCCAGTACTCCGTTATAAACAAATTCAATTCTTTCACCAGGATAGATTTACCTGATTTACATAGAATAATCTCTCAAATGAAACCCTCCACCTGCGTCCTTGACCCAATACCAACAAGGTTTTTCAAGGAAGTATCGGACGCGCTTATTGATAATATCCTTGACATAGTAAACTCGTCATTAGATTCGGGGGTTTTCCCAGACTGTCTTAAGACTGCTGTAGTTAAACCCCTACTCAAGAAAAATAATCTTGACCCCTCTGCTTTTGAAAATTTTAGACCCATCTCTAACCTGCCCTTTTTAAGTAAAATTCTAGAGAAGGCAGTAATTATGCAGTTAAACGACCACTTAAGTAAACATGCTATTCTAGATAAATTTCAGTCAGGTTTTAGAACTAATCACAGTACAGAAACTGCACTCGTTAAAGTAGTAAATGACTTGCGATTGAATGCAGACAGAGGCCATTTATCTGTTCTCATCCTCCTCGATCTGAGTGCCGCGTTTGATACCATTGATCACAATATTCTTAGAAATCGCCTTAGTCAATGGGTGGGCCTCTCTGGTAATGTCTTAAATTGGTTTGAATCCTACCTGGCAGGGAGAAAATTCTTTGTTAATTGTGGTAATCACAACTCAAAGACGCATGATATTCTATATGGGGTTCCACAAGGCTCTATCCTGGGTCCGCTTCTTTTCTCAATCTATATGCTTCCGTTAGGTCAGATTATCTCAAGTTACAACGTGAGCTACCACAGCTATGCTGATGACACACAGCTGTACTTATCAGTAGCACCTGATGACACCGGCTCTCTCGAATCAATAACACAATGTCTTACTGGTATTTCTGAATGGATGAATAGTAATTTTCTCAAGTTAAATAAAGAGAAAACTGAAATTGTATTGATTGGCAAAAACGGATTAAGTGAGGTTATCAAAAATAATCTTGACGCATTAGGATTAGAAGTTAAGACCGAAGTAAAAAACTTAGGGGTAACCGTTGACTGTAACCTGAATTTTAAATCACATATTCTTCAGACCACTAGGACAGCATTTTTTCACTTAAGAAATATAGCAAAAGTTAGACCTCTTATATCATTGAAAGATGCTGAGAAATTAATTCACGCTTTTGTTTTTAGTCGATTAGATTACTGTAACGCACTCCTCTCAGGACTACCCAAAAAAGACATAAATCATTTGCAACGAGTGCAGAATGCAGCTGCTAGAATCCTAACTAGGAAAAGAAAATCCGAACACATCTCTCCAGTCTTAATGTCACTACACTGGTTACCTGTGTCTTTCAGAATTGACTTTAAAATTCTGCTTATAGTCTACAAAGCCTTAAATAATCTCGCTCCATCTTATATATCGGAATGTCTGACACCTTATATTCCAAATCGTAATCTTAGATCCTCAAATGAGTGTCTCCTTAGAATTCCAAAAGCTAAACTTAAAAGAAGTGGTGAGGCGGCCTTCTGCTGCTATGCACCTAAAATCTGGAATAGCCTGCCAATAGGAATTCGCCAGGCTAATACAGTGGAGCACTTTAAAACTCTGCTGAAAACACATTACTTTAACATGGCCTTTTCATAACTTCACTTTATCTTAATCCTGATACTCTGTATGTTCAATTCATTATAATAACTATTCATGGTGGCACTAAAATCCGTACTGACCCCTACTCTCTCTTCTGTTTCTTTTTCCGGTTTTTCTGTGGTGGCGGCCTGCGCCACCACCAACTTACTCAAAGCACCATGATGTCCCAGCATTGATGGACTAAAAGCCAGAAGTCCACGTGATCATCATCAAGTCCTTCCGTGAAAACCATAAATACAAAGAGGACTGTTTCATTTATGTTAGGTAGATTGCCCAGAGGGGACTGGGCGGTCTCATGGCCTGGAATCCCTGCAGATTTTATTTTTTTTCTCCGGCCGTCTGGAGTTTTTTTTTTGTTTTTTCTGTCCCCCCTGGCCATTGGACCTTACACTTATTCTATGTTAATTAATGTTGACTTATTTTATTTTCTTAATGTGTCTCTTATTTTTCTATTCTTCATTATGTAAAGCACTTTGAGCTACATTTTTTTGTATGAAAATGTGCTATATAAATAAATGTTGTTGTTGTTGTTGTTGTTGTTGTAACCTTTTACTTTTCCTCTTTCTTTTGTTCATGTGAATTACAGTCAGTTTTGGGAGAAATGTGAGGTAATTGTTGAATTTCCACCCGGGGGAGTAAATGCTAACTTTTTTCATTTTTATTACTATTTAATTTAATATTGTTTCTTTGTATCAGTATACTGCTGCTGGATTATGTGAATTTCCCCTTGGGATTAAACAAGTATCTATCTATCTATCTATCTATCTATCTATCTATCTATCTATCTATCTATCTATCTATCTATCTATCTATCTATCTATTCCACATTAACTCCAAATACCACAAACATGCTGCTTGGTACTGGTACAACTTGGTACGATTTCTGAATTGTCCAGCTTGGGATGATGTTCACATGAAATTGTGTATCTTTCCCATAAACATAGCAACACATGTGCTATAGCAAGCTCTTCATGTTATGGCTCTATAAAGATTGTGCCCAAGCATTATTGTGAACAAAAGCAGCAACTAGGAGATGATTCAGGGACCAAAGGATGTGGTCATAAACAAGTAAGTGTCAAAGGCAGACAGAGAGAGCAATTAACAAGACAAATAATACCAAGAGTAAGGCAGAGTTGAAGGTCAGGAAACAGAGTAGGAGTCAAAAAACAAAAATAACACCTAATGCTAGAGGCCTATCTGAAAAGAAGGTAACTATTGCTAAGAATAAAGATGTTTGTTTGTAATACTTACTGATGGATATTGAAGCTGCTGCACACTGCCCCACATCTTTATAGTATGCTGGAACTCCCGGTGACGTCGGTAATTTAGGATCTCCTGAAAATACAAACAGGAACATCACAAACATTAAGGTGTTACATAAATAAAAAAAACAACACCCATAAAATGAAGCCAAAAGTGAAACATAGTTCAGAAATGAATTCCCCATGCACAAAAACCTCAAAGACATCATTAAAAAAAAATATTTGTTCATATAAAAATGAACAAATATTACACTTGAAATCATGCTTTTGTTGGGCTGCAAATGAGCACTGGCATACTAAATATACACTCTGAAGCACATCTGGATGTATATGAGCACATAAAAGTTACAGCACCTTACACTATATAGTAAATGTTATGAAATATAATTTTAACTTAATAAAAGAAAGCAATGTGCTATGGTAGCACACTTTATGGTGAGAGTTTAAAAACTGAAGGAGTGATGGAGCCCTATAATACTAAAGAATGTTACTGCTGTTACTGAAAATAATTGAAGACCCCTGTCTTGATGCGTTACATGTTTAACGTATAGAAAAATAGTAAACGTCACATCCCTGTTACAACAGTAACAGTGTACAGGATGATACTTAATAATGTTTCCATAATTTAGAAATAAGATACCTCTTGAAATTTTTTGCATTGCCTCACTTGACATTCTTGCGTACAGGCTTACATGTATATTATGCTTTTCTGTTCCCATTTGCTACAAAGATGAAGCATTTGCAGACGCCACTCCAGTTAAGCATGCTGGTGAAGGCTCTGAAACCTGCCATCTTATTATGATTTGTGAATGGATGGAGACGGGGCTGCAACTCGAGCAATGGCAAACTGGAAGTGCATTATAATTTAGGCTGTGGAATAGATACCATGATAAATGAGTACTGAAGTAATTTTAAAATGTTAAAATTGATAATTATCGATATTTTGAAAACTTTTGATAACCCTTCTCCCCACAACCCAGACCAGAGATTATCAGATTCAATGATGATATTCATTGCCTGACCCATTTACTCTTTTCAGGGCTGTGAGGAGTCAGTTCTTATTCTGGCAGCATTAGTGGCAAGACAGGAACCCTGGGTAGGGAGCCTGTCCATTGCAGGGCACACTCAGACACATTTATCATCATATACTGTACTTTGCAGAGAAGCAGTTTATTACTGCGCATTCTGGGGGTAATCACTATGCTATACCTTGACATGCAGATTATTCATGGAGGTAGAACGTGAATGCTTAGACCTGTTTGGATGAAACATGACTGATATTTGCCAATCCACCTTCCAGTAAATTAATTATCCAAAAATAAACATTCTAAAATATGCCGCTTACTGGCCTGCAAGAAAAAAACAATTAACAGATACAGAGGGACCTTAAGAATGTAAGTTGAGAAAGTCCCTGCTCTAGGTACTGGGATTCCCAAATCCTTTTCTAGTGGGAAATATAGTCATGGCTGATTTTAGTAACAACAAAGTATTGTTCAAAGGTGAATTCCAACCTCTAATACAATTATGTATTAAACAATCACAAAACAAGATTATATTTATTCATTAATAAGTAAATCACAGAGTGGGATCTACCTTGGCAGGATGCATCATGTTTTCAAAGAAGTGTAATTAGCCTTGTTTAAATAAAATCCTATTTATGTAAAGGAGTCCCAGTCCCATTAGATTCCAATTGTTACAGTAAAATGAATTCTGCAACAAGAAACCGATGGTCATATCCTTTGTTTGTTAAACTTTATTTGCTCACAGGGGGACATTTGGTGCATGTTACAAATAATACATCAGTGAAAAATGTTTGATGCAGAAATCATTCTAAATTCTAAAATTATTACATATTTTGAGATCCTGATTAATGGCAGCAATACTGGGCAGTTTCCATTCAAACTAAGAAATTTGGCAAGCAGATATAGTGTCCCTCATCTGTAACAATTGCTAATCATAGCACATGAGATGTAAAACAACGTATTTAAGGGGAAGGGGTGGGGTGTCAGTTCAGGGGGCATCTTGCAGTAAATAAAAAAAAACGTTTAAATGGTATAGTAACAGAAGTGAAGCAGACATGAACCCTGGAGGAGACTCTGATTTGTCACAGCATAAAGCCATACTCACTGATATCTGAATGCCTGATATGTGTGGCAAATGAAGTTAACAATTTGCTTTTGGATTTTTTTTTTAAAGTGTCACACGGATGAGCATAGGGGGGAGCTTAAAGGCTCTGGCAATTGTAATTCCCCGCCACTCCAATAGTTGCCTCTGTGTCCAAATGCCTTTCCTCTTCTTCCCTCTGCAGACCAGAAGATTGACGGCTATCACACCACTCATGTCACTGCTGGTGTCTGTGTACCTGGACCCACCTCTTCCTGCCAAAAGGACTTAATACCGGAAGATCCACCATCTTGAGTTCAGTTCACTTGAAAACTCATGTCTGGAAAGACGTCTCTGGAAGTATTGCTTGTTTTTTTCTTTGTTATTCAACTTCAGTTATACAGAATCACCAGGGTGCAGTACAAAATCTTAATTATGGTCTGTCTTATTTTTTACACGGGGAAGTAATTTATTATTTAAAAAAAACTCAAACAATGAAACACATAAAGGCTTAAATGAGAAGGACTCATGCCAGGAATTCAGTCAAGGACTAAATGCTTTCAAGTAGGGACACTTGATTCTGCAACACTGCGCCTCCATCTTTGGCAACTTTTTTTATTAGAATTTACCTTATCAGTCATGAGTTTACAAACCTAAGGTTTCTTTTCTTAATTTTTAAAATTACAATCAATAATCGTGCAAATTCATGTTCCATTGAAATATGAGTTGCTGATTATGTGCCTTTTACATTGATATGCTCATTATATTTTATATATTCAATGTAATATATATTTATAGCCCAGCATATTTTACGATATTAACAAATGTATGTCTTAAACACATGCAACATAAAAACAAAACATAACATTGAAGCTTATATAGAAAATCTATATTATACACAAAGATTTTATGATGGGCTGGCAAGAAAGCTGTCAGGGCAGGACTGCTACGAGAAAAGAACTAACGCTGTAAGTTGTAGGCAAGGCACTTTAGATACCACTGTTAATAAACTGCTGACTGGGAGTAGTATGCCTTATAGATGTTGTCCCAAAAAACAGACGCAAGAGTCATAAGACGTTTTGGGGCAGCCACCTGTGTAATATTCCCTGGCTGAGAAAGGGTAATTGTTTAGCACTGATGTGCTCAGAATGGAATCCAAAACAGAACTGATGAGATTTTTAGAATATGGCGGCTTTAAAGGCCAGAAAGGGAAGTGAGGTCATCAAGGGCGGAAGCGGAAGGGTCCTCTTCCATAGGCTCGGACCCGTACATGACATCATCAAAGGGACCGGAACTGGATGGCTTTTCGGACGTGACGTTATTAGAAGGGTCGGAACCGGAAGTGACATCATCAGAAGGCTCGGAACCAGAAGTGACATCACCAGAAGGCCTGGAACCGGAAGTGATGTCATCAGGGCCAGGTGGAATTTCCCGTGAATGGTCTGCAGGAAAGCGAGAAAAAAGGCCAGCTCAACAATGTTGGATTTCCCACACTTATCAGATAAAGTTTTGCAGGGAAGGCCAACGGACTTCCCAGTTTTTTCAGGTTTCTGTAATTTTCCCCATGAAAAAGCCAAAGAGTAGCTGGTACTGGCGAACAACAGCTCGGGATGTTGTTCTGCTGCTATCTTCTCCAAGATGGCAGGGGTGAAATGTGAACTCAGGATATTGGGATTAGAAGTAACCCTTCTCAGCTAACTAAGAAAAAGAAAAACTCAGCCCACCTAGCTGTTGACAAAGCTGCTAGCTGATGGGTTTGTTGCACAATAGCAAGTGCCCCTTAAAGCTTCATTGCATACATGCTGCTGGTTTACAGTACAGTATAAAGTAACTTCTAGGCTATCATATACTAGAGAGTAGTGTTAGGAGATGAGTTGGGCAAGTGTTTAGACTAGCACAAATGTAGTGTGACCAAAGATAAAGTGAGAAAAAAGGAGAGCTTGGGAGGAGACTGGGATGGCTATTTGTTATTTGTGGCATGGCATTTGAATATTGCGAAAACTGATAATCACCCTACTGAGTAAAGATTTTTAACTGGTATAGTGTATTGCAGAGGGGCAATAGATTTCTTTTTACATTTGTTTACTCCTATTTATTTGTTATTTGGATTTTAGACCTTAACGATTTTGCATTCTAAACACTTTTGGGTATATGTCATGAATTTTGGCCTGCTGATCACAAAAAATCACTTTTACATTTTCCTATCACATACCATTTGTTGCAATCACCTGTTTTTGTGATTTCATCTCATATTTTAGACCTACTAATATGTTTTGCACAAAGTAATCTGTTTTGTTTAGTCCAGGCATGCCTGGTATGCACTCAGAGCATGTTACACAACATACAATTGACGTGCTAAAACTTAGGCAGACCTGGGCATGTTTAGTCAGGATTAATGATGGCAGGTGATTAATGATGGCTGCTATAAAAGCAGCTTGCATATGTAGATGCTTTTCATGACACTGATACTAGTTTGTACGTACGCAGATCCCTATGTTTTACAGGTACAGCATAGTCTGTGTACTCAGCATTTATTGTCTAGAGTACAATTTATTACAAGAGAGATGCCTCACCAATACTGCAACAGCCTCGATATATTCTGTTACATTTGTGCCTCAAAGACAACAGAATTACTGCACTTGTTAAGAAAGAGTAGGACCTCTACTTTGGTTGTGAGATTGGTGATAAATACAAATCATGACCTCCTCACATTTGTTGTGCAACAAGAAGCTGTTAATCTGAGAGCTTGGCTCAGAGGTAATCAGAAGTCGATTGCATTTGCAATCCCAATGATATGACAAGAACATAAGGGTCACATTATGGAATGTTACTTCTGTCTATTCAATGTCTCTGACTTCTCTACTAAAAATAAGAATTCTGTTGAATACTCCAATCTGCTTTCAGCTATGAGATTAGTGCCACACAGCAACAGTTTGCAGTACTGAAGCCATCAGAGACATGAAGCCTACATGAGGCAGATGAAGATTCCACAATGTACTTGGAAACTGACAGATATTCAGCTTTTGAACTATTTATGTCTGGTGAGACTCATCTGATAACAGAGTCAGAATTAAATGACCTTGTCAAAAATACTTGTTTGAAGACTTGATGGTTGTTGTCGCCAGGTATGAAAATCTTTTGGAGCCACCAAGAGGATTGGACACATTTCATTGCACAGGTTGACATCCTCTGTTTCTGCACTGATATTGATGGGATGTTCATAGCTTTGGGTTGAAAGCATGACCCTCAACAAACACATTTATTTATTGATTTATCAGTGTTAACCATGGAAGTTGCCTTGTTGCACAATGGTTATAATGCCCACCCTTCAATATATATATAGTACACATGAAAAAAAAACTATGAAAACATGGAAATGTTGGTGAAACATATACAGTATAACAACTGTAGGGGGAAGATCTGTGGTGATCTAAAAGTAGTATCACTTATACTAGGAATGCAGATGGAATATACCGAGTAATATTGTTTCCTTTGCAACTGGGGCTGATAAAAAGTCTCATTATAATAAGAAAATCCGATACTCTTTAAGTATTTGGTTCCAGGGTAGAAAGGTGCGACACATAAAGGACTTGTCAAACCAACAAAGCTATTTTACTTCCTCCTCACATAAAATTTAGACTGATGAAAATTTGAATCAATGGGATGAGCAATATTTAAAAAAACTGTTTCCATAAATAACTGATATGAAGATTAAAGAAGGTATGTTTGTTGGTCCACAGATCAGACACATCATCACTGAGAAGCAGTTTTAAGATCTGCTACTTAGGCCAATGAAAATCACATGAAAGACATTCAGGAATGTTGCTGAAAATTTACTTGGCAACTACAGAGAACCAAACTACATCCAGCTGATTGATGACAGGCATACAAAACCATGAAATGTAACATGTCACTAAAAATTCATTTTCTTCATTCAAACTTTGACATCTTTTGTGTTAATCTGGCTGCAGTCAGTGACGGAAAAGCGGTATCAGGGCAAGTGGAATCCATCAATGACAGTATGGACTCTACAATAAGACAAATCTGATGTCGAATACAAATGTAAAAAAGCAGCAAAATGCAAAGTAATGCAACATGTCAGCATTATTGAATGACTAAACAAACTAAATTCAATAATAATTAATTTCATGTTTCCCCAGATTCCTTCATCATATAGTCAATCTGAAATTTGAAATTATAATTATATTGATCTTCAAGCTGTCTGTCATAATCACCAAAATACTTTCAGGAAGCCTAACATTTGTTAAAAAAAATAAAACCAAAAAGGATTGTTATCTATTGTTGTGTTTATTTCTGTATAGTATGTCTGTAGTTTTGATAAAGGGTTTTGGTTTTGCACTTTTGTTCTAGGAAAGGGTGGTATGCAAGGGTGCTTCACTCACTATATATAATAAAAACAGGGTTTTTTTTTACGTCAGAGATCAATAGTTTTACCTAGAACATCAGGCCTTCAAAGTAAAAAAGTTAATCATTAAGTCAATCATTATTGAAAGAACGTGCCATAATATACAGTAGAGATTTACAAAGCATACAGGGGCAAAATTCATAGTAAAAGGCCAAAATACATCATCATCTTATCCTCCATCTTCTAAGCCCACTTATCCAGAGGAGGTTCACAGGAAAACTGCTGAGCAACCCAGCAGGCACTTAATTTGTAATATATTACAAATAAATAAAGTTAGAGTCTGTAGAAGCAAATGTGAAGTGGTAATACATAGGAGAAGATTGACATTATGTAGTAAAATACAGCAGTGAATTTAAAACAGATGGGTCAGTTTCATAATAAAGCTGTAAGCATTGCTGATTAGAATGTAAGAGAAAAAAATGACTTCAGACTTGATTTTAGTGCAACTCTGATCAAGGTTCATAGTTGGACTTAAGCAGAAGTTTTTCAGAAGGGAGTAGAGACAAAGCTAAAAGAGAATCACTAAAATTTGAATAATGAATGTCTAGAATAAAGAAAAAGGATCTCATTTGATTGGTAAGTCTGTGGTGTCAGCATTAACAAGTTGTACAGTGAGTCATTAGCAAAATTTTGGTGATAATATCAGACAAAAAAGCAAGATAGTCTACTCATTAGAGGGGTGATGTGTTCATTAGATATGATCTATGTCAAAGCTCTGGTAGGAGCATTTTCAACTTTCGTAATCTATTGATACTTCATGCAGGAAAACCATTGAAATGTGAATTGCAGTTACACAATCAAGGTTAAAAAGGCATGACAGAGAATCAATTATCTCTGAAGATTTAAAAAAATTACTTGCAATTTATTTGAGATAAGCATACATTAAGTGATATCATACAGTATTTTATATTAAATTCAACTTAAACTCTTTCCCTGGCCCTAACAAATGAAACTGAATGACCCAGTATGTAGGACAAGAGTGTCAAAACCTAGAGGGCCACTGTCGGTGCATATTTTCGATCCAGTCATTTTCTTTATTATTAACCAATTACTGCCGCTTATGTATCAGACTATGTTGCATTTTAATTGACTTGCATTTTAAGATTCAGAAACCTTGTTTCTTTTTTCTCAAATAGAAGCCAGAGAATATTATGATGCAAATAAAACCACCACATGACAGGACTAGACTGATCCCATTTCAGCCTATTTTACCATCACTTAAATTTGTTTTACATTAAAGATTTGGAAAGAAAAATAAATAAATAAATTAAGTCCTGAGAAATACACTGGACAACATACTGTAGATTTTGCTTCCTGGCCACTTTTTGGGTGTACGTTATGATTTTGGCTTGATGATCACAAAAATCAGAGGAGGTGTGGACCACCTCCACATTCACTCCTTGAATAGTGACAGGACATTGAGACTCTTTGGTGCAACGAAAGTCAATAACCAGTTCTTTGGTTTTACTGATGTTAAGAAGCAGACAATTCTGTTTGCACCAAGAAACAAAGTTCTCTAAATGACTTCTAAACTCTGTCTCATTCCCATTATCAATATACCACATAAGTACAGAATCATCTGTGAATTTCTGGAAGTAACATAGCTCACCCAGGAATCAAACATGAGTTGTTGGACCTGTGAGAGGTTCTTTACTAACTGGAGAAAACAAGTAAAACAAAAATTTCAACAATCTTTTAAAAAGTCTGAAAAGTATATCCCTTTCAAGTCCAAATTATCATTATTATTCATTAACTTGAAGATAGCTTAAACAAAGGCAATTTACAAAATCAACATATATAAACAAATTTTAGTAATTAGGAAGTATTAACTTTCCAACCAAAGGAAAACAAAATTAACAGTAGAGCACAAGAGGCGTAATATTACAGTCATTTCGAAAGCTTAGACGCAAACTAGCAAGCATTCACAGTTAACTGACAAATAATAGGATCACTGCAGAAGCAGAACAATGTTTTAGGTTGAACAGATGGTATAACAAGACTAAACATTCCTAACAAGATTTGTAAAAAAAAGAGGAGCTATAGGAGCTGTCTTCGTCGTATTGGGCAACAGTTGGATGATCGTGGAAATACCTTGGGAACAAAAACTGAAAAAACATCTACCACTTTAACATGTCTGGCTAGATGGAAGACAGGTAGGAGATGGGATAAAGCAAAATGGAGATTTCTTGCAAGAATTTACAAAGTGATTGGGGGTTCTGCCATGAAGAAGTGACAAACATCCAGTGTGGAAACACCAAGAGCTTAAACATGGTGTTGAGTGACATAGGTAGTATGCAATGGTTTGATCTGCAGGAATGTGTAAAGAAAGAAGAAAGTGACAGAACTGGATCAGAGAAGAAAACATTGATTAAAAGTAAGGGAACTGCCGAAGTTCACACTAGGAGTATTCATTCATTAGACTGTGACATTGTCAAGGACAACTTTTAGAGGAAAAATCTGTGGATTTGCAAAAGCCAAATAATAAAAAGTTAGGGTGCTGTTTATTCATCTATACTGAGATTTACAGAAGTATTTGGTGATCTGAGATGAAACCTCTCAGTAGAAAGGAAATGAAAGGAAGAACAGGATGTTATTGGCATTGAAGTGATAAGAAAATCCATGTAAACAAATAATGGTTTGCACCAAATGACTTAACAGAGAAGAAAACACAGTCAGGCACTAATCCTTAAGGCACACTTGTAGACAGTGTTTTATGAAGAGGAAAGGTAGCTTCTAATGAGGCACTTAAGAACTAGTCAGAATGGAAGGCGGTAAAACATTCCAGCACTGATCCTGTGACACTTAATATATGTAAGGAAAATATTATCACACGAGTGTGCTTGGGGAGCAAACTAAGGGAATATGATTTACCGCTGAGACACGAGGGGGGAATGTCTAATAACACTCTCTCTGTCTCTCCTTCCCCATCTTCAATCCATGGGCTCGCCGAAACGGGGACAGTTGGGAATCATGTGGACAAGCTCTCCGCACTTCTAACAGCAGAGTGGTGTTGGTGGTTTCTCTGTCAGATGTGCCTTAGGGTCAGTATCCTGCCAGAAGGGCTCCCCTGTAGCCACTTTTCCTTGTTGTGATCTATGCCGCTCAGTGCACCTCTCGGTGCTTTCAACTTGGGAGGCAGCACGGTGTCGCTCAAGGGCTGAGATCAAGGCATCCATTGATTTATATTCTTGTCTCCAGACCGGATGGGCAAGATATTCTGGGAGGGCCTGTATGAGGAAGTCACAGGCTACCAACTCTATGATGTCTTTTGAGGAGTTGGTCACTGATTTTAGCCACTGCCCTACATGGCCCCAGGTTTCGTAAGCCTGGGCAGGTGCAGGTTTTTTTTGGAATCAAAGGTCCACTCATGACAGGCCCTAGCCTGCTGGTCCAGAGTGACGCCATATCTCAATAGCATCTCGGCCTTGAGATTATCATAGTCACAAGCTACCTCCTTGTCAGGGTCATATTAGGTGCGCTGCGCTGGTCCCCGCAGGAAAAGTTCTATTATGTGTGCCCACTCTGAGCGATCAAAGTGATGATTCACGGCTGTACACTCGAAAATTAACAAGTTTCAATATCGTCATCGGGGTGTAAAGGTAGAAGTACCTAGGACAGTTCCATCCCTAAGTCCCATTGGAGAGCTGTGCGAGCTTATACACATACCTCCGCAAGTTGGGTTTGTTGTTACCCCACCTGGAGTTTTAAGGCTTGGATCTCCGCCATCACCCACTGCATGAATTCTGTTGTGCCTCACTCATGATTCAGGCTGACTACACCACTGTAAAAAGACAAAAGGCACAAGATAAAGGGTCTGGGGCACCCGAAGGCAAACCCCATATATTGAGGTATGGAAAAGGTGTAAAAGAAAACTCATGGTACTATGAAATGTTGAAATGTCATCAATTCTCAGTTTGGTCTATATTAAGATGGCGTCATTTCCCTTTATGAGGAATTCTGGGAGGAAGCAGTGGGTCCAGGTGGACTGACCTTGGAAGTGACATCAGAGTGGGAGAGGTGTTAGTCTTCCTTTGTGCAGAGGAAGAAGGAGAAGAGAGAATGTTACTAGACAGTGCTCTCTCGTATCTCAGTGGTAAATCACACTTACCTAAGCCCATAGGTTGCTCCCCAAGCACACATGTTTCGCAATATATACAGGAACTAATTAAAGTACGATCAGATATCAAAACAGATTAGAACTAAGAAGGAAAAAGTAATTCAAATAGACCCTAAATCATGTGTGACTGAAAGTGGAGCTATCATTGTGGTATGGTCTCTGCAGAAACCAGACTCAGGAGGGTCCTGCAGGCTGTTGTCCCACCGAAGCAAGAACTATTGATATATCTCATATTCCAATGTCTTTCACAGTAATGGTAGATAACAGCTCTTGATAATAGCCAAGTTGTGAACTGGCTTAAGAATAAAACACATGATCATTCGTAAATTCTCTAAAAAACATGTATACGCCCAGTTAGGAGTTTAAAAGACATGTATGGATTAGAGCAGCATTTCCAAACCTTTAAGTATTTGCAACCCGAGTTTTCATAACAGTTTTAATCGCACCCCCCTAACTTTTTTTGAAAGGAGCCCACTAATACCAATTTGTTCTTTTTTAATTAATGATATATCATTGATGCATATTTTATTATACCTACTTAACTTTTATCGACATTTATATAACTCTAAATGTATTTTTCTAGTATCAGAATGTAGTTTAAGTCAATTTGTTTTGGTTTCAATAGATGTATTTTTCATATTTTTGATTCTTGTTTTCTTTTTTTCACATCTTCGTGCCCCCCTAGGGGGGCCCACCCCACAGGTTGAGATCCACTGGATTAGAGGAAGAGAGATAGGTGTAAAAATATGTGATGGAATAATGTTTGGTGAAAGAAGATGGGTCTCTGATTACAGAACAAGTGAGATATTTCAAAATCAATTGCAGAAGAGAAAGTAAGGAACATGTAAGAGGTAAGTTAAAAAAACACTTGAGGAGTCTTCAGTTGTTTCTGGACACTGGCAACCTTTGAAGTGAAGAAGGTGTCAAAGTGATCAGGAGAAATAAATGATGGGGTTGGACAACAGAAAGGTTCAAGATAGAACTAAAGGATAAAAGAAATTATATAGATTCAGTTACTGTTAGAAAAATTACTTGCATTCCAGGAGCAGAGATGTAGAAAAGGAAAAAAGTCATCAGAAATATGTTTGTAGAAGATGGATGTTACTTCTACTGCAAGACAGTTTCAGTGTTTTGCATTTCCAGTAGGAAGAAATGGAGTGTTATAGGTTAGTTAGAGGAAGAGAGGTAAAAGAAGTTCAAGAAAACTAAATACAATGAGCATGTATAAAAGAGGATAGAGAGGAGGTGGAATCTACAGAGAGCTGAGCAAAGCAGTCTACAGAGGAGAGTAAAGGACACACTCAAGCAAGGTTGTATTGTAAGGTGACAAATGAAGGTGCAAAAGGAGAAAGAAGAGAATGAATATGTGGTCCCCGATTCAGGCTTCTCTAAAACAATATGTACCATAAATGAAATATTAATAAAACTATACATTTTACTCTCGTGGAACCAAACTCTAGAGTTTGATGGCAAGAGCTAAATCTGAAGAAAAAGAGAAAAGTGTATTGTCAGTTTGTAATACAGGTGAGTGGCAGAGCAGAAGAACCTATGTAGTAACTTTTAAAAATGTAGTATGTACAGTATGTCATTGTTGTATCTGTGTGTGTGTATATATATATTCATTCATTCATTCCCTCAGCCCACATAATGTAATTCAGGAGCTGAAGCAAGGTTGGAATCAACTTTGGCTGAGATGATGAGATGCCAGCCTATTGGTAGAGCACAAAACAACAATATCAAACTGTAGCTGGGAAGTAACAGCTTTAGGACTATACACTATCACTGCTCTGATATCTTTATAGCTCATTTAGTGATTAATGCTCAAGTCTACAAAACAGTGGTTTCAGGAACTAAAAAAGCTGTTTTAAAATACAATAAAATATCAGGTTGCATTATTCAGCTACTGTAAGTTCTTTGTGTAAAATATAGACATGCTACCAGACTGATCCGAGACTGCTGGGTTATGAGCTTTGAGGAAAGGTCAAAGAAACTGAACCTTTTCGGTTTAAAGAGAAAATAAGAGAAGAACCTGTTTAAAATAATGAATGGAATTAGTGGGTGGGTGTTGGCAGTTGGTTCAAAATGAATTTCTCTAATTTATACACATGGGACACGGATGGGATCTGATTAAGTGTTAATTTCAACTTCAGTTTCAAGTTCATATAAACATTAGAAATGTTTTCTTTATACAGACAACCATAAACTGCACAGGGAATAATTAACCAAGGCACGTATTAGCATTTAGTAGTCTGGGAACTTTTAAATACCGTTTCAAGGATATTCTGCAAAAATTACTATAGGGAATGATTAGCAGTTATGGGCTGAATGGCCTGTTTATGTCAAATATCTTCATATGTACACAAAAAATGCTGTTTCCTCTTTTTATGCAGGAAATGACTTAATTTGAATAGGTATAGAAAGAGAATGCTATCATTAGAAAGCTTGCAAAAACCAGCGAACCTTGTGCTAACACGTCTTCATAAGATTAAGGTTATTAAGAGCAAAATAAACCATCCATGCGTCCAATTCATGCTACTTTTAGCCCAGAAGCAGTGCCTGTTAGCTTCTAGGTATACAACATTAAAGCATACAAGTGGAAATTATTTGCTTTAACTAAGTTAAGGCTAGGCGAACAGCTCTGGCTTTGCATTATATTTTAAAGTATTATGCTCTTGTTTTCTGCTCTCAGATTTACTGGCATCCGTCTAGAGTTGGCTCCTGCTTCCCCGTGCTTTAAAAATGTATTACCTGCACTGATGTTTGTGAAGTAAAACTTAACCTAAATATCTCCCTTCCCCCAAATTGCCATTGAAGAGCAGGATACACAACGATTGGAAGGCAAAAAAACTTATGCAACTTTACTAATTCTGTGCAGAGGGCACGGGTTTAGGGTTACAGAACTTAAAAACCCACCTCTATTACTGAGCTGCTCTGTTCAGGTCTGCGTCTAAAGATAAAGGGAGAGTACTGGTATGCATGTTGTATTTATTATTGTAAAATAGAAAGAATGAGCGTTCACCCGATAATTAAGGAAAATATTGTTACAAAAGTGCCATCTTAAACTCGTACTTAAAGCCAAAGCCACAAACACTGGCAGCCACGGATCGACTTCTCGGCTTCACAGACCCACAACGTTTCCTCGCTCGAGCAGCTCGCGCACTGATTGGCTGCGCGCTTGTCAAAGCGGAAGTCTTTTGCGCGGGGATTCCCCCGTGGGAAGTTCCCGGCTCGAGATTGTTGACATGACAGGGTCGGCGCAGAGTTACAGAGGCGAGGAGTTTCCTTTTATTTGGCCTAAAAACCTATCTGTTCTTTTTTTGACCATGGCTAGGTAAATAGTACACACGGGATTATACATTGTTCGAGTTAAAAAGCCGACATTTAATGCAGTTGAAACCCTAATTCGGTATAAAACGAAACGAAAAGTTGGTAAGTACACCGTGCAAGTTTCTCCTTTTTTGTGTGAGGCAGTAGTTACATGTGCTAATTGCATTGAAGTAAAGCGAAAGTGCTTCTGTCTTTTTAATTTTTCTGAATAGTAGGTTTGATTGTCTTCTTGTAGTATTGAGACCGACGCTTTATCTCTTGTCAAATGTGAATTACGGACACTCCGTCTTTGATGTGACTCTGACTTTTCAATGGAAGTGCTGGACAGTATGCTGCAGTCTTATTCAAGGCCTGCTTTCCTCAACTCGTATCTGCCTTTTAGTGCCGAAGTCCAGTTTGCTTTACTTTATTGTAATTTCCCATCATCTCCACAGTGCAACCTTTTCCATTCATGATGATAAAGTTTGGATTAATTTTATTTGTATTTTGTTTAAACAGTTTCAAGACTACAGGTTTATTAATCATTTTCAACGTGAACATAATGGTGTATACATGTGCTGACAAATGTCTTAAAGCATTAATTAGGTTAGGTTGACTTTATTAGCCCAGAGAGAAATTTACTTTCAGCTGGAAAGTTCAAAACTTGTTGGGCAGATATAAGAAAACGAGCAAAGTACACATTTAAAAATTAGTGTTAGCAGAAGTACACACACTCCAGATTATTACAAACAGCAATAATTACCTTTAACATTACACAAAATAATAGTTCAGAAAAAGTACTGTAACAGAATTCAAAATGATTATAGCACAAGGATTGAAAGAGTTCATAAATCCATTACATTTTACTCTCGCGGAACCAAAATCTGGAGTTTGATGGCAAGAGCTAAATCTGAAGAAAAAGAGAAAAGTGTATTGTCAGTTTGTAATACAGGTGAGTGGCAGAGCTGAAGAACCTATGTAGTAACTTTTAAAAATGTAGTATGTATGTCATTGTTGTATCCGTATGTGTGTATGTGTATATATACCTGTAATTTTTATTTTATTTTCCGCATTACCCAGTTTTCTGCTGCCTTGAATTTGCTTCTGTGTGGTACTGGGTGTTGTTTTTGAAATTGAAATCGATTGCACAGTCTGCATTTCGTTTTTTCCCCCTTTTTCGCAAATAATTAAAAGGATATTTTGGCAATGATGCTTGAATTGAAACAGTTTAAATTAATTATTATAACTGAATAACTTTCAGCATTTTGCCTTTATTTTTTCTTTCAAAAAACAGTGTAAACATATATTATTAAGTTACAAATACAATGTTTCTTTTTTATTAAGGAATGTATTCTTTCAAAATATGTCAATTTATATTGTGTCATTTTTATGTTAATTGGCTTATCCTGGTCCTATCACAATACATTTTTAAAATATAAAATATTGAAAATTAAAATTATAGCTGTTAAGACTATTATAGTTGTATAGTACATCTGATTTATTTAAAGGTTTGTGTATATACATTCTCTTAACATTGTTAAATGATAAAATGCAGTGTTTATCACATTTTCACTCATTTACATTTTTAGTGACCATAAAATACAATTTTTTTTGCAAGTGCTTTATAAACTGGAACTTGAGCAAAAAGTAAATTGAGACTATTTCTGAATACTTTGAAAGTAAAATGTTGTTAGACAATTACATAATTATGTTACTACACCCACAGGCACAAGTAAAATGCCCTGCAGACGTTATTTATTTTCATTATTTCAGATTATTTGCTTGTTAAAGTACTTTGTGTAAAAAGAATTAAAATGAATTAAGTTATTCAATCCTCTGAATGTTCAAGTGTATTATTTTTTATTGTAGAAAAATTAACAGAAAACTGCTAGATTTTAATGTGATAAATAGTGCTTGAATTACTTCATCTAATCTTTAACATTAAAGTTTTACAAACTAATTGAAGAGAAGAATGCATCCAGTGTGGATTATTATGTTCATGTGTGAAGAACAGATATTAGACTTTCTAAGAGAAATTGTCAATGCATTATCAGAGAAATGTATCGTGCTTATTAGGAATGGTTTAAGAATTTATGTGTGATAAAATCACTGTGTGTGTTTTGCATTCTCATGAATGTGTAACAAATATATATTATGCTAATATTCTTCACTGAATTTGTTTTCTAATTAAAAGTGAAATAGATTTTTCAAGTAACATTTATGTTTACATTATACTATTCCAAACAATTTAGAAGACTTTATTTGAATTTTTTCAATGTTATTTTTATGTCTTAATTTTAATTGATTTACCATTTGGAACTGTTAAAGGACAGCGTGACATAAGAAAATTAAATATTTCTGTCACTGATTGAAAAATGGATAAATTGATGGCTGGATTGACATGGAAACATATGCTATGAGCCATATACATTTATAATGATAAGCAAGAAGCAACCCTTCACAGACATACTGTAAAAGATGCATTATGATGAAAAGAAAAAGAGACAGAAGAATGCAATAAGGCACCCAGAACTCTTAATCTTGCTTGCAGTGGCTCTCAGTTTGTTTCCGATGGTGGTTATGTAATGTAGAATACAAGGAAAACACCCTCCTGGCATCTCTCCACACCTGGAATACCTGGAATAATGCCACATCATTAATATTGTATAAAAATAGGCATGTTTATTTATATCGCACAAAGAGAGTACTTAACGTACAAAAAAAGGAACACAAATAAAAAAAAACAAAAAAAAAAAAAACAACTATTGTACCTTTAGGAGTGATTAATCATCTTGCCCACCTCTAAATACTTTCAACATGGAACTCCCTTTCACCACAAAGTATATACTTACACCGTTTTATGGCAGGCCAGTACCCACCTCATAGTCTCCTCCCAACTACAGACCTGGCCTGAGATGGTCTTGAATTATCTGGTCATTTCTGAGATCATGTACATCGTTAGCTTCTATATGCCATATGCCGTGGTGTCCTTGCACCTTTGTGTACTGCATAGTTTTGAAAGTGAAGGGTCTCTTGGGCATCTTTCATGCTCCTGATTCCAATGAAAAAGCAACACAGGCTTACCTTTTCAAGTTGGAGACATTGTGCAGCCCTGCTTGCAGCTTACTTGACCTTTTGTCACTTTTACCAGGTGTCAAAATAATGTGATCCACAGGATATCATCTTCACCAGCTAGGGTCAATGTGCTACATCCTATCAACCAGGAGTTTTTGTAGTCTAATGCAAATCTTTCATTTACTAGGCAACACAGTATACAGGGCTTCTTGAAAATTTGGGAACCCATGTCTGGAATTTTACAGATCATATATGGCTTTCTTTAAATTTAATAATCAAATCCTTTTTTAATTAAAACATGCACCTTGATGATAAAAACGTGAATGCTTTCAAATATGTGTATTGTTTAAAGAAACTGAGACATTCTAATATCAGAAAGCAACAGTCAAACAAAAAATAGCAATTCATATATGCGCAGAAGTAAGTAGACCTGTATGTTTTGTTTACTAAATGTATTGTGATTTGTGTCCGATGCACCAGCAGAGATGCAAAGTGCAAATAATTATAAAATAATGTACAATAGCATAAAGTCTCTTCTTTTGAATGAGCATAAGGAACCTTGCCTGGTTCATTATTAACTAAGAATTTGTGTTGATCCACCAGGTTTAGAGCTTTGAGATACACCAGAGCTTAGAGATGCTCTTAGAACAAAGACTGTTTATATCAGTATATCAGTTTGCTGTAATATAAGCAGTTTTAAAAACATCATTTCACAGCATGATACTGTATATGACAAAACTAGAAAATTTTAGATCACTAGTATTCAACAAAGAGTGTCATCTCACTGAATTCAGGCCTTGTGCTGACAAAAGTGAAAAGTTGTCCGCGAACCCAGCTTTCTAATTCTGTGTTATATGACATGTTTATTGGTTTTTGAAAAAAAAAATGTGCAATTCATTTTTATTTTGGATATTTAAAAAATAATGTCTTGTTTAGACACCAGTCTACAAACTCTTATGGTTAAAATCAATATCAGTGTACTTGGGTCAGCTTTCAGAAAAAGAATATTAATTTAACCTTTTTCACCTCTGGAATTGTGACCATTTAGCTACATTTTTGACTTGTCTTTCCAAAGCACACTGTTTCCAGTTGGTGTCTCGTAAGGTCCATTTTTGCTTTTATGTTTTTTTATGGTACTTTCTCTACAGACCAAAGTTATTGCAATATGTATGCCTTATATACACATATCTACTGTATGTAAAATTTAAATATACTATATCCATCCATTAATTTTCCACCTCTACATAATACAAGTTTTTGGGTATGAGATGGCAGTGTACATAAAGTGGGAACCAACCATGGACTGAAAGCCAATTAATTACATAGTTCACTCAAGCAGACACCCATACTGACACATTCAGAGCAATTTAGAGTAGCCAATCAAATTAACTTGCACATTTTTTGAAATTGCTGGATAAAAACCAAAACTGGTGTAGAAAGAATCTGTAAACACTGCATTGACAGAGGCAGGGACAGGCTTTAAGCCCAGTTTCTCATAGTTGTGTGGATGCAGCAGGAACCAATGTGGCAGAGTTCTGCCCGATAATAAGTTATGTATACACATAGCAGGTTATACCACTTTATGATCCTGATCTGGAACAAGAAATTTAGTATTAGTCAATTGTATAGAGATTTAAGAACCATTTTGATAGCTTGTCTTTTCCTATTAATCTCATATTTCCTAAATATTTTAAGGTTTCCAGTGTGTAGTTTTTCCATTTGATCCTGGTATTTTCAATTGCCAGTGTGAAAAAATGTTCCTATTTATATACAAATTTTATCTTTTACTAACTTCAGCTTTATCAAGTTTACAGAAATATTGCTTTTTATTTTTGCTTTTGCCATTCCAATAGTGCCTTGTGTCTGTCATTATTCTTTTTATTTGTTTTTCATGTACACTAAAATTTTCTATGATGCTGCATGTCGAAAGGCACGTAATGCATGATGTCATGGCAAAGCCAAATCTTTGTGTACAAATAAAATTAAGATTTTATGAGAGACATAGCGTTTGGGTTAAATAATTCATTATAGCATCTGGTTACCACTAAGCTTTGTTTAATGACCTTTGAGTTTTTGCTTTGTGAATATTGGTTGTTCATTTCAGCTTCTAGTGTACTGATTTCTGCCCTGTCTGACAATCATTCTGATTTGCCCCTAAAGAAAAATCAAACAAGATTACTGCCACTCTCCTTCGCACTAGACTGCAAAAACTTTATAGAAAGTTCTTAATGGTCTCAACTTATGATGTAGTATTCTTGCAGAACAACTTGTTATGAATTTAACATTCGGAAGATACTGTATGTGTTTTTGTCATGATTTGAAACATTTTAAATGTTACCTAATATATAATAAAACCCTAAGGTCTGTGTGTCCAGTCGCTGTGAGCAATCTGATCGATAAGTGTGACTTTGGTGAGATTGGTCAGTTTGGCTTTGGTGATGCAATGAAAGAGGAAGTGTGAGTGTGAGACACATGAGGAGGAGTAGAAGCGTAAGAGGCATGCTGAGAGTGTACCTTCAAAGACGGGAAGTATAAAACAGGACAGGAGGTGAGAAAGGCATCTTGAAATTAATGTCTGAGAATCAAGCTTTACAGGAACACGTTTGAGAGAGGAAGCTCTGGTGAAGGGAGGTTCACTCCCTCAGACACCGACTAAAGATGCTGTATGGTACACTTGGGGGAAGTGATAGCAAATGTATTTGAGTTATTCTGTTAATGGTCTTTATTAGCTACTGTGGCTAGTTCATTAATAAATTGCACACAAAGTAGGAATTATTAAAGAGTGAGTGGGAGAACATAAAGTTTCAAAACAGCAGGTACTCTAGCAGTCTCACTGGATCTGATTAATGGGTCTGTACAGACTACCGGGTGGTTTGGCAGCCCACCATCAATAAAAGCGTCCAGGTACGAAAACACTCTCCTACATGTTTGCTAACCTCTTTCTTCCACATTACCCACTCTGCGTTGACAGCTAAACCCACTTTCTAACTCAAATCCTGATTATTACTTCAACTGCACAACTGATATTGAACAGCCTGATGTGATGAGTGGCCTGCCTTGTAGCTGGGAATATTCTTCCACACAAGTCATGGATCACACCTTCAGGATGTACTGACCCCTGAGTTTCCCTTGTGGCATGTACAGACCTTGGGTGCCCCACTAAGGCCTCCTTGGCAACTTTCTGTAGGACTTGGTCCTGCACTGTATCATCTTAGTGGTGCTTCTTCATGGTAACCTCTTGTCAGCCAGGCCTCCTTCACAATATATAAACAGAGAAATACTTGTTCAGAATATGAGTGTTGACATGTTAATCAAAATGCTTACTCTGACAGTTTGTTTCATTAAAAATAAAAAATGAAACATTTTGTGAATGTTGCAAATAGCTACCTTTACATTACACTATTAAATATCACATGAACACAGAGCAGGAGATACAGTGGGATGCAACAGTTTGGGCAACCTTGTTAATAGTCATTTTCCTGTATAAATCGTTGGTTGTTACGATAAAAAATGTCAGTTAAATATATCATATAGGAGACACAGTGATATTTGAGAAGTGAAATGAAGTTTATTGGATTTACAGAAAGTGTGCAATAATTGTTCAAACAAAATCAGGCAGGTGCATAAATTTGGGCACCACAAAAAAGAAATGAAATCAATATTTAGTAGATCCGCCTTTTGTAGAAATTACAGCCTCTAAATGCTTCCTGTAGGTTCCAATGAGAGTCTGGATTGTGGTTGAAAGTATTTTGGACCATTCCTCTTTACAAAACATCTCTAGTTCATTCAGGTTTGATGGCTTCCGAGCATGGGCAGCTCTCTTTAACTCACACCACAGATTTTCAATTATATTCAGGTCTGGGGACTGAGATGGCCATTCCAGAACGTTGTACTTGTTCCTCTGCATAAATGCCTTAGTGGATTTTGAGCAGTGTTTCGGGTCGTTGTCTTGTTGAAAGATCCAGCCCTGGAGCAGCTTCAGCTTTGTCACTGATTCCTGGATATTGGTCTCCAGAATCTGCTGATACTGAGTGGAATCCATGCGTCCCTCAACTTTGACAAGATTCCCAGTCCCTGCACTGGCCACACAGCCCCACAGCATGATGGAACCACCACCATATATTACTGTAGGTAGCAGGTGTTTTTCTTAAAATGCTGTGTTCTTTTTCCCCCATGCATAACGCCCCTTGTTATGCCCAAATAACTCAATTTTAGTTTCATCACTCCAAAATGAAGCTGGCTTGTCCAAATGTGCTTGAGCGTACCTCAAGCGGCTCTGTTTGTGCTGTGGGTGGAGAAAAGGCTTCCTCTGCATCACTCTCGCATACAGCATCTCCTTGTGTAAAGTGCACCGAATGGTTGAACGATGCACAGTGACTCCATCTGCTGCAAGATGATGTTGTAGGTCTTTGGTGCTGGTCTGTGGGTTGACTCTGACTGTTCTCACCATTCGTCGCTTCTGTCTATCCAAAATCTTTCTTGGTTTGCCACTTCGAGCCTTAACTTGAACTGAGCCTGTGGTCTTCCATTTCCTCAATATGTTCCTAACTGTGAGACAGACAGCTTAAATCTCTGGGACAGCTTTCTGTATCCTTCCCCTAAACCATGGTAGTGAACAATCTTTGCCTTTAGGTCATTTGAGAGTTGTTTTGTGACCCCCATGTTGCTACTCTTCAGAGAAAATTAAAGGAGGAGGGAAACTTACAATTGACCTCCTTAAATACTCTTTCTCATTATAGGATTCACCTGTGTATGTAGGTCAGGGGTCACTGAGCTTACCAAGCCAATCTGCGTTCCAATAATTAGTTCTAAAAGTTTTGGAATCAATAAAATGACAACGGTGCCCAAATTTATGCACCTGCCTGATTTTGTTTGAACAATTATTGCACACTTTCTGTAAATCCAATAAACTTCATTTCACTTCTCAAATATCACTGTGTGTGTCTCCTATATGATATATTTAACTGACATTTTTTATCGTAACAACCAACGATTTATACAGGAAAATAATGACTATTAACAAGGTTGCCCAAACTTTTGCATCCCACTGTATATAGATCTATATAGGCAGCAGATAGATAGGAGTGAAATTTCCTATGGGATTAATAAAGTTTATCTAATCTAGATAGACAAAATGTTAACCCCAAAAGGAAATTTGGCTTTTTACAGAAGCCCAATAAATAAATGTATATATATTTTTGAAATATATATATATTAGTGGCCACCAGGGAGTGCTCCAACTCCCCAAACACCCAACACAGACATGCTATGCTTGGACACAAGTAACGGCAAACAAGAGGATTTATTCCATGGGAAACCCTGCCAACAAATGTTTGCCGCCACAGTTACAAAGCACAGTGACAATAAATCACTCTGCATCTCTTTGTCTTCACTTCCTCTGCCTCCTCCGCTCCTCATGCATACTTTGTCTCCTTCCTCATGAAGGAATTGAGGCAGCTAGGTCCTTTTTTGTAACACCAGGTAGTACTTCCAGTGTCCCGTAAACGTGGTCCGAAAGCATTTCCCCAGTGAGGCACAAGCCCCATGCAGTAGGGCTCCCTACTCACTGCAGCATCCCCAAGCGGTACACACAGAACCAAACAGGATTGAGTCGGCAAACTCTAAATCCCATGATACGCTGTATATGTGTGTGTGTGTGTGTGAGTATGTGGTGCATCGTTTGAACTGATTGAGCTATTGGTGCTAGTCAAAGACTGTGCATTTGGGAATAGCTAGAAACATCTATTACTTTAACACTAGAATCTTTGAAGCCTATGAAAAAACTTGTAATCCCAGGTTACATTAAATTCCTTTTCACCTCCATCAACTTCTTTTGTTTTGTAAATGTAAAAGCGAAAGACTTTAACTGCCCTTGTCCAGAAACGATTTCGTAAGCTTTATGACCTTAGTCTCAGAAAGTGTTTCTCCCATGGGGTGACTAGGATCTTTTCCTGGATAAGATCAAACACAATTGCGTAGACTGTGACAGGAGCTTCCACCTGCAGCTAAAGTCATTCACGTACTGAAGTAGCATTGCATGTATATGTTGCCAGCATGCCCGTCTTGATCAAACACAGAAAGCTCTGCAGTTTAGTTGTGAAAGACCATCGTAAAACATAATCTCAAACAGAACTTTGCACAATACCTTGGTGATCTCTGTAAACCCTGCTGTTTCATTGAAGGACAGTTGTGGGGCAGTCTGACTGGCAGGATGACGCCCGACTTCTTGCTGCATCCAAATGGTGCCATCTTTTAACTTTATGCCTGGTACAGCTCTGTTGTTCTAATATGTGAGTGGACGTTTCTTGCAGGGAGGGCTTCTGTTGTCTTTCTCCGATTTAGAACCCTCATCCTCATTAGAGTTCACCTCTGTTATAGCATGTCTTTATTTGAAAACAGCAGTCTCAGATTGGGGGGGAGCGTGAATGTGACTGAGAGAATAAAACTGAATAATAAAAAAAAAAAACTTCTAACCTTTACAAGTACCATAAATTTAAACCGGCGGTTGCAGGCTCAAATCAAATGTATGTTTTTATTGTGCAAGAGTAACAATAAGAGCAGCTTGCTACTCAAAATTGTAATTCTGGAGGACGCCTGGTATCGATCCCACAACCTCTTGATTATGAGTCAGCAGTTCTTACCACTGCACCACCCAAGCGGTCATATCAGTGTCGTACCTTATACTGATTTCTTTTTCTTCGGTTATATTCTTGATGAAGAGCGCACTTGTTTAGTTATACTAGTAAGCTTTGTTGAAAGTGTTTATTTGATATTTGGACTTAAGTCTTCACACATTATACACTCCATGTCAAAGTTTTGTTGTTAGAGTTATAATATGAAAAATGTTTATATTATAGGTATTTGTTCAACATTTCATGCGTTTCTTGCATTTCCTGTCATCCTACATTTACATAGATCGTTGTAGACGCAGAACACACATGAAATGCATGTGTTCCAAATAATGATATATTATTTACCCTATGCAATGCCAGGCATGTCACACTCAGATAAACAAGACTTGCCCGAGTTGAGCTCCATTGAGGGTGGGGGATGGGATAGCCAGCTGCTTGTTACTTGTGCTGATCAACACATTTACAAAACAAAAGATGCTGATGGAGAGGAATTTAAGGTGGCCTGGGATTTCGTAGGTTTCAGGGATTCTACTGTTAAATATAACTTAAGTCTGATGGGATTAATTGTAACAGTCACAGTGTGGCATTTATATTGGTATGAAGGAGCCACAGTAGCATTTCTTGATGCATTTCTGCTGAATGATTAGTTGGCTGAAAGTCCTCAGTGGTAGTGTGTCAGAGAGAGGATGTGCTGCATTGTTCATAATGGCACTTAGTTTTGTTTTCATTTTCTCTTTCACTGCGACCTCCGGGGGTCCAAAGTGTGTCCCATAGCTGAGCCTGCACTTTTAATTAGCGTGTTGATTTGGTGGGCCTCTCTAGATGATTTTGCTAGCCCAGCAGACCACAGCATAGAAAATTGCTCTGACCATCACAGAGTTATAGAAAATGTGAAGGATGTCACCACCCACATTGAAGGAACACAGTCTTCTAAGGAAAAAGAGCATCCTCTACCCTTTCTTATGTAGTTCCTCTGTCATTGAAGTGGACTCCCCCGAGTAGTTGTAAGAGTGCACCACCTTTATATCCCCTCCCTGAATAGTGACTGGAAAGGGAGGGTTTTTATTATTGCATAATAAAGTGCAAAAAGGATTATAAACTCAAAATCTTTACAAATCAAAATAATTTCAGTTCACGAGTAAATATTTGATAATAAAAGTAGTGCAGTTTGAGTTGGATATTACAGGTCAGATCAGCTTAGCAGTACAACATAACTGCAAAAACGTAAGGTCAACTAACAGTGGTGTTTGTTTGTTTATGCATTATTGAAATCAGATTCATATACGTCGGCATGGTGGCACAGTGGATAGCGCTGCTGCCTCGCAGTTAGGAGACCCGGGTTCGCTTCCCTGGTCCTCCCTGCTTGGAGTTTGCATGTTCTCTCCATGTCTGCGTCGGTTTCCTCCGGTTACTCCGGCTTCCTCCCACAGTCCGCATTGGCGATTCTAAATTGTCCCAAGTGTGTGCTTGGGGTGTGTGTGCATGTGTGCGTGCCCTGTGGTGGGTTTGTTTCCTGCCTTGCGCTCTGTGTTGGCTGGGATTGGCTCCAGCAGACCAGGTGACCCTGTAGTTAGGATATAGCAGGTTGGATAATGCGTGGATGGATGGATGGATAAACATATACTCTGTTTAGCAGTCCAACATTAGTGCAAAGATCAGTTTAAGTAACACTTGAAAACAACTTATCAATTCAAGTAACAAAAACTTGGGCAAAAAAAGATATAAAGTGGGAGTAAAATAATGTAGTGCAGCTAACAATATGTTATCCTGCTTATTATATGCTATTTATGTCACACCATACATTACTTTAGATCCTCACTCCGAAATGCTTCTGTCTTAGATGCTTGTGCATAGCTGTTGTGCTGCTGTGATACGCCATTTCAAATTTACAGAGTGTACGGAACACAGTGTTATTTGGCTTTAACTTAAAGTATTCCTATTCTTTAGACCTCCACGAAGGACCTGCAGATGAACTAGGTGCTGCCATGTTGATCTCTTGAAAGATGGTAAAAACGCAATGGGTCAGTGTATGCCGCACCAACTGACAAATTGAAATAATCGCGCATGTTGATGCACAGTAACAGCACTACAGAGGACATTGCAAAGGTGGTCAGTGTAGGCCTGAAAAACTCATGGGCTGACTCTATCTGATACCATGGCTTTTCCAGTGTGAAGCTTCCTCAGTTTTCTCCTTAACTGATCTTCAGTTATGGGCAGCCTGTACTGATGGTTAGAGGTGGAGGTAGTAGGAATTATTGATGTAGTAGGTATGGGGTAGGTCCAGTCTATTCAATTTCAAATTCATTTTGGCCAGATTTTCAAATCATAAAAGTTTAGCTGGGCCAGACATATTTAGCGGCCAGTAAGCAGTAGGTAATTTTAAACCAACACAATTAATGTATTGAAAAACAAGTAATGTTTACTCATTGTTTCCCTTTTATATTTGGTCACATCTGACACAGGCACATCAAAAAGTGCATAAGAAAACAATTAAAAAGCTATAACCAAACAGAATATGAGATAGTAGCAATACTTCACATAGGTTACGTAGTGTTGCTTTCATGGTTTGTACTACTGTAGGAATTTATGTAGGAATTTCTGAAGCCTTGCTAAATCTGTTTTTTTTTTTTTTTTTTTTTTTTTTTTTAGTTTTTCTCAGCATTTCTGGCGGGACCACTTGAAGGTTGTTTCTGGCCAACCATTTGAATAGGCCGGGTGTAGGTCATTGTCAGAAAGTGGCATTGGGAGAGAAAATTATATATTATTTAAACATTTGTTCAGGGTGTTAGTGTCCACATTCCCTTCTAGCACCTGAATCTTGGATTTCTTGAGTCAATTAGTTATGACTAGTCCTTTCTGGATATCTTTCATTTTATTCTGAGTGAATTATTTTTTTCTATTTTAGCTTTGTAAGCTTCCTTTCCTTCATTCAGCTGTTTCTTTAGCATTCGCTATGTGTCCTTCAGAGCCTCCTTGTCACTGGATTTGAGTGCTGTCTTTTTGTTATTCAGGAGATTTTTTAGCCCTTCAATAATCCAGAAGTCTAGAATCCTGATTTTGTTTTTCTTTATGTGGACTTATTGAGTACTATCCTCTGCTAAAATGTTCTGGATGGCTCCTGGTGTGTTCTTTCTGAGAGTACCTCTTACTATCTGAAGGTGAAAGAAAAACCTTAGCAAATGGCTCTGTGAATAAAATAGGTGGTGGTAATTATTTAGTGAACGGGTTAATTTTTTTATTGAAGGATATCCTCTTCAAAATTCCCTTTGTGTATTTAATGTTTATATACTTACAAGGCAAAACAGTCCAGAGGAGTTTAATTTAACTTTTTAATGGACTATTTATTTATTACTTCTTTTATTGTTGTTTTAAAATTTGTGTTCTTTTAATGTCCTGTTTTAAGAAAGGGTTGTTTTTAGTGGTTTTATTGTTTCAGTGCAGTTTGGGTGCACTGGGTTGGAGGGAGAGTGGAGATATCCCAAGCCGTGGGAAGCCTTTTGGAGGGAGCTGTGTGATAAATGTTTAGTGGCATTGGGCAAGTTTTAATAAACAATCGGGTGCATGTGTGTGCAAGCGTGCTTCAATCTGTTATTAATTGAGGTACTTGGCTGACCGGCCTACATACGCGCGCAGACACAGGTGGATTGGTCGGGCACCTCAATTTTGTCTCGGAGGAGGCTGCATGTCGCATCTGCACCCAATCAAATGGGAGAACTAAAAGGAGCCTGAATGGGACAGAGGGAGTCAAGAAATGCGTCCGGAAAGAAAACAAGGAGGAGCCAAAGTAAAGAGATGGAGGTTGAAATGAGTGGAGTAATGACGGAGGTGTATGAGCAAGTGCAAGAAGTTGGAGGCAGGCAGCTGGGAGGAAGAGCCCTGAGAGGAGTGTAGGATGGGGGCCTGAGGGGGATGAAGAGGGTTGACTTGGCTGAAAATTATGGGTAGCTGGAGTAACCTGATTCTTAGCAGTGTGCTCCCATGTAAGTCAGGAGAGAAGCAGTGGGAGACGCTATGAGCGGAAGCTCTGCTGGGTGCCTGTGATTAGAAGGGACCTGAGCCTGTAGAAGAAGGTTGGATGTGCCTGTTGGTTGGTCTTCTGCTCTGCTACAAGATCCCGAAGGGAATAAGCCGAGGAAATGTCGGTTTTAAAAGGATGCACCTGGGATTGTGATTTTAGAACAGATCACAGCTTTAGGATTTTAACTTCGATTTTTAATGGTTTATTTATGGATTGATTTTAACCTCCACAGATATGCAGTGTCGTTTTATTGGATTATTTATTTATTAAGAGAATTGCACTACACTTTAGAAACTGTTGGTTTTTAGATTGTTTGAATACCTTCCACCTACCACTTGCTGGATGTGTGTGTCCTCATTTGCCTGGCTCATCTGGGTTATGACTATCGACGGCTACAGGTTGAAGAGGCTCCCAAATGGCACAGGGAGCATGGACCCAACTTGCACTGTTGCACTCCTAATAAGGCGCCATTACCTACATATTACACTAAATTTCCTAAATTTTGATTCAGAATACATTGCCACACATTTCTGTATTCTTGGTTTCCTCAAAAGGCACACAAAGGTATCAAAGGTTTACAGATCAAGACAAGAATGTAACAAAAATTCCTGTATAAAGAAAATAACTAAAGCTCACTAGATATCACTATAGACAAAAATATGTACATCAATACAACCTATTAAGAAAAACAATTGAATCAGTGAATCTTAAGCATTGGTATTGTAAACATTGGTTTAAAGCATCTGAGCAGGTTGCCACTAATACTGTGATTGCTATTTTCTTGAATTTAACCTGTGAGTTATCCCTTTTTTCTCACACTTCATGGGAGGGGCATTCAGGTTAAATAAGGATTATCTTTTTATAAATACTATTGTGGTTCTGTCGGCAATAGAGTGTTACCAAATGATGAATCCAAGACTCCGTTTTATGCAGGAGAGGTCCACAGTATGTTATTTGTATTTTTGAATCAGTGAAGCTTTGAAAACCAAATTTTAATTATTTATTTCATTTTTTTTAATTTGATTTCAATTTTCAAATAAATAGGCTACAGCTTACCCCAAAACATGCTGAGTATCTTATAATATCCTAATAAATGATTACAGACAAAATCGTAATACCCGTAATTCTGACAAATCTTGTAATTGACAGAAAATGCTTTACTAAATAAAACTCTTAAGGTTTTGACCACCCAAAACACATAACAACAATGAGGAAAGTGGGATCAAATATCTGAATGATCCTCACCACCCCCCGATTTAAGACTGCATCAGAAAGCAATTATTATGAACTGGTTGCACATGTACGAACAAGATCAGCAGCATGTTCATCAGATAGTGTTGAAAGTGCTTTGTTTTTGTGAATAAAAAAACACCAGTGTTAAATTAATAAAGTCCTTTAACATTAAATTTAACACTGGTGACTTAACCATTTCTTAGTTTAATCCTGATTAGTTTTTTTTTTTGTTATTAAAATCTGTTTGCAGTAGTCATAATCAAATAATTAAAACATTTTATTCTTCCTTTATGTTTAATGTCATTCTGCAGTTTCTTCACTTATATCAGTGTTTAGTTTCACTGCAGAAACATTGTTTGGTTCCTTGAGCATAGCACGGGATGGTTCAAAGTTCCAGCCGCCGAAAGGTTTTAATGATCCTACCCATTGCAGGGTGTTTGTGAGGTATGGTGGTTCCTACAGTTTCTGAGGATACTACAATTCACAAAACTAGACTAGTGGGAGAGCCAATTAATTTGTGACAGACAGACAGACAGACATGACATTGACAGAAGGTGCTTTTTCATTATATGAGAACACAACTAAAATACAAAAAACATTTTATAATAGCTTTTCCCATACATGTCTTGCAAAGCTGCATTTAAAAAATCTTATTGTAACAAAGGTGAATAAAAATAGTATTGAAGTCTTTTTTATGAAGGTTATTTTTGAAACCTTATGATCTGAAAATATTTTGGTTCCAGCATATTTGTAATGTTTGCATAATATAAGCTATAATTTTATTGTCAGGGTTTTTTTTTTTTGCTCTGGTGCATGCATGAAGTATGAAGTGCTTACAGCTTGTGCAGTGTTCTTTAAAAGTCACATGTGAAGAAATGCAGCTTTCAAATGAATGCAACTCTTAAAAGAAGAATGTTTAATGAAAGTGTCTTTAAGAGCAAATGTAAAGTGAATCCAGTTAAGAATGTATTCCACAGTGGACTGGCGGCTCAGAGGTTAGGGATCTGCACTGGCAATTGGAAGGTTGCTGGTTCAAATCCCATAAATGCCATAAGTGATTCCACTCAATTGGGTCCTTGAGCAAGGCCCTTAACCTGCAATTGCTCCATCCTGGGTATGACATTAACCTGCGTCCAGCCCTTCAAGTAGACCCTCCAACCTACAGGGAAAACTTAGGGGTCTGTGGCAGAATTGACACTCCAGCCACCATATTAAATCTCACACTATTCCATTCCATCTAAAATAATGTTTTGTATCACGTACCATGTAATGTTTTGTTACATGGCTTCACTTGGGGGTTCTAATCTGGGATCCTGATGTGGTTTGTCATTTGGTGGGTGTGCCAATGCCAGTGCATTGCATGCTCCTAACCTTTACATAATAGTGCAAACTCTCTGCTTTTTAATGGTGTCATATAATGCCAGTTTTCTTTTCCTAAACGTTTTTTCCAAGTGCAAATGCATCAACCATATTCCCTTTAGTTTACCACATTTGCTCATTGTAGGCCTGTGATTTTAAGACTTTGTCCGCCCTCCTACAAGCTTTGGGAACTTGTTATTTGAATTTTTACTTTTGAGAAGGCTCTGCCTGTTGCTCTGGCAGGCCTACATTCTATTTGTTAGAGTAGTAGGTGGTAGAGAAGTCCCAATTTTGGAAATGTCACCTTTTGAAATTAGCCTTACAGGTCAGAACGATGAGTTCTTAGTGCAGTTTGGAAATTTTACAATGTCTCATTTTGGGGGCAGGTTTTGGTTAGCTAATTAATTGAAGACATATCCAGAGTTCAAAGGATGCATGTAAATATTCCATTTTGATGGCTTTGCATGTAACAGTATGCAAACTAGAATGAATCAGGTGCATGTATTAGTACTGTAACAGTTAAGGCTCACACGGGAGAGGAAGTTAGGTTGCAGTCCAAAGTATGGCCTTCACAAAAGTTAGGAGCTTTTCGCCTTGTTAATTAGATAGTTGCAATCTAGTTTTATTCAGATGCATGTAGTAATATTGCAAAAACTGAGGAGCATGCAGGAGAGAAAGCTATGTTGCACTCGGGAAATGTGGCATCAGCAAAAGTTAGGAACTGTTTCTCCTTGTGATTGAGACGGCTGGTTAGTAATCTGAAGGTTCATGTTTCGTAACTGCATGGTAGCAAGTGCTGATCACAGAACAGAATTCCTCATAACAGATAAATATTAATGACAGGGAGAGTCGCATTATTACAAATGACATTTGCATGAGGCAATACTTTATTCAGTAAGTTCGTTCTTTGGTGCAAATATTTCTACATATTAATAGTTTTAGGT
The DNA here is from genome assembly GCA_026402145.1 of Polypterus bichir lapradei. NCBI lineage: Eukaryota > Metazoa > Chordata > Cladistia > Polypteriformes > Polypteridae > Polypterus > Polypterus bichir. Next base: position 30,256,750 of record JANRMT010062814.1, on the reverse strand, counting down.
TAGTTGTGCAGGTGTTCTGATTATGTAGATTTTTTTGTTTGTTTTTTTACAAAAGTCTAAATGTGTGATTATGCACTTCTGTTAATGCAGTACATTTCATATTAATAGGACAATGCTCCTTGTGCTTCAAAGCACTAAATTTAATGTTATTAACAAATGGAACAGCTCATTTGTTCATGGGTGTAGACAAGTCAGTTTTGTTTGAAACTTGCCTTGATTTTTACTTGCTGCTACTGTTGTTTGTACTACCAATGTCAGATGTGGGAGGAAACTTTACATTGGTTGTGCAAACAACAGTTATAGCAAGTTTCTGCTTACATCCCACACTCCTATATGCATAAGTGAACAAATGTGCAAGGTTTTCCTCTCGTCTGTGAAGTGTATAAGTTGGTTAGAAAATGACCATCCAAGCATTCACACATCTATAGACATGCTCATTGCAATCAGAGTGTGTGGCTTCTGTTCCTTTTTAGGGATTGTGTAGGACGCTATATTAAAATTGACTAATCTCATCATCACTTCATCTCTCCTTTTATTAATTCTTAATACTACAAGTTAAGTGATTACAACTAACGTGATGTGTCATATCATTGCACTCTCAAAGTACGAAGAAATCTAATTCTGAACTAACTCTGTAATAGGATAAAAGTAGTTTTTTTTTAATTAATTATAGACAATATTCTAGAAATCGCAAAGTGAAAAATTTCTACCTAAAATGCAATGCTTTTTCAGTCATGACTTTTGTTGCTTTCTTTTTGACGTGTTAATGCTGTGCTGCTTCAAAAACACTGTGAACCATTTTCATATGTATTTTTATCTCATAATTTTTCTCATGTATTTTATGTTATCTGGAGTAATTTGTCTATGCGCCGTCAAGCTATGCTGAACTATCAATACTGTAAAAAGGCTTCCCTACTGCATACAACACATTGCTGTATTGTCTAGAATTAGCTCTGGGTAAATCTTTGTGGTATGTTGTTTGTACTTAGGCTCTCTGCCATTATTTGAGATTAGAATGTTTCATATTTAAAGTATGTTTTAATATGCAGTATATAGTATCTGCTTTTAAAATTCTTGGGGCTATGTAGATGTATTTCACAAAAATAATTAGGCTTTCAAGCAAACTATGCTGTATATGCTTTAGTTCAAAAATATTCATTTTCTTTGCCAGTACATAATGTGGGGGGAGCATCACCTGATGCTTCACAGCCACTTAACTATTATTTTAAGGTGTTTAGACTTCTTTTTTTTTTTGCTCACAGAACTTTGTTGCAGCTCGTACGAAGTTGAACTCTTGACAGTCAGGATGAGAGCAAAAAAAGCATACGGATAAGCCTATGATCACTGTAGCAGAATGTGATGAGAGATTTCAGGTGAGGTTTCTTACTTTTCTGCTTTTTCCTTGATAATATCAGTTCTTTGGGATATCATAATTTTGTATTCAATACCAATGTCAGTTAGATTTTATGATACTCGATACCTTTCTCAAAACAAAAATCCCACTTAATGGCATTCTATTAAAGTCCCTGTGTTTATTGAAATGAATAATACTGTGTCGTCTTCTATAATACAGTATAAAATATGTAAATCTCTCTATTATATAAAAAAAATCCTGCGACAAGACTTTTTGGAAGATTTTTTTAAGTCCTGCGAGTTGAGACCTTGGCCATGAGAATTTTTCAAGTCACATCCTCCTCTCAACCATTTTCAACCACGCACACAGTAATCTCACCTCTCATTCGTGTGAATGCTTTTGACAGACACAGTTTCTGATCTCTCAGCTCTTATATAAATATTAACGTTTTCTTCACTTTAAGTTCCCAATAAAAACAACATATTATGTCTAAATCTTATTGAAGAATTTCATCACTAAGAGTTATCAACAGAAGAAATGAGTACACGAGCAATCCTAGCACCGAGAAACGATGAAGTCAAACGAATTAATGCCAAAAATGTCAATTGGTTACACGGCAAATTGGTTAAATATGTATCAATAGACTATGCTGAAACAGTTGGTGTTGATGGTGCGGAAGATGAAAACATCAACTTACAATATCCCGAAGAATACCTACAACTGTTAACACTGTCTGGTCTTCCACTGCACAAATTACTGTAGAAAGAGGGATGTATCCAAGAAAGGTAATGTGGTACACAGATAACATTACACAACGAAGGAGATATTGATATGCCATTCGTATTAAAACATTAACAGTTTCCCATTAGAATAGTTTTTTTCAAAGATAATTAATAAATCTCTGAGTCAAACATGCGATAAAGACGTTTTATTTAACAGAGGGAAAGAAACTAAATTCATTCACGGGCAGTTATACATTTTGTTTTCACAATGAAAGTCCAAACACAGAATCAAAATTCAATACGATATTGATGAAAATTTAATTAAAAAAATTGTTTTTACTGAAGTTTTACAGTAAAAGTGTAAGTTTAAAAAGTATTTGCGTGTTAATTTCAAAGCCAAATAGAACAAAACCGTATTACACAACATATAACTCTAACGCAACATGAAACATAATTTACTTTCAAATTATTACGTTTTACTCTTTTTTTTTAAAAAAATATGGTTAATCACTTGCTGTAATGTAAAATAGTTCTATTATGCATATGTAACAATTCCCATGAAAATAAAAATCTGTTTAAATTGTACAACCGCATACCCATAAGTGAGCGACAGAGCCGCAAAGAGGCTAGTGCATAGCGCAGGCGTGGAGGGTTGGCGAGCGAATCGAGCAGGGGGCAAAGCCCCCTAGTACTAACATATATAAATAGTAACAGTAACAACAGATTTAACATACTGATATATTTCCATCAAGTAGTTACCCAACAATCACTGAAGTAAACTAGTATTAACACTCATAAATGTCAAAATGCAAAGCAACACTTGAATTTTAATCTTTGGCAGAGATGAGGATCCCCAACAGTGTAATACAAAATTGATTTTATAATGTTGGTGGGATTTCTGCATAGGGTTTATAAGGAATGATATATCATGAACTACCTTATTTATCTTAGCATTTGTACATTCTAAATTTATTCACTGACATTTTCTGTCCAGTAACTGAAAACTGCTGTTTAAAATCCATACTAAATATTCAAACTTTTGAATTAGTGCATTTCAAGATAATTACAGATATTTTCATTTAAGCCAGCCGTTTAAAGCTGTTTTAGTAACATGCTTTTAGAGTCTTGTATATCATTGAACTAACTGGTTTCATTTTTAATATTTGCTTTTGTAAGATTTATGTTTGCATAATTAGCTGGTTAACAATATTACTGAAGAGTAATGTTTAATGGATTAGTCAAATTAATTCAAGTTTCAGATGTCAGAAACTCATGGCGCTTTAAGTTTAAAACATTTGTTCCAACTTTAAAATTTTCTGTGTGAAATCAAACTTGTCAGTTTTATATGAATCCTTAATTTCAGAACTCCCGTTAAGCAGCCTTTGTTTTTCCTATTTTCAAGGTTTCTTGTTTGAATAATCACACTTTATTTCTTATGCCTGTGTACAAATCCAGAATTTGAAAATTACATGTGCTTTCATTACCTATACTCAATACATTTAAACTGTGAGACAGCATTACATTCTTCAGTGTACCATTCAAATTCATGATACATATTTTCAGTTACTGATTATACTAGTGAATGGTAGTTTACCTTTAAAAAACAAATGAATGGAATGCTGGTTTATTTTTAACAATGAGTTTTGATGCTGTTTTGATTGTCCTACTAATTGCGTGTTTCGGATATTACACTGTTAACACAACACATCTTATTAATAGGTAGATGTGCCATGTCATTTGAAGCATTGAAACACTAAATTAATTTTATTTTGGTATGAACAGATAGAGAAATTAATGTCATTGCCAGTGTAGACAAGCCAAATAGATACTTTGTTTGAATTTTGCATCTATATTTACTTCATACAACTGTAGTTTGCACTGGCAGTCCTCTCACATCCTACAGTCCTATATGCATAACTATGGATGCATGTAAGTCAAGCGCCAGCGTGTCCCTGAACTGTAAAGATGCTTGGACTGATGGATGTCTATGGAAGTGCTCATTGCAATCATAAAGTGAATGCAAAGCCTCTATTTATCAGGGCTGTGTAGGGCACTATTTGAAAGTGATTAATCTTGTTATATTCATCTCCTCTTACAGAAGTATGGAAATACAAGTTGAATGATTACACCTCATTTGATGGGCAATATTAATTTCATTCACAAATCTTTTTCTGATTTAATTCCATAATAAGGAAAAAAATTAACAATATCTTGAACACAAACACAAAAACATTTTCAGACATGACCTCTGCTGTTTTTCTTTTTGGCATGTGTTGCTGCAGTAGTGCATCACCAACATTGTGAACCATTTTTTATACTTATTTTTTACTCGTTTTTTTATCATGTCATATTGTGCCTTCTGGAGAGATGTATCTACTTGCAGTCACCCATGAGTGCAGTACAACTTTTTCAGTACTGCTAATACTGTAAAAAAACTGACCTTTGTACCAAATTAGTACTGAAATATTGGTTCTTCTGAATTCTAAATCAATTTAAATCAGCTTTCAAATACTTCAGGTAGAGTTAACAAGACAGGCTTGGTTTATAGTGTTCTAAAGTTTGTAATATAATAGTGCCAGGATATTGCATGTTTTAAATTAGGCTCTGTCACCTTAATTCATGACATGCATTTGGTATACAGTAAGAACGTCTGCAGTAGTGCTATTATTTGTGGCTTTCCATCTGTTGAAATGTTGGAAAAGTTTTTTATGACACCACCAGTTAAATGCATTGCTTCTACGTTCCCACTAATGAAGCACAAAAAACTGTCTTAGTTGTATTGATTCCCCATACCCCCTTCTACTTTAACATGTTGTTTGAGCTCCTATTTTTTTACAGTCTCATGCTCAAAAAGAAAAGAAAAAAAGAGTTTTTGTTTTTTTGGAAGTTTTGTTAAATGGTAATAGCTATGAGCTTTCGTTTATGCAAGAAGTTACCTTATTTTGTATAAAACTCCTTTATGTGTGGCCACTGCCAAAAACTCACTTAGAGGGTAATAATCAATTAGAAAGAATTCTGTTTAACTTGTTTAAAAGCATGGCCAAAAAAAGAAATGCTACCCAAAGAATTTGTCTTAAGACCTGCCAAGGATTTTCTTGTAAGCATTAAGCTGATTCTCCTAAGTTTTGAGAAAATATCTTGTGTTCAGATGAGGCCGATATTACACTTTTGGCCAAAATTCCTAAGAAACATCCACCCTACTATAAAAAGAAATTGGTGGTAGCAGCATTATGATATCAGGGTGCTTTTCATCAGCTAGTGCACAAGTGAAGCTAATCACAGCAGAAAGAGAAGTGGTTGGAGGATGGCACCAAAATATTGCAAGAAAGCTTGTTTCAGTTTGTTAAAAAAAATTGAAGGATGGGAGGAGATTTGCCCTTTATAGTACAACAAAGCCATATGCATTGCTAAAACACAATTGGATTGAGACTTGAAAGTTCTCTGTTGAAAATCTGGGACAATTTGGAAATGGAAATGTTGGAAGGTCTGCTACAAAAATTTAATGAGCAGGAGCAAATCTGCCAAGAGGAAAAGCATAAATCACCTGTATACAATGTGAAGACCTGGTAAACACCTGTCTCAAAATATTTAAAGCAATTATTACTGCATGACTTGCCTAATACTTTATGGTATTATACCTGAATACTTAATGAGACAGGATATACTTAAAAGAAAAGAACAAAAACTGAGATAAGTGTTTGCATTAAAGTGCAGCTTGGAAAAAAAGATAATGCAAATATCATTTGAAATTCAGCAACATGTAAAAATTCTTGGGGCTCTGAATACTTGTGCAAGCCAATACATATTCTATTTTTGTGAAGCTCTACCAGTACTGAAAGTCGAGTTTTCTCCTGTTTGTACTATTTCTATTATACTGCAAATTATACTAACTTGCACTGTCTACTGTATACGTATGTTCAACAAGTAAGCAACAAAGCTGAAATTGTTAGTCTTGCTGCTGGGTTTTGATTTGAGTTTTGAGAGTTCTTTCAACATTTCCTGCATAAAAGGGGCATTTCTGAGTACTTTGAGATGCTGAAACATTTTTAATATATTAAAATATATGATTTTGTTTTTATTTGGTTTTGTATTCTGGATATGAATATTTTTGCACAATTTAGCTATATGGCTTTTTTTGTGCCGAGTAGCTGTAGATACACACCTTTTTTGTTTGTTTTGGTTCATTCATTATTTCCTTACAGAGACTGCTTCCAACTGACACTGGTGCTCAGCAATGTTCCTAGGCTCAGTACTGTGATATATACAGAGTACGCTGAAATTCTTAGTTGCATGTGCTAATAAACATGACATCTACTGCGTACAGTGCATGTGTTAATCAACATGCAACAAGTTGCAAGGAAGACTGAGGTTTCAAGGTAAGGTAGTAAAATGGAATGATCATTGTGTACACTGCTCTTTAAGAAAATTTTGCCCATGCTGGGCATGTATGCAAAAGAAGACAGGTAGTTTTCACAACAAAATTGGAGTGCTGTACATCTGTGAATAAATTAATTTTGCCCAACTACATCTGAAACATTCTTTTAGAATCTCCAAATATCCCGGTGTTGTCTCTTGTGACATTAGATGCGGAGATTAAACTATTAGGATTGTATGTTTTTTCAGGCGAAATCATAAAGCGTGGCTTTTCCCAATCAGGCCATGTGTGCAATGAGAATGTGGCAGTATTAGGAGAGTTTCATTTACCTTGATAATGTTATTCATAGTAGCAGGAGTTGTAGTTGTAATGACTGGGACTGGTCTATGGGGTAATAGATTTGCTCAACCACACTATCTGGCCCCACCTTTGTCTTAGCCTGTGGATGAGTTTTTGTGTTCTTTGGATTCTATTTGTTCGTATCTTGTTGTATGGTTCAGAGGAATGAGACTCAGTTTGTTTTGTTTCATTCTCTCTGAAGAATCTTGAGATTCTGTTCGTGAGACAATACACTTAGCCCATGATACAATTCATATTGTAATTCAGGTTTCATGTTACAATATTGCCACATAATGATATCTTCATAAAATAATTGTACTGTATGTTTAGTATTCATTATTATTATACATTCATAGCTCAAAGCCCTGAAAAATAAATTCAAGTAAGTACACAAATAACCATATTTTAACCTAAGTTTTTGTAAGTTCATTTATTAAAATAACTATTAACATACAATAATTGAAGTGCAGTAAAATAAGATTTGTTACATATTGATTAGCATGTGCAAGTTAAGAATTTCACTCTAATTTTCTGTACAAACTACAATTAGTCTCCTTCAAAGTACTCTCCATTGGCGGAAATACACTTATCTAACCGTTTGTTCCTTTATTCGAAACATTTTTTAAATTCATCTGAAGTAATGCCCATTAATGATCTGGTCGTTTCTTGTTTTACCTCTTCGACTTCAGCAAAACGCCTTCCTTTCAAGTCTTTTTTCATCCGAGGGAACAAAAAGAAATCACACGGAGCTAAATCCGGTGAGTAGGGTGGGTGGTTCAGGGTTGTCATACCGTTTCAATAACAATAGTTTCTGCAACACTTTTTTCAAGAAGAAAACAAAATTTCACTGCCGCGCGTTGCTCACGATAATCGGCCATCGTAAAAAAACGACGCTTGCACAAAACTCACAAAATTCACTGAACACAAGCACAACCTTCCAGACTGATGGCACTTGGCAGACTGACTTGTGAGGAGTACCAACCTAACAACAACAAAATTCCGGTTATTTTTGGGTCCCCCCTCGTATGATTTGACCAGACAAACAAGCATTGGGAATTTGGCTGCTCTCTCTCTGTCTCTCTTTTTACCATAATAGAGGACTGCTGTTGAGAGCAATGTAAGAACCCCTGCTTTATTATTCCTATTTCTGAAACACTATTAGTGAAATGTGTGTTGCCATCTCAAGCATTTATTCTCATATCAGTGGCTCGTATGGGCTGCAGTAACTACAACTTATTCCTCCCGGTTGTGTTGGAGTATATCATGACAGCTAAATTTGTGCTTCGGTAGTCCTAATAGAGTTTACTTTGAAAACAAGCCTTTGAACACAGTGGTGCATTCTTGAAACAATTTTGCAATTTGCTCTACTCATCTAAGGATGTGACTCACTAAATTAAGTGTTTGTGTGTGAATAACTTAACTTGTTGTCCCAGCCCATCTTGATGTACAGGGTTGTTGACTCATAATGTGGACAACTTTCATCCTCACATAATTATATGGATTCTGAATAATGTTCTACTAAATTGCAGTCAGTCTGGCATGTAATACCCTAGTTCTATTTGATCAATCAGATTTTTAAATCCTCTGCTTTTGACAGAAGATATATTAGTTTGACTTTGTGTTTCATTCCAGTTGATCCTGTTCATCAGGTGCTGTGTTCTAGAACAGCTCGCGAATGGAAGCAAATGAGGAACTGTCCACAGGCCAACTAGGTGTAGTAGATTTACAACTACTGTTGAGAGATTGATGTGGGTTAAAAGCTTGCTTGGGTGTCAGCTTGGAGTTATCCTAGTGGTTGATTGGTTGAGGACATAATGTGGATGCTGCAATGCACTGTTTTGTTTTATAGTCCTGCAGTTATCACTAGTTTACAGGGAGCTAGGGCTTATCCCAGCAGCATATGGCTCAAGACAAGAACCAGCTGAAAACAAGGCTACAATCCTTCACGGACTGGTTATATTAATGGCTGTGAAATACTTAAAAATGTATCTTCTCTCTCTGAATATGTATAAAAGGATCAAGGGGTCTCAGCTAGGGCTGTGCCATATCATATTGTCCAAAATTACACCGGTATCATTTTTTAGTGATAAAAAAGTGTAATCCTGGGATATCCATGATATAGTGACACAGTGCATTTAAATTCCCTAGCATGCACAACAGCGACACAAGCCCAAATATATCTGAGAGTGACAGCAGTGTGTCAGCTTCCGTTTGTGATTTAGTGGAGCTATTTCAATAATATGGAAGAGGTTTGGCCACAAGAGGTCATACCTACAACAAAGAACAGTACTTTTCAAAATTTGCAAGAAACTGTTACTGCTAAAGGTGGAAAAGCAACAAACGTATTTCATCACTTGAAGCAAAAACATACTGTCCGGTACAACTAGGTTATGAAGACACACGAGGAGATGCTAGCAGCTGGTGATGTGTAGCCAAAAAGTAAACAAATGACTCAGCTGAGCATCACTGGAGCACTCGCTAGTTGCACTCCATATGACAGGAAGAGCAAACGTTTGATTAAAATTACAGATGTGGTTACATATTGTTTGGCCAAAGATATGATGCCAGTCCAAGCAGTGAAAAATGAACACTTTAAGCAACTGGTTAAAAACCTCTACCCAAGATACAATATCCAAGGTAGAAAATATTTTTCAAAGACTTCATTGCCTGCGGTGTTTGAAGCATGATGTGACATACTAGCAGCTACATTATCACTGGTGCAGTTTTTTGCCTTAGCCACAAACATGTGGTCCAGCCAAACCATGGAACCATATATCAACCTGACCCTGCATTACATCAACAATGACAGGAAGCTACACAACTCCTGCCTTGAGACAAGTTTCTTTCCAGAGGATCACAAGGGCAAAAATATTGCAAGTGGTTTAAAGGGGTTTCTTAACTCCTGGCATCTAGAAGAGGACAAACAGGTGTATGTGACAACAGACAGCTGGGAGCCAAAGTTGTTAAAACCATCGCTCTCAATAAGTGTACCAGACTATCATGCTTTGGCCATCATCTGAATATTGATATTGTAAGTTTAATTTGCCTTTGCTCAAAATACAAAACTTGTAATTTCATTTTTATTAGTAACTAGCAAAATACCTGCGCTTCACAGCAGAGAAGCAGTGTGTTAAAGATGTTATGAAAAAGAAAAGGAAACATTCTAAAAATAACTTAACATGATTGTCAATGTAATTGTTGTACGTTTATTTTAGTATTGAGAGTGAATTTGATGATTGTAAAGAGTTTAATTTATGATTGTAAATGTTGTGTATGAGAAATGCACATTTTTAGGATGTAAGGATATCTTTTTAAACGACGTTTGCAGTTCTGCCTTGGGGCTGTAAAATAACCAAGCTGTCTGCTGAGCTTACTCTTGAGCATGCAACATACAGTTGGCCATGTGAGAAGCAATATTGTGTCAAGTCAATACTGACCTTTTTTAGAGTCTGGCCTTGTGACTTATTTATTGTCATAGCGAAGCAGGCATTTACTGGAAATTGGAGACATTTGATTTAGAATGGGAGGTCAGACGGTATGAGAGAGATGCAAGGAATAAATACAGTCTCCCCTAAGCCAGTTCCAGTGAAGACAGTTGCCTCAATGAGGTTCTTGTGCAGAGATTTGATCTGAAGCCTGGTGCTGTTACAAAGTTTTGGTGGTTGTAAGTTTCATAGTAACATAATTGGCGTGCCAACCTTCAGAAGTAGAGTATGTGGAGGCATGCCTGGAGGATTAAGAGTGTGAAAAAACTAAATGAAAAAGCAGAAGTCGCCAGCAGGAAGACGTGAAGCAAGACAAACAATAACAAGCTTGAAGAGGTGGATTAAAGAAGAAGGGAGCAGTGAGCATGACGAACAGTTGAGGAAAGTGAGGAGGCACATGAGCGCGGGATGTCATTAATGTATATAGGCAGGGAGCCAACCATGTGGTAGGTGCGCGGACTGCAGCCGTGCGTGAAAAGGAAGGGGGACCGGGGGCGGCCCTTGTGCGTGTCTACTGTGAAATAAATCCTCTGTTAACGGAAATAAGGAATGAAACCGCCAAAAGGAGAGGTCAGTTCTAAAAGTTCCTTATGGCATAATGGTGAAAACTGCCAAAAAGAAGACATTATTTTTGAAAGTTCGTTACAGGGCACGGCACGAAATGAAACATACTTATGTTTAGGCTTCCTACGTATTTTGGAAGTCACAGAAATAGTGAGGAGGGGTTTCCCCTATCTATATATACAGTTTAGGGGGTACACCCTTTTCCCCCCCTTGGGTGATGCAATAGGACATGAAACATACCTAACTGTTGTAAGTACACTGCAAGGAATGAGCACACAAAATTTCAGCTTCCCACCTATATGGCAAGTGGAAGAATTTGTGATGAGTCATTGAGGGCTTTGCCTTTTATATGTATAGATAGCTGTCACCATACTACTTTGCCCCTTAGGTGTCAGGTAGGAAAAATAAAACAACAACAAATAGAACAAATTACAAATTGTTCAAATGGGTTATTTTCACTGAGAGAGAGAAAATCACAGCTGAACTATGCAGCTACTTGAACTGTCCACCAGCAGACAGCGAAAGCGATCCCCTCATGTGGTGGGAAACAAATGAGGTGACTTTTCCTCATATCAGCTATTTAGTCAGGAAATACCTGTGCATCCCTGCTACCAGCACTGCCTCTGAGAGGCTGTACAGCTCTGGAGGAAATTTAGTAAATTGTCAAACGCTGGTGTTTTTGACAAAGAATCTAAAGCTCTGACTGTGATATGTCTGCCAGCAGTATGGCTATTTAACTCTTAAAGTGTTTACTTGTACAGTTCTATCACTGACATTTGTAGCTTATGTCATTTCATGGTATAATACATTTTATGTTTACACAAGAAATTAGAGGCAGTGTAACTGTTCCAGCACTAATATTCTACCTCATTTGTCGATAATCAAAAAAAAAAAATATGCAAGGCAACTGTTAAGTTTTGACAACATTTTTATTTTATTTTTAAAAGTAGTAAGCGTTTCCATTTTGAATAAAGGTTTGTTTGGATTACTGCTGTTTGTTTGCACTTTTACTTAAAATTTGAGGTCAATTTTATTAGGTGACAGTATTGTGCAGGCTTCTGAAGAGTTACATGGTTAAGTTACTATGACAGACACACTCACTTTATCAAGAAAAACACTTTTTCTTTACTCTTTTTGTAGTACTGTTAACTTTGTACATTCAAGTAATGCTGCCATCCACTACAAACGGCCATATTCAAATTAAGCCTACCCTCTTAGTCTCAATACTGGGATTCATACATTAGGAGTGTGTGGCACTCCTGATATCAGTGCAAAGTGATGAAGGTCCAAGTCTTTAGAGTCCTGGTGCTTCCTGCCTTGCTATATGGGTGTGAGACATGGACGCTATCCAGTGACCTGAGACGAAGACTGAACTCCTTTAGTACTGTGTCTCTTTGGAGAATCCTTGTGTACTGTTGGTTTGACTTTGTGTCGGATGGGCGGTTGCTCACAGAGTCCCAAATGAGGCACATTACCTGCATTGTGAGGGAGCGCCAGTTACAGCACTATAGCCATGTGGTGCGATTTCCCCGAGGGTGATCTGGCACACAGGATCCTCATTGCTTAGGACCTGAGTGGATGGACCAGGCCAAGGCGGCGCCCGTATAACACCTGGCTGAAGCAGATAGAGGATCATTTCTGGAGGGTGAGACTGGACCACTTGTCTGACTGAAGGGTTGCCAATCAGGATCCCAAGCTGTTTTGTTTTGTGCTGGGTGCATCTACGTGTTGTACCAGTGCATGTTTCCCAACCTGACCTGACCTGATACACCAGGCAGCGTTGGTTAATGGTGGTAGACAAACTCAATCCCCAACTTCAATAAAATACTTCCATTGCCAAAAGCTACTAACCAAAATTAACAACAACTATTGAAACCCAACATGAAAGAATTAAAAGTCTACTTTTAGGTGCAGCGCTGCAGAGCCCCCAGGAAGTCAATGCTATCCATCGCTACATTATTGTTAAACTTAAGTGTTAAGCAGTTAGTTATACTTTTATTTAAGATTTCCAGGGGAAAAAAATACCTAGGCCACTTTGTGCTTACATTTGACTTACGCTGTGTCACTGTATATGATGCTGTTTCACTACTATTGCACTATAATAAAGTTGCTGGTACTAAAACCTTGCAGCAATAGATTCCATCCTTCTTTTCCAGTTTGCTACTGTCATTGATGACAGTAGTTAATAGGAAAGATGAAAGTGCCGTTCATTTTGTTTGACCTAATAAATGCTTCTTTCTACAAGCTGCAATCACTGATAAAATGTTATTCAGTATTTGCTTCCTATATTGCAGATTTCCTTGAAATGCAATGATATGATTTTGAAGCTGTATCTCCCACCTCTAGTCTCAACTGTGATTCTTGATTGGCTGCAGGTTTCTCTAAATAAACATTTCATAAATAGAACTGATTTTCACTGTTAATGGAAAATGATGTTGTTTAATTTCTCATTGTGTAGCATCAGTGGGTTTTCTGCTTGTGTATGTGTTACTTTTATGAGAAAATCAACAAAGTACTTTATAGATCTGAATGAAAAAGTCGCATATTTTTATTCAGTGTTTCAAAGTATTCCTTTCAAAAAGCTGTATTATGATGAATACGCATAGATGTAAGTAAATGTGTCACTGTTGACCTCCATATTATATACTGTATTTAGCTCAGTTTTAATTGGTTACAAACCTGAAACAATTAAGGGCCTTGAATATTATGCTAGCTAACTAAATACAGACGAAAAGGTCACCAGAGTAACTTGGCCACAGTGGTGTCGAAAGCAATTACTAAAATAAGATTATATGAACTAAAGATATCTATGAACTAAAATTCCATCTATTATTGTTTTATGAGGTTATAGATAAACAACTCGGGCAAGTTGTGTAAGAAGGGGCGAAGGCATCATTAACAGCAGGAAGTGGCTTCTAATTCAGAAAGTGGTTGAAGCAACAACCTAAAGCTGCTATGGCCAGAGATGAGTTTGAGCAGATTTCTAAATTTGTCAAATGTCTTGTCATTGTATGAGACAGTTACTTTTAAATACATTTTTTCATTTGAAGTACATTTGTTTGTGACCTATAAAACGACTTATAAAATTGTTTTATTCATTAAAAACCTTTAAGTCTTTATTTCAGCCATTATTCAATTGTGATTAATTGCTATTTTTCTTGGGATACCTTAAGATTAATTATTTTTGTACTTATTTTTTTTTATATCCTGTATTTGTGTATGTATATATAGTATGCAGTACATCACACTAGGCAGTGGGATTAATCATATCTACTGTGGATCTATAGTTTGCAAAATAATGTGTTTTTTGTATTATGATATGTTTTCAGGTTAAAATAATAGTAATGTTACTGAAGTGTGAACTATGGATAGAAACATTGGAGAACCACTTACCAAAGCTTTTGAAGCTTATCGACAAGCATGCTTTGAAAAAGAAGCCGTAAAAAAGGAACTTAAGGTTAAGGTAAGATAACTTTAAAAAAAAAAAATCGCTTGAAGTGTTGCAGAAGACTATGTTACTGTTCAGCTAAGTTATATCACTGCTGTTGTCCCTTTCTTAAACATGATACATTACACTGTACTGTAATTTTTGTAAATGGAAATTCACATGATTCTCAGCAGTTTGTACTCTTGCCTAATACTCCAGTCACCCATACTAGTTTTCTCCTTCTTTATGTTTTGCATGTTTTTCCATTTGCCAACAGTTGCAGTCGCTAAAGTATGCAACTGACCATAAAAGCATGCATGCCAATCAACTTGATAATAACTCTGAGACAGTTGGGATTTGTGGGTTTCATGCTATTTGATTTTCAAGACAGAGATTTATATATGTTTATTGTTCTTGTAAATAAACTTTTCTTATGGCTCACACAAGTGTGGAGGTCTGTTTTTCCACAAACTCATGTTGCATAGATTATTACTTTAATATATTGCACAATCACAGTAAGATATGAATAGAATGTCTCTAAGGCTAGTGTCTACAACACCAATTTTGGGCCATTCAGTTGTTTTAATACTTGTAGTTGCCTTTTAGTTATAATCCATTGTTGTTAGTGAAGCATTCAATTAATAGTAAAAGTAGGCATTAAATTCAGATGAAGATTGTTGAGGGCGCACCAACTGGTCAGCTGATCCCTCTCCTCCAATCCTCTACCTCCTCCCCATCTGTCATTGGGTCAATCTGGGTGGTGTCATTAGCAAACCATAGCAGTTTAAAATCTGGGTCACAGGAGGAGAGAGAGAGAGAGAGAGAGAGAGAGAGAGGGCTCAGTGTCAGGAGCCCTGACAGATATTCACTATCTGCCATCTGGTCCTAAGAAAGTCGGAGATCCAGAGATATGTGGCATAGTGCACATTCATACTGAGAAGTTTGCTGTGGAGAAGCTGTGTTATAATTGTGTTAAATGCATAACTGAAACCCACAAGTATGATATTGCCATAAGTATCTGAAGTGTCTAAATTCTGCAAAATGCAGTGGAGAGCCATGTATAACACTTTGAACGCAAGGTACAAATTAACTTGTATGTCATTGAGCCTGTCAAGACACGATGTATGAAATAATTCATATCTCAGTATACAACCACTGTCGACCTCTGCTGCCAAGTCTGTTACTTATTGAAGTTGCCATTTAGTGCTTTCAAAAAGCGGTGTTATAAATAGGCAGTCTGTAGTTATGTCATTGCGAAAAAAGGTATAAAGCTGCTGAAGCTTTGAAACAATTATATATGTATATTGCAAGATTAATATTTCAACGATAATGACATGATTGAGATAGTGACAATCAATTGGATAATGTGGAATCTGTAGCTTCTTGAACTGTCACAGATAGCTACCTCTAATGTGTTTTTTCTTCACAAGACGTCTGAATTGCCATAAAAGAACACCACTACATGAACATTCAGCCACCCATTGAATGCAAACATTGTCTAAATACCAAATGTATTGTGTGCAATAAGCATAGACAGCACAAAGAAACGTTTTATATTTGTTGCAAATGTGTCTCTCTGTGGTGCCATGCTTTAAGGACTTTCATTCAAATATAGACTTTTAGACATTTTTCTGGTGAAAATAAAGTAATTAACAGTTTCTGTACAGATTTCATTGGTTTTATTTACATTTTCAGAGTTTTAACAGTTACTGTTGATAATAAAACCATTGCTTTCTAATACTTTTTTTTTAACATTTCATTATTTTATTATGTTGTCATATTTGCATGGACGTATTACCAGGGCGCTTTAGTAAAGTTAGTCCTTCAGTCATTGTATTAATGTACCTTCAACTGACTTGTTAGCAGAGTAGGCAAATTGTAGTGAGTCAAGGAGAGTCAGGTTTAAGATGCTGAAGAATCAGATGTTCAAATGTCTTCAGAGTTCAGCACCACTGGTCTGTAATCATTTAGACAGGAAAACATTGTATACTTCCTAGGCACAAGGATGACTGTGGATTCTTTGAAACAAACTGAGGCTTTGCATTGAGCCCAAGACTGTATGTCTCTGTAAATACAGGTGGGGGCTTGCATTTGTAACCAGAAGTCACTTTTAAAATATTCCAAACAGAAGAACAATCATTGGTGGAGAAACCCTGTTCCAGCTTGACCTTATATCTGCTTTTGGCATCCTCAATGGCCTTGTATAGTTGTGATTCAGTCTCTTTGTAAAAAAACCTTTGTAAACAGATTTAATCTGAGTTTTACTTAAAAGAGGAAACTGTTTTAAAAAAAAAAAAAAAATCAGGTTAACTCTCCGAGTATAAAATCAATTAATACTAAAGGACGTAAGGGCAATTAATGAATAAAAAAAAAAAAAGGGAAACCTCATTCTGAAAAATCCAAACTGAAGAAACGTACCTTTTCGGTCATCCCTCTTTAAGGGCCTGAGGTGGCTTGCTTATAAGAAAGCATATGCTAGTCATCTGTCTGACTGGATAAGGCTGGTTCCATATCCCCTATGCTGGAGTGAAAAAAATGTAAGGGCTTTTCTTAGCAGTATCATTTTCTGTTTTCTTCCATCTCTGTGTGTGTTTTACTGTTTCCTTCATTATCCAAATAGGAAGCCTCACTACCCATACTACAGCTGAAATGCATAGGTGTGGAAAGGACTCTCTCACAGTTTACCCCGTTACAGGTGAACTCCAAAAATCTCTTGTGACAACCACATTGCTTGAACTTTTGCCAAGGAGAATAATCTGTTCAAATATGTACAGTAATCCCTCGCTATATCGCGCTTCGACTTTCGCGGCTTCACTCTATCGCGGATTTTATATGAAAGCATAACTAAATATATAACGCAGATTTTTCGCTGCTTCGCGGGTTCTGCGGACAATGTGTCTTTTTACTTCCTGTATATGCTTCCTCAGTTGGTTTGCCCAGTTGATTTCATACAAGGGACGCTATTGGCGGGTGGCTGAGAAGCTAACCAATCAGAGCACGCAGTTGAGCTCCTGCGTGCTGAATGCAGTGTTAACCAGGAAGTCTCATCTCGCTCATTCAGCATCAACGTGTTTCGCTGTGTAAAGAGTTGTGCTCTTTAGTGTTTATCTTTGTGCATAGTCAAGCCCTTCATTATGGCTCCAAAACAATCTGCTACTGCTTCAGGGGCCGTGCCCAAGCGCAAGAAGAAGATGTTAACGATTGCCGAAAAGGTAAACGTTTTGGATTTGTTGAAGGCTACGATTCTTTTTATTTAAAAAGTAGGAAAGGAATATAAGATCTACGGCTGCAGTGTCCTTTTAACCAGGGTGCAAAACGAGTTGTAAGTGGATGTAATAAGGCAGTAGTCTGGATGGAATCTGCTTTAGGGATTTGGATTGAAGACTGCCAGAAGAAGAACAACGGCAGTGCTACACAATCACCTGAAGTGGCTCCTTTACAAGGGCTGTAACGCTCTCCTTTGTTGTGCAGTAAAATTAAACTCATTGTTATCGGACAAGTCATCGTGTCATTGTTGGTGAGTAACCATAATTAATTTTCTTCTTACAGTGCTTAGTACATGTACGTACGTTTAGTGTCACTGTACACACATTTACTGTATACTATTTTTCTTGCATTGTACGTATTTATTGCTGGTGACCTGTCTATCGTAATGGCTGTAACATATGTGATATCGGAGACACTCAATATCTTTAAAATAATATTTAGGTTTTACTGTATATAAACAGTGTGTTTATATACATAATTTCAATGAATCTTACCTAATATCTAAGAGAATACAAAGGGATTATGCTGTATAACTCTGCGGGGAATATTTATAAACAGTGCGGGAGAGTTTATAAGGGCTTAAAATATATAAAAATAACCATACAAACATATGGTTTCTACTTCGCGGATTTTCACCTATCGCGGGGGGGTCTGGAACGCAACCCCCGCGATCGAGGAGGGATTACTGTACACAGCTCAATTGTGTGAGAATAACTTAATTCCCACTGAAAGGAACACCTGACACATCGAGAGAAAGGTTCAAGAAAAACCTAGCCTGTTAGTGTAATAAGTCTTTTAGTTTAAACTTACATTTACTGACTATCCTTAATTTTCTTTCACATTGATACTAGTTGTGGGGATCACCTAGAACCATTTGCAACTTTACCCAAAGGAGGCATTTCCATATGCAAGTTATTCATTTTTATGGAACTATAGAATTCTCTGATACATAAAACACACCAGAAAATATAAAAAATGCAACCCTTTTTTCACACATTTTTTTACACTATCTTTGTCAGTTTGCTTGTTCTTTTTATATTTCTGTATATCTTCTAATTTATATCCACATTCCAAAGAATGCTGTATTTGGTTAATTGGAAAAAGTAAATAGGTACAGTATGAGTCAATGTAGTTATGTCATTGGAATATCCTCATACTCACCTCCTTCAGCTTCCAAACCTTCAGCCTCAGTATATACTTCTTACTTTTCCTTATACCTCTAATTAAAAAGATCTCCCACGACCAAATGATATGTTACATAACTTTCTCCAGGGACCACCTTCACGTTTTTCAGTATGTCCCAATCAAGTGTCCTTATTAACATTGTGTTTCTTACACCACCATTTATATATTTTGTTCTCCTTCTTTAATATGGTGTTTTATACAACCATTTCCATTGCTTCTCCAAACTCCAGAATCATCTCATCCTCAATGTTCCTAGTACTGAAACTATAAGGACTGCCTTATAACCATTATCACTGGCTCCAATGTGTCCATTCAAGGTAACATCTATTATAATCACTTTCGCCTGGATCATCTGAGGTGTCTCCTCCATTGCTTCTACTAACTTGGTTTGCATATGTTGAGGCTTTATTTGTCAAGTAGTTTACCAACAATCCTCTTAATAGCTGCAATACACACAAGTACACCAACCTATTGTTATCTTGGACCATACTTATTTTGGAACTTATTTTACTCTGCTTATTTAAATTGCCATGCATGACTTAACTCATTAAAACTAGTGAGCAAAGACTTTATTTAATTACTACATAAATTGATACATTTTATAGAATGTGAAAGATGGTTCACATGGGCGGACATCCTAGCCGGGATGGGTAGCAGGGATTAATTGGATGGGAGACCAGCTCGAGGATCCTACAAGAAACAGGGTGAAGATCATCCTGTTTCACTCAGAAGAGGGGCAGAAGATGCCAATGTGACAGTGGGTATGCTGCTGTCCCGGCCTGGTTGGACCCAGGAACAATACCTGGCCGGGAGGACAGTATAATGGAAGGACAAGGGGAGACAATCCGGCAGGACCACAGGCTTCCCTGACACAATTGGAGGCAGCCTCTATGGGCGCTTGTACCTGCACAGATACCCACAAGGCACACTGGATATTGTAGTGCTCAAGAACAGCCTTGTCGGGTTCAGTGGGGACCACCAGGGGCTGCTTCAGGGATTCCTCATCCTTGCTTTATTTGGCCTTCTGTTTGACCTGGAAGTACTTCTGTCGGGCTATGCTCTTGCACTGGAAGTACTCCTGGGTCCAGGATAAAAGAAGTCACTCGACTTCATCCAGGTGAGTCAGAATCGGGTGGAAGTGGACAGAGATCGCCTTGGAGGAATAGAGGAGAAGAAAAGAAAGAGAAAAAGTGAGGAGAATTGTGTTTATTGCACTTGTGGAACCTATGTGGAAGGTAGGTGTAAAAACAAACTGGTTTTATTTAAATGGGAATTGTGTCTGTGAGGTTGTGTCTGGGTTTGGGCGCTCTTTGGTGCTCTCTAGTGTTCACAGGCGATTAATGCATTCATCAGACATATCTGTAAACACTGTGGGAAACGGGAAACAAGTACAGGGTGGTGCAGATCTGATTATGCAGATCCAGATCCTCTGGATGACTTTGATTTATGCGGAGAAGATTCCAGTTTGGTGCAAAGACGATTCTTCATGTCGTCAGTTTGCACACTTTTTGATGGTCCTGGATTTTTCGGGTGATTTTTTTTTTTCTATGTAATAAACTTAAGTTATAGTGTAGTTACAATTGCATAATTAGATCTGGACCACCCTATATATTTAAGGAGAAAAATAATTTCATGTGCTTAGTTTAAAATAAATCTTAAGTTAGAAGTAAAACTGAGCTTATTACTTAGTTTTGTAAAAGTGATCATAAATATTCAAATTCACATTCAACTGCTCCCAAAAAAAGATTACAAACAAAATGTTAAGTTTTTAAATACAAAAGAAGCAAAGCAAGTAATGTTTAATTCAAATCATTGTTATTATGAGTATGGGAAAAATGCCATATTTTAGCTCACCAAATACATAAAATGTAGTTCAGAATACATTAATAGAGATTAATAGCATAGTTTGGACTAAAGATAATGATACATGTTAAAGAAAATGCTAAGGTTTTTATATCATATATTTTAATTAGACTTTATATACTTCAGAGTGCAATGAAGATGAGGCTTATGTAACTGAGGCTTATGAACTCATTAATAAAGTAGAACTGCCCATAGAAGAGCTGGACAGTTCACTGAGGTGCTTTGAAATTCAAGATACTATCAATTTTCGAAGTAGGAAAGTGTCAGGTCGAAACAGTGATATATCTGAATTCTAGAAAAAGTTTTTTGTTAAATCAGCTCCGTTAAAGCTGGCTGCCATATGTCTGGGGGTAAACTAGGGAAGACAAAATTTTACGAAAAACTCTGAGATAGGCATGTATTGCAGTTGACTTAAAATGACCCTCTTAAGTATGAATCTTACAGATCAATCTCGTTGCTCAATAGAAATGTAAACTCGAAGTTGGCTCGAAGTTTCACTAGGAAAATGCTCTGCTCCATAATATCAGTAAATATTAACAGGTTTGTTAAAGGTACACATCTATTCTCTAAGA
The DNA here is from genome assembly GCA_026402145.1 of Polypterus bichir lapradei. Taxonomy (NCBI): domain Eukaryota; kingdom Metazoa; phylum Chordata; class Cladistia; order Polypteriformes; family Polypteridae; genus Polypterus; species Polypterus bichir. Next base: position 30,235,597 of record JANRMT010062814.1, on the reverse strand, counting down.
ATCTAGCAATCTGGTGTGGCCTACAGAGGGTGCTCCTGCCACCCAAACTCGACACAGACAGATGCAGGACAGAAGCTCAGCACACACGTTTTATTTATTTTTTCTTTTTCCATATTGGAAACGCCTTCCCCCGTTTCCCACCTGTACAGCACAGTTCACACCACTGTATAAAACACTTTCTATTCTTCATCTTTTTTCTTTCTCTTCCTCTCTCTCACCTACATTCCTCCTCCAGCAAGCTTTGTTCACCTCCTTCCGACTCAGACTCCTGGAGTAGCGGCGGCTGACTCCTTTTATAGGGCACCCAGAAGTGCTCCAGGTGCTTGAGGACCTTCTTCTGGCTGCACTTCCAGGTGTGGAAGAAGAATAAGAAATACTTTATTTCAGAGATGTTTTTTCCCCTGCTGCTCTAGTGCGTGGTAATCATATATTTATGTATATACAGTATTTAGGTATTTTAATTTTTTAAGAACTCTTTATTGACAATGTGTATTCATCATTTGACCAATTGGGCTTCAATAGACATCCAGGAGTACACTTTATTTATGTATAAGCTAAAACTTTGAAGTCAATTTACTGACTTTCTAATCTTTTTTTCAATAGGTATGATTGAAAATATTTAAAATAGTGATGAGAAATATTTTTGTAGTATTTTCAGACATTTCATAAATTCCAAGTTTGCACATTATAGGTAACAGTGGAAAGGGATCTTATAGTTAGTTATTAGTACAAGCAAGAAATGGAATTGAATTTTTCATATGACGCACTCTTCATCAATTTGAGTGCAGCACGGAGTGATCTTAAAACTGTAAATTGTGTATATCTTTCAAGATTAAAATTATCTAAAATCTAGCAGGGACATAATTCTAATTGTCAAAAATGTCAACAAGCACCAGTCTGACTAGGTCATGTATTCTGGGACTGCCCCACACTCTGTTTTGGAGGAAAATATTTGCTCATTTGTCAGATGAATTTGGGTTTTTAATCACTCCTAATTCCCTAGTGATGTTACTTAAAATAATACCAGATGGGATGTGTTTATGACACAAGAAATTGGTTGTTATCTCCTATAAAGTATGGTCTGGGCACCAACCTTTCTTGTGAAATTGGAAGAATCGTAATTCATCTTGCTTAAGTCAAAGGAAAAATGATCTGTCATGTTATTTTTTATAAAAGTAGGAAATACAGAATTTTAAATATGAGAAAATAAATTATTTCATATAATAGTCCTGGGCATCTGCACTTTTTTTTTTTTTTTTTGATAAATGCACAAATGCATCTTCTTTGAATAAAATTGGAGGCCTTCCTTTGCATTTTATACATGTAGTTGTAAGGCTTTCTTTATTTTTAAATGCACTGTATAGCCTGCAGCACTCCTTGCTGTAGATATAACTATCAAATGCCTTAAAGGCTGAAAGATGTCAAGTGCAAAGTGTTGTGTGGAAAAGACCTTGAATACAATAATATCTGCATGTACACCCCATCCTGTTCCAGGTACCTTTTTTACCTAGGTAGTGCCCAGCAGCAGACAGAAATGTATTTAGGTATTTTGTGATTGAAGGCATTGTTTATAGCTGGATGTTTTTTTTATTATTATCACCATACAGTAATGCAAACAAAAGACACAGTCCAAATGAAATTTTAAGAGCAGATACATGCAGACATCGTCAAATTTGGAAGTATGATTCATTTTTACAGCCTAGTTTTAAATCACAAAGTGTGTACAAAACCATGAAACATGACAAATAAACCCTCCTTTCTTGAATCATTTAAATTTATGTACTGCACAATCCATATGTATTGCCTTTCTAAAATGATGAGAAATTCTGAATTGTTTGTGGGATTTTATGACAAGTGACTTTATAAAGAAAAAAACAACAACATGTTAATATAATTTATATACTACAGATGACTTATCTAAGGAGAACACTTTAAATGCAGTCTTGTAATTTTACTTGGGTTGCACCTACAGCAAATTTTTGAGCTCTAGTTTACTGATTTTTAGGAATTCAGTTTAGTCTGTTGCAAAAGAAGGGATTTGGGTATTTTTAAAGATCATTAAAATGAGCACACTAATCTGTCTCACAATGAATCAAAGATGATGTACTTTATATTAAATTCTAGAAAGACACCAGTGAGATTAACCTGTGAAGGCTGTGTTCTCATTGTGCATTGCTGTCTGCTCTAACATCAATGTGATTTTGAGTTATCTATCCTAATATTCCATCTTACTTCTAAAATGGAAATACATACAGTATATCAAAATATATTTTTCTTAATCTCTGTGATTACCTTGTTGAAATTAAAATGTCATAATGAGTCATGTATAGAACACTATGTGACTCCATATAGATCAGAAAAATGTGACAATAGTCTTAAACATGAGGACACTATTGCAAGGCTCCAGATAACAGAAATGTCTTTTAAATTTTCATCTTAACACCTTGTCACCTGTAAAATAATAATAGATTGTGATGGTCCAGATTAGCTCCATGTTCCCTTGTCACATCCTAGATCATCTTGGAACCAAAACAGTCAATAGTCATGCACCAAGATGAGCCAAGCAAATGAAGACACATACTTAAAAAGCAAGGGGTAGGTGAAAAAGTGTATAGTGCTTTTATTAACATCAATCATAAAACCAATCAGTATTCAAAAAGTGCAGTGCATCCAATTAATTGTCAGTAAATAAATAAACAAGCCACAAAAATATTGTGTCCATATGGAGGTTAAAATATTCAAATAATAAATGTTTCCATTCCATTAAAACAAAGTTAAAATCACAGGAAAGAATCTGTTCTTTTAAAAATGCACAAGCCTCAGTGTATTCTTCTAACACTGATGTCTCCTCTGCTTACCCCACACGGGATCCTGCAGACAGAGGAGATGTCCTTCTGACAGGCACAGCCAACCTCCTTCATAGGCTCGGCTCCCTGCTGTCCTGTGGGCTCCCAGCAGGGCACTGCACCGAGCCTTGCACCTTCAAGCTCTTGCTGCCAGCACTCTGCCTTATTTGAGAGCAAATATCGGGCCACTCCAACTACCCCAGATATTGCACATTGGCCCTCTTCCAGCTCCCTTTTAAGCATCAGCCCTACTCTTCTTTTTAGGGCTTTCTACCCAGCTATCTGCCTCCATCTTCTCACATGCTGTGGTGTCCTGATCCTGCTTGCTTTTCTTTCAATCCTTTTTCCTTCTTTCTTATTTGGTTTTTCCTACTGTGCAGGCTTCTTTTTACTTTCCGGTCAGGTGCAGATGAGACACCGCCCACTCCGAGGTGTGAATGTGGCACCTGATTAGTCCACCTGGATTTGCACATGAGTGCATGATCAGCCAAGCACCGTAATTAACACCAGAGGAGTGCCTTCATGCGCCCACCTGTGCCCATTCTATGCCTGCACATTCTCAGGATTTGATTAGAACATTAGAACACTCTGGACGATAACAGGCCATTCAGCCCAACAAAGCTCGCCAGTCCCATCCGCTTGTTTCCTCCAAGAAAACATCAAGTCGAGTTTTGAAAGTCCCTAACGTCTTACTGTCTACTACACTACTTGGTAGCTTATTCCAAGTGTCTGTCGTTCTTTGTGTAAAGAAAAACTCCCTAATGTTTGTGCGAAATTTACCCTTAACAAGTTTCCAACTGTGTCCCTGTGTTCTTGATGATCTCATTTTAAAATACAAGTCTTGATCCACTGTACTAATTCCCTTTATAATTTTAAACACTTCAATCATGTCACCTCTTAATCTTCTTTTGCTTAAACTGTAAAGGCTCAGCTCTTTTAATCTTTCCTCATAATTCAACCCCTGTAGCTCTGGAATCAGCCTAGTCGCTCTTCTCTGGACCTTTTCTAGTGCTGCTACGTCCTTTTTGTAGCCTGGAGACCAAAACTGCACACAGTACTCAAGATGAGGCCTCACCAGTGCATTATAAAGGTTGAGCATAACCTCCTTGGACTTGTACTCCACAGATCGTGCTATACTGTATAACCTAACATTCTGTTAGCCTTCTTAATGGCTTCTGAACACTGTTGGGAAGTTGATAGCTTAGAGTCCACTATGACTCCTAAATCCTTCTCATAAGGTGTACTCTCAATTTTCCAACCGCCCATTGTGTATTCAAACCTAATATTTTTACTTCCTATGTGTAATACTTTACATTTACTGACATTAAATTTCATCTGCCACAAATCTGCCCAAGCCTGTATGCTATCCAAGTCCTTCTGTAATGATATAACGGATTCCAAATTAACTGCTAATCCACCTATCTTGGTATCATCTGCAAACTTAACCAGCTTGTTACTTATATTCCTATCTAAATCATTTATATATATATATATTAAAAATAGCAGCGGCCCTAGCACTGACCCCTGTGGAACACCACTCTTAACATCGGCCAGTTCTGATGAGGTTCCTCGCACCATCACCCTCTGCTTCCTGTGTCTGAGCCAATTCTGCACCCATCTAAAAACATCACCCTGAACTCCCACTTCTTTTAACTTGATGCCCAACCTCTCATGTGGCACCTTATCAAATGCGTTCTGAAAGTCCAGATAAATATCATAAGCTCCACTTTGATCGTATGCTTTTGTTGCAACCTCATTATTTGTTTAAAAACCTGCACTATGCCACAGACCACTTATCACATAGATACATAAGGTCCTTATTGTCATGTTCTATGATTCTTTAAACTACCTATTTTACATTGGCACTATAACTTGCTGTCTTTCAATCCAGGGTTTAGTCATTTTTGTGTTAATACTATATCAATTCAAGCAAATAGCTTTAACCTGGTGTACTCCAAATACCATGCAATGTGGGTTTTGGCAGAAGGTATATGATAGAAATAAAGTAAGGGAATATGTGCAGGAGATTGAAGTGACAAGCAAACCTTCATGGTGTGAATGTTTTAACTTAATTGGCTTTATATTTGGCATGAATCAAACAATAGTCACTTGACAGCACATACAGAAAATACCTGTCATGAATGTGTTGACAACATTAATTGATTATTAATATTAAAAGAGTTTTTATATTCAAAATTATGTTTTTATTGGAAGCTATATGGATTGGCATTTTATGAAAAAACAAGAAACACTTCCTAACTAAATGGATTGACAGAATATGGGGAAAAGCAAAGTTGTCGCTTAACTTAAATGACTTATTTTTTATTTAGCCCTGTAGATGAGAGATTTTAACAGTTTTCCCACAGGTGCTATTGTAATGACTTTGTTAACCGAGCAAGGTAATGGGTAATATAGTAAGTTGTAAGTAAGTATACAGTAAGTTGTATTTTTATATATTACCAGGGATATTACAACAATAAGGGATTAAAAAGAAAAGGAAAAATTTGTAGCACATTGTTTCCTTGTAAAATAACATTTTCTTTTCCTTTTGGATGTGTAAAATACTACCAAGGCATTAATACTTTTGAATTCATTTTAATTATGTTTCTTAAAACATAACATGTTCTTTTCGTTGTTTACTTAAATATTGTTGGTTACAGGATATCTCTCTCTCTCTCTCTCTCTGTGTGTGTGTGTGTGTGTGTGTGTGTGTGTATATATATATATATATATATATATATATATATATATATATATATATAATCATTTCCACTATTGAAGCGCAAACCCCACTCAATTTGATTTGCCTCAAGCACAGCAAAATCACAGAAATGTTTGCCGAATGTTTGCCAAATATCTGATGTCTCAAATAACAAAATACAAAGATGGAACAAATATCACAAACAAAGTGAAATAGACAGCCACAAATTATAAATAAGTAAATAAAATATATATCATTGTGCCCACAGAGCTTCAATTTTGGGGCACAACATTGGCCAAGTAACAAAGCATCAGCATGGGACTGGCATGTGTTATGGTGCTCCTGTAAATACTTAATGGCATTAGCTCTTGTGCTTGAAAAGATTGTGACATATGGATAACTTTTTTGTTGTGATCATTGTACCATTGTGTGACTTCACTTGCTGTATTGACTGTGGTATTATCACCCTTGAAGACATTACTCCTACAGGACGTTAAAATTGGTGTTAAACATAATGAAGGTATTTGGTCATAGTTAATATGTAATGGGTATTGTGGAAGAGTGCAGGTATGCCCAGGCAATGCTAGGGCAATTGACTCTGTAGGAACCAAGCACTTTTGAAATTGCACTTTGATCTGTAGGCAGTCCCACTGTTGAAGTCAGTGATTTGTAGAAAAAATTGTGAAGGATGACCATATTACATTTCTTACTATGCTTTTAACATTGTCAGTTGTAATGAATAGCCTATGCACTGCAGCTTGATAGTGGTAGACTGCCCTGTAGCCTTTCTTAGTTAACCACTTGTACATGCAAAGATTGACATCTGGCCAAGTGATGGTTGTGCACTCCCTAATTTGATTTACTGATGGTTTCTAAGCATGACCAATCAATGGATTGCCCTATCCCTTTTTAAAATATTGTAGTATTTTTATTTGAATACTTGAATACCTCAGCTAATCACCTGTTCTTATTGATCTTCCACAAACTGAGAGACTGGAATGTTGTCCACCTCAGAATAAGCCTTCAGTTTTGTTGGAAGGGTGGCTTGGTCTCAGGGGTAAAGCTCATTGCCGATAGTGATTTTTGAAAACTGAGTGTTGCATTATATCACTGATCATTATGTACTTTGAATGTAGTTTACATTATTTTGCAAAAGAATACTCAAACAAGATAGATATAATAATACTGCCCTCCATTAACATCTTATGAAATTTATCTTTTGAATTCTAGTAATATTTAGAAAACATGTTCAGTTGGTTAAAATAATTGTATTTATTTATTAATTAGAAACTCTGTTTAGCTCCTAATTAGTTTCTAAATTTTCTTCTTTATTATAAACATAGAATAAATCCATTCAACTACAAACCATGATTCTGAGTTTTTGTCTGTTCAGCCTTTTATCTGAAAGCAACACACAGACTGCACAGTTAAAAAGTATATGCTTCCAATCATAGTTGTAGCTTACTGTCAGTTTCCTTCTTTATGCTTCCATGATGACACCCCCCTATACACTATCAAGCTGATCTTCTATCAAAGTCGCCAGTGTTTTTGTTTCTAGTCTGGGCAGCGTTTTTTTTTTTTTTTTTTTTTTATAACATTCAGCATTCTTGGCCGGTAATTACCTCATTAACCTGTAACATCTCCTGTGTGGAAACACACTCATTCAGTATATTTTGTGTACTTTCATTGTTCTAGATGTTTTCGTCTCTTTGACTACTGTAAGTGTCCTTCATTGTTTTACTTTGCATACTAAAATATGTTTGCATGTTCAGTAGAAGTTTATTTTATATTTTACTCTCATAATTTTGTTACATTACTTGGAATAGAGTTTGCTCGGAAATTAATTCTGAATAAAGATTCATCTTGTTTGTAACAGAAGCTTTCAGTTTTGGGGACCTGATGTTAGGCGTAAAATTACACTTTTTAAACAACCATCTTTTCAGTACATTTTCAGAACATTCTCACATTTTCATAGTCTAATTTAGGGTAACAGGAAGTAGGAGCCTATAATGTCAGTGGTAAGCAAACCCCATCTCGTGCGCACATCCACTCGGGGTCAGTTTAAATGTTGCCAGTTACCCTAACATGCTTGCCTTTGAGATGTGGAACCATACCAGAATACCCAGATAAACAATTTGCAGACATGAGAAGAATGTGTAGACTCTACAGAGAAAACAACTAGTTTCAGGTGTTAGCAATAGTTAGCAGGACTAATTACTTTTCCATTTGCTGCTCTTAATTAATTAAGAAAAGTAAGTGCATATTGTTGTTTTTTTTTTTTTTTTGTTCAGTATTATCAATGTGTTAACTTGATTTTACTTTTAGAGTTACCAGTTAAAACTCTAATAATAACTCCAGAGGAACTAATACACAGTACTAGCAGAAAAACATGAATTTATTAATGAGAAACAAAAAACACAAGTTTGGAACAGCATTCTAATCCTTTGTGTTTCAAAAATCAAATCTGATAGTAATTTGTAGTAGTTTGCAACACTTATTACTATTTTCAGTATAATTCTGTACACATTTTTCACATGCTAAATAATTTTATTTGGTTTATTATAAATTACATTCGATTAAGCAGGTTTGAGAATGTTTTAAGTCCATCTATAAAAAAATCACAGATTTTCGTTAAAGCAATCAAACAGCTAGTGTAAGACTGAAGGAATATCTTCACAAATTACACGATACCTTAAATTAAACTTCAAAAATTATATGATAAATTATTTTAATCTGTTATAAATGCATTTTAATGAATAGCCCTTTTCTGTAGCAGTCCATTAAAATGTCTTTAATTTGTAAAAACAGAGATTAATATCTAAAGCTCCCCTAATAAGCATTTACAGGCATGGAGGCAGATTAATACATGCACAATTTTGATCACTTACACAGTATTCATAATATAACATCTGTATTTTTGGCATTTTGCTGTTTTCTGTTTTGGTACCAATTAAAAGCTTATGCAATATGAACAAGATATAGTTTCTTGTAATAAATGACCAATACATTATCCTAGACAACAAAAATGTTAAGCCTTTAATCGCTACCAAACTAGTAAAATTCATTTGTGAAAAGAAAGTACCCCATCTGACCATGTTTGGTACAGGATATATTTGACAAAACAAGTGCCTTATAAAACTGTCATAATTGTCAGTGTTTTTTAATGTCGCATCATATATGCCAACACAATATTTTTACTGGCATAATTTCATTGTTTACTGGTTATAGACTAAAAACACACATACACACACTACTGTGATTCATTATATAGTGATTTTGGCTTTTAAACAATGAGAGAAGTAAATGTGATTCAATATAATGACAAATGTAGCAGACTCTCAGTCTGGCACAAAATTTTAGATAAAGCTTTAATTTTATTTCCATATTATTAATGATTACATGTATTTATCTGAATTTTAGTTATAATAGCATTACATTCATACTCAACACAAAAACATTTCTTTTACTGGCAAGAAAACTATAAATATAAAAATGAATCAGGAGACATGGGGTTTAATGAAACTTAGTTAGTTAAACACAATCAGATGTTATCAAAATGCCTAAGCTGTTAGTTGTGTTTTTGGTGTCCTTTTTAATAGAGAAAATATTTAGATTTCTCTGAATATTATTTGGTTAAAGTTGGTCATAAGATATTCCACAGATTGTAATACTGATAATTTTTCACCATTATATGCATATTCAAATATAAATTGATTAAATCTCTTTCAGTGGCATACAGAACTAACAGCAAAACTCCAAGGAAAAAATGTTGCTGAGTATAATCTTATTCTTGGGCTTTACTGAGAGGTGTTCATCTAAAGAGAACTTTCAGTGATGTTATTTTGGTAATGTTCATTACTAAACACAGTTAGAAAATTACAGGGATACTATGTTGTATATGCAAGTATCTTCTTTGTTACATATTATGTATTAATAATTTTAGCTGTCTTACTAGGTTAATAAAACATGTACAGTATGTTGCAAGTAAGCAATAAAATCGTGAGCTCTTTCATGTCTGTTATTCTGAAACAGTATGTGAGTGATTGGAAAAACATCTATGCCATTCATTCTTTTACTTGTCGTTTTAATGGGTTTGTATCATTTCTTGTTTTCCACAGACAGAGGCATATGAGAGCCAAATTTCTGAGCTGAAGCAGCAGTTAGAAGACAAAAACAAGCTTATTGCCAAATTAGTACAACAGAGTCCAGTCATAAAAGGTAAATGAATACATTGATGCCTTAGTTTATGTATTTGTTATCTAATTATGCATTGTAAGCCTTATTTCCATTATTATCATATTGGTAATTCATATATAGAAATTAAAAATAATTTGCTAAGCAGAAATGTGTTTATATGAATAGGAAAATTAGATGTTTCATTTTGTAATACTTCTTGAGTAGAACCTTTTGCCCATTCAAATAAAATATTCTCTAAAAATAAACAGTACAAGATCTTGGACTAAAAGCACATTATTTTACAAAATACCACTGATTCTTCTTTAATAAAAGAAAGTATTGTGGGATTGTTACTTAAATATAATTTTGAAATGCTTATTTCAAATGTGGTTTAAAAACATTGTATACTGAACATATACTCATCCTAATCACCTAGAGCCTTAAATTACCAATTTAAATTAAGCAGGTTTCAAAAATGTATGGGTGGTTTAAATAGCAAATTACATTTGTCAAAAATCAAATCCAAACTAGAGTTCAACATTTGTATATGGACACCTTTATTTAATTTCTTTGATGTTGCGAAGCTTATGTAATATACAGTAGCACTAAATAATATTTTAATAGAGAATTATATCAATAATGTTAAACAGATGTTGGAACACATAGTTGTGTAAGCTTCAACATCTGTGCATTTATCTTTTTAATTGGCTTCAGGACTTAAAGGCTGTTGTTACTATTACTAAAGTCTATTAGAAAAATATCATAATCAAGTCATATACTATGTTTCCCTTTTTTCCCCAAGTGTTTTGCTAAAACTCTTCTGAACATGTGAGAAATAAAAACAAACCATGTTTTAAATGTCAAAAGAGCTTTCATTTTTCATACATTTCTAAATCAGAATTTCATGATAATTATATTTTGAAAAAAGAAACGCACAGTGAGCTGCTGTGAATGTGTTATCTAATAAGCAAAGTCCTTGATAAGTGACTACACTACTTGAATAAATCTGTTCTGAAAAGGTATTTCTGAAAAATATATTAAATTATCTTACAGCTATTAAACAGTTAAAGCATTATTACTGATGCTCTGAACAATGCAACCTCTTTTTAATGTTATTTCAGAAGTAACCCTGAAAGTTACTTAAATTGAAAAGATTTGACCTCTGATCCTAAAGTTTAATACAGTTACTTACTGGTTTGTACAAACTGAAAACCATTCTAGTAACAGTTGATTTCATAATTATCTTGTATTCTAGGAAATACCAAAGGTTCTGATACTTTAGTGGATTGTCAGAAGACATTTGTACTTGGCTCAGTGTCTCCTTGTCCCCTAAATGAAAGCCAAATTACAATAACACAGAGAGAAAAACAGTTGATGGTAAGTTTTCTTTGGATAATGCAATTAAATTCACTTACTGTATTTAAAGGAACAGTTTAGGTAATATTACTATGCAGATGTAGCAGGTTTCAGTTCAGAATCTGTGTATATAAGCATTTTATGGCTGTGTGTTTGTTATAATAAAATACAAAATATGTTCATTGTTCTATTCAGATTTAAAAATTAACTATCTACTTTAAGAATTATTTTAAAAATATGATAAAAAAATAACACAATTGATATAAAGAGGTTCAATTTTTAGTTTTCATTTGATATGTGTAGTATTTATTATACTTCATACTTACTCTTTGAAAACTATTTTGTTTTTGCTAAATGTCATAAAATTAATAAATGCATTAACTCACTATGCTTTCCATAGTGTCCACTGTTTAAAATTAATCCAGAATGTGCAGTATTAAGGGCTGAATTAGAGCTTTAATATCTGTTTATTTTATAAATCAGTTATTGTAAAAATCAGGAACATTTTCTATCATGTGTTTATTTATTATAATAATGACACAAAAATAAAAGTAGAGTGGGATTTACTTTTTAGGAATCATATTATAAGGGATTATGAAGTTGATTGTATTTTATTTTATATATAAATATATATATATATGTGTATATATATAAAATTGCATTTTTAAGGACCAACTAGATGATATTCAGAAAAGAGAGAAAAAGCAGAAACATATTATCAGCATTAAAGATGAAGAAATTAGAAACTTGCAACAACAGTTAAAGGAAACAAGCCAGACTGAGTGTGGTTCTGAAGTAAGTTGCTTTTGTTCTATTAACATGTGGTACTCCTGTATTTATTTACTTTGTTTTAGTTTACAGTCTCAACATGTATCCACTAAGTGGCGCTGTTGGATTAAATGCTTTGCTGATGCAGAAGGATTTCTCTGAGGTTTAGTCATATATTAACACTGTAGTGATTATCATTTAACTTTATTTGTTTAAATAAGCCAGTGATGGTACTATACTAATTTAGAAGCAGTAAATAAAGATATTATTTTAATCAGTAAGCAGGTGTAAAGGACCTGATGACTAGTGCCTTATGAAAAAGAGTTTTGCATCAACTGGAAAAAAAGGTTACAGCTGATATCTGCTGATGAAGGTGTTGAGTTTTTCTATAAAGGATATCCCCTTTAAAGATGTGTGCCGGATAAATGTCAAAAAAAAAATCATGGAAACGTGTTTCCACTGAGGCCTTTAAACACTATTTGGAACTGATGCTACCATCTTATTTTAAATATATTCTACTAAAAATAATTAATATAATTGCCTATGGATAAGAACAACTTTTCCAATTGTAAATTAAAAATGAGTGGCATGGTGACATAGTAAATAACATAGTGGCTTTACAGCTCTCAGAGACTGTAGTCTGATTCTGGCCCTGTCACTGTCTCTGTCTCTCACTCACTGTTGAGTGTTTTTGTTTTCTTTATGTGAGATTTGTTTTTGCTTCAAGTACTCCAGTTACCCTCCTGTGTCCCAAAGAAATATAGGTTTGGGTAGTTGGCCTGAATTGAGTGTTTTTAAGTATTTGTGTATGTCGACTAACTCTCCATCCAATTCAGCCTGGATGGGCTGTGGAGCTCTGCCACCCTAAAATTTGGTTAAAGCATTTCTGTATATGGGTAAATTGTTGATAAATGGAAAATTTATCATTAGCTCATTGACATTATGCATCTATTTAAAAGTGAATTTCTCTGGTGCTTGTTTATGAACACAGATGTTGCTAGATTAAAAGGAAAAAGTACTTGATTGCAATAGTGTTTGAATAACAAAATTGATGGAACAATAAATAATGATGTTTCTTTATCACTATTAAAATTTCCCAGTTTATACTTCCCCTGTTTTTTGGAGCAACCATTCAACAGTAGATACCATTTTACTTCATAGAAATATAGTTTTTGTAAAACTAAATACATCATGTAGATAACAAAATGAGGTTAATGACTGCACACGTCATAATAGAGATATATGTCAGCGATTGTGGGGAGGCATAGATTGTACATGTTTATTTAATAATGTCTAATACACACAAAAGTAAAGATGATTTTATTCATTGCCATAAAGATTATACTGTACTTTCTAGTTACATTTTGACTGTGTTCCTGCTGATTTTTCTTTAATTGATTTAACACTGACAGTCATTTTTCTTTTTTTTTAATCTTTGCATCAAAAGAAAAGGCAAATATTTTGTAGGAAGAAAATCAAAAGTAGATACTTTATTGTCATCAGGAAAGGATACATGCTTGAAAAGTTTTGAGCTCTTTGAAAATCATGAGAAAGATTAGAATATTATAATTCACACATATAAGTTAACAAGAACTTTAGTTCTGTACATATTGTTGTAAAGATTACATTTTTGAATGTTATGAATTTGTTAGAAATTACAATTGAACAGTCAGTGTAACTGGATAAAAACAAGAGCCTTATGTTTACAGAATATTGCAGAAACTAATAAATTCCAAGTAAGAATGGTGATTAGTTTTTTTTAAGTGCTTTCCCCTTTGATAAATTCTTTCAGTCTTTTAAAAATTAAAGCTGAGCATATTGATCAAATGAGCTGAGTAACATGGTTTAGTGTAATTTTAATGGACTGAATGTATATGTTTAATGGACTAGTAGTATTAAAAATAAGACACAGGAAGTATATCTGCTGTTTGAAAGCAGTAGGTGAGTATAGTATGTTATGTGTGTTAAGTAATATTTGTGGTGAACTATACATTTTATCCAGTTTTTACACTATGAATTTTGGGTCTACATTGCCTCTGTAACTGCTAGTACTTAACTACTTTCTCTAATTAACTTATTTTAGTTTTGATTTTTATGTACAACAAGGAATTATCTCACAAGTTAAGGGCCCTAAAACTTTAGACATGCACAGGCATAAGCACTTAATAACCCCCCTTACTTTTTTAACATGTAATTTTTTCACAGCATGGCTTCATTATATATTTTATTAGAATTTCATTACTGTTAATCACTGCAAAGAATCTAGGGTCAAAATTAAAGTTATATTTTATAGATCCTTTTTTTTAATAATAATGACAGATTTCCAATTCTCTAAGTATTTACCATCTTTGGTGTGACCCAATTAAACAGGCTGTGATACATCTTGTCTTTGGAAGTCGTAATTAATTCAGTAGTGCAAACTATATGGGATAATGTCCATTACAAAGAAATAGAAAAAATGTTGCAAAAGCTTATTTTGTAAAAGTGAGTACAAAGATTTGAGTAACTGTAATATAAAGGCCATTGACAAGCTTCAGTAGCTATGCTCAATATGTGAGATGGGTTAAACAACTTATGACAATAATTGTTGAATTACTTATTTATTTTTTTTTTTTTTTGTTTATTTCACCTTATACAATTTCTCGTATTAGGAATTTGTTAGTTTTCGCATACCCTTTGGGGTCAGAGCGCAGGGTCAGCCATTGTACAACACCCCTGGAGCAATTGAAGGTTAAGGGCCTTGCTCAAGGGCCCAACAGAGTAGGATCTCTTTTGGCAGTGACGGGGATTCAAACTGGCAACCTTCGGGATACCAGCACAGATCCTTAGCCTCAGAGCCACCACTCCTCCCTTATCTAACACATCTAACCATATGAAAGATAAAGATACCAAATGATTGTGTGGTCTCATACAACTAATAATAGACATTTTTCCCTTGACACCAAGCACAGTTTTTTCAAGTGTAAAACTGCCTTTCATACTTCTACCATTTTGCATGGTTGAGAGAGTGTCTTGATAGGTAAATGATGAGCAAAGTACAGAGACCTTCTGGTAGAAAGCTTACTACTACCTCCAGTCTTGTGAGGAAATTAATCTAATTCTACTTGTACAGTGGTATAAGATGCACATTCAAAATTCACTAAAGTGGCTAAAAAAACATGTTCATGTCCTCAAGTTTTTTTTGGTTAAAGCCTAGACCTCAGTTCAATCCAAACCATATATCAGGAGTTAATTTCTGTTTACCATTAAACATGTCCAACCTAAGGTAGCTTAAGAATTTTTTCCAAGAAGGATGGGATGCATGTAGTGTCTAAATATGCATTCTCTAGTCGATATATATCATAAAAACTGATGGTAAAATCTTGCACAATCAAGGAAGGTCATTCGATTCTTTGTTTATTTATAATAAGGAAGATTTGGGTGATTTTTTACTTTGCCTTTCAAAATAAGTACACTATAGTAGCTATATGTCTGTAAATGTAATATTTTGTAGCAAGTTAAAATTATAAGGCTCTTATTTGTTCAATTATATTTTTATATGAAAGGTAAATTGGAAAACTCCAGATCCAGAGATGAAGAAAACTTTACATTTTTCCTCGACTGGAATAGCTAAGGATGAAAGGTGAAATAAGTTACTCAATATATGTGTGGTATAATCAATTGCTTTATGAAGAGATTGTACTTATTTTTAACTTTTTTTTTTTTTTAAACTTTCTTTAAGGCCAGAATTGTTTGATGCTCTTAATGAAGTGCAGAGCAAACTGCATATCTTACAAAATCTAACAAGAAAACAGAAGGAACATCTTAATAAATTGTGGTTCAAAAATGAATCAATACATGGTAAGAGAGATCTTACTTTACATATTTGTCTTTGCTCTAAAGGACTTTTGTATATCATACAGTATTTATTCTTATAGGTCTTATTGGATGTTGGAGGCACTTACAAACCTCAATTGTGTATAATTTTGTTTTCCAGAGGTCTCTGGTTCCTTATAAGATGATATTTTTTTGCAAATAAATGTAATATTTCAGAAATATCCATCACATCCACGTATCTATTATCCATCTGGCTTGATCCCATTGCAGACGTTGGGAGCCAGAGCCAACCCCATCAGCATTAGGTGCATGACAGAAATAAATCCTGGACTTGCAGCCAGGATTTCAAAATCATACAAGCCCATTCATTGTCAGTGTGGACTTTGCATTGTTTCCCTTTGTCTAAGTGGGTCTTCTTCCAAGAACACTGTTTTTTTTCCTTTTCTCTAACATCCCAAAAATTGTGCAGGTAAGGTTAATCACCAGTTCCAAAATAGCCCAGTGTGAATGTGGGTATGTGTGTGAGGGAGCCCCACAGTGAACTCGGGTCCTGTCTAGGACTTGGTCATACCTTGCCCCAAGTACTGACAGAGTAGCCTCCAGCCCCATGAGTTGCTGAAATGGATTAAATGAGTTTGTGTTACACTAAAAATAAAGAAGCTTTTTTGTTTTAGTTTTAGATATGACATTATTTGGAGGGTAAATATGCCTGATTGTTTTATTTTACTGCTGATTGTACTGCTATGAAGAGGCTGTACTATTTACTGTTATTGCATTTAAGAAATATTGCATATAAATTTAATATATTTGACTCAGTATGCCAAATGCTTTATATTTCAAATAAGTAGACCAGGTAGACTATAATAATTAATCAGTAATTCTTATAAAAGTAAAGATTGCATTTTTGAATGTTATGAATTTGTTAAAAATTACAATTGAACAGTCAGTGTAACTGGATAAAAACAAGAGCCTTATGTTTTCAGGCTTTATTCATTGTGTTTAGTTTAAGTCTAAAGTGATAATAAAGTGAATCTTAAATTTTAACACCTGTGAATTGCCATACATATTATCTGTTATTGTAAACATTCTTATATGGAGTTATTTTATAATTATAAGATTGTTTTTTTGTTTCCCTTTTTAATTTAAAATTTCTGTCTTTTATCATGGCTCCTTAAAGTGATTTTTTGACATGTGTATGTTGTGAAAATTAGGCTTTGTATTGTTTTATTTTTATATTGATGAGCGGTATTTTAACATCTTATTTACTAATGGGACTTTGCTCAAGAAATTAACGGAGTAAGGTGCTTTAAATATGCTTCCGGCACTTTTTGAAAAATCAGCTACAAAGCTATCTCATGCATATGCAAATTTGAAAACTACACCTTCATGAATATGCTAATATACACTGAAATGTTTCATTAATTAGTAATCGTTGAATACAGTTACATTTAGTTTAAAAAAAAAAAAAGAGAGAGAAAAAATAGAGCAACAAAACCTACTCAAAACTTTATTCCAGGGTTCAAAGATAATTAAGAGACATATTTGGAGATTTTATTAAGTATTTTTACTGTATAAAGAATTATCACAAAGCGATATTATAAAATTTATATTCTCATGCTTAGAATATTTTAAACCTTTAATATGCAAAGTGGACATTATCATAGAGCACTTTAAAATCATTTAAAACAATTATTGTTTATTAAATTCTACTTATAATACATAGAAATGTTAAGTAGAATAGTGTATGTAATTATTAAAAAGTAAATCATTTTTGAAATAAAATACTGTATTACTTCCATGATTTAAATTGGGTGTGTATTTAATATCAAGGTTAAACACATTTTTCCATCTTGAAAATTCTCTGTTTTGTTTTTGAAAGTCTGGAAGCAATGAATTACCAATAAGTTTTATTAAATATGTTTTAAAAGAATTCTGATCATAAAATAAAATGTGAAGTATGACACAGATTTTCTTTTGAAACCGCATTAATTATACAGGGATGGGCAAAAAGTAGGTTTACAGTTGTTCGTATGGAAAAAGACATGCAGGCTATGATTATTACAATAGCTTTATTAACTTTATTAACTCAAAAGAATGTTACAATGGCACAGTGCACTTAGGTACAGTATCGTAAGTGCTGAAATTTCTGGCCTTCATTATTTACACGTTCTTGTAGTCTACTTGCTAATGACAATAATAATGAGAAGACAAATAATACAAATAAAACAATAATTAATAAATAATAATAAGAGAATAAACTGTGTTTTGGCTATTCACAACTGTCAACCTACTTTTGCCCCAAGTAATGTAGAAAGTGTAATTTTTTTCAAAATGTAAAATTGGAATAGCTAATAATAAGCTAAGTAGGAAAAATAAAAAGAAAATATGAAATATAAACAAAGCTTGCAAATTAATATTTTTAGATTTATCTCTGAAAGCATTTAGGTTTTTGCTCTATTTTGAAATTTCATTTTAATATGCAAATATGTAACCCTAACCTTGGTAACAATTTTCTGTTTTAGAGGGTCAGTTTTCTATGCCAATACAGTGTACTGATGTAACAGCTGAACAAGCAGAAGGACCGTTCCATACATCAAAGAAGCAAGATATGGATAAAGAACTAAACAGTACATCTATAACATCCCGAGGAGTGTGCCCAGATGAGGAGTTTATGGATTCATTGTCTAAAATTAGTGTCAAGTATCCCCCTAAAGAAACTGACTATGAATTTTTGAACAGTACACAGGAAAAAGTAGAAGCTGGTGAAATTGGAAATACAGACCCCTTTGAAATTTTCAAGAAAGACAGAGATGAAGCTGCCCATTTTGAACAGGCTCAAAACTGGGGCCATCTGCCCTCACACAAACCTAACACAGTTTTGCCAAATGTTAACAAAGACTTTTTAACACCACCACCATCATCATCATCCTCATCCACAGTTTTGACTCATCTCTCAGTTGAGAGTGTACGTGGGCCAGAACAGGTAAGATGATATAAACATACAAATGACATATACATTATAATAAAAAAGGCAGTACTTGAGTAAGGCTTTTTTTTTCTTTTTTCTAATTTAACTGTAGGTTCACTTAGTTACTAGAAATTAGGCAATATTTTTTCTCATCATTTGGTTCAAATCCCAACCTGACCACTATCTCTATGAAGTTGTCATGTTCCTCTCTGTCTGCTTGGGTTTTATCCAGATTGTGTGATTTCTTTGTACATCCTAAAGATGTACATGTTAGATTAACTGGATACTGAAAATTGGCCCGATATGAACATGTGTGCATATGTGTATTTACTTGTGCATGATTTATGTAATTCACTATGCCCTTTATTGTAATCATGCCCCAGATGTTTACAGGAAAAGACTCCAGCTTCCTATAAAAAGCGAGGAAATGCAAAAACAAATTTTTTTTGTTTTTATGTGTATTTATTTTTGTAATTTTATAACCAAGTTAGTCAAAGGTGTTGTTTTTATAACGCAATTTCAAAAGTATTTATTGTTGAATGTCTTCCAGTACTGGAAATGTGCAGGTTAAAAAATATCTACAAAAGCAGTGTCTAGTGCATGTCATTATTTTTTTTTAAATTTAAAATTTGACATGTTTGCTTACCATATTAGTATCTAGTCATTTCACACACAGTGAACATAACAAACTCAGATATGTTTTAGCTGTGTATTATAGTACCAGTATTTACTAGAGCAGAAGCATCCAAAACAAAACTTACAAATAACATGCTTTTATATGTATTCTGCACAATTTTAAACTATGTTGTCTTAAATTAACAATTCAAGATTGGTTGCCTATTTTGAAACAGTCTGCTGTTTTAAGTGTTTGATTCTTAACAGTAAATTATAATTGCCATTCATTGTACACTGTTTAATGACCCATTTTACAGGCATGCAACTCTACTCAAGTTTCAGAAGTCTCGGAAGCTATTTATTAAAATTATTTAATGCTGATTTATCCAGCTAAATGTTTTTGATATATATATATATATATGTATGTATGTATGTGTGTGTGTGTGTGTGTGTGTGTGTGTGTGTGTGTGTGTATATATATATGTATATGTATATATA
>JANRMT010062814.1:30171970-30215453 GCA_026402145.1 Polypterus bichir lapradei | reverse complement strand
TATATGTGTGTATATATATGTGTATATATATATGTATATATATATATAGTGTGAGTGCATAGTTTTTTGCATTATTTTTCACAGCTGTAGTGGTAAGGGTTTTAGTGATCTAAATTATACTATTTCACTTATGACATGTAGAAGTCCTGTGGAGCTGTGAAACACACATTCCATTATGTTAACTTGTTATTTGTTCTTTCTTCTCTATTATCTCTCTTGATTGTTCTTTTACTAGTTATGTTGTGTAGCTGGTTTTTTTTTTTTTTTTCTTTCTTTTTTTCCTTTTTTTTGTTGGCACCCTGCTTTGTACTATGCCAACTGCATTAAAATAAATGAAACAGCTGGTATGTGATTACAAGTTTATAGTGAAGTACACGGCTTTAAAATAATAATAAAAAAGGAATTGGTGTTGAGCTGTCACACAGCATGGGGCAGAGGGTTAGATAATTGACATTTTTGCAGATAATAATGTGTTGAAGACTCCTCTGTTATGAAAAGATAATGGGTCGCATCGAAAGTAGTAGTTGTAATGCAGTGACAATTTTATTTGTTCCCATTGAGCTATATATAAAATTACATTGTAAACAATCTTATTGCTTTCAATGAGGCTGGGAGAGTTTCAGTGCTAATGGAATTCTGTTTTTTCCAATATTGTTGTTAGCTCTTAAG
The DNA here is from genome assembly GCA_026402145.1 of Polypterus bichir lapradei. NCBI lineage: Eukaryota > Metazoa > Chordata > Cladistia > Polypteriformes > Polypteridae > Polypterus > Polypterus bichir. Next base: position 30,214,784 of record JANRMT010062814.1, on the reverse strand, counting down.
TCTAGCCATAAATCTAAGCCTTAAATATATGTTTATTATGATTATTCTGCTATTTTCATACAGTTGTGTTTACTTTATAGAGTTATTTCCATATTTTAGACAGAGTAAGGTAATTCAACAATAACTTTTTATTTCACCTGAATTTTTCTATTCACATATGTATTTGCAGTTCTAAGAATGCACAGTATGCTGTGCCATTGAAGGATTCTTTAAATATGTCCTTATAATTTAGACAACTATCTAATTTAGTTTTGTGGCAGATTCATATTTACATTGCCATGTCTCATTTTTAATAATTTGAAAGGAAATTAACCAAGGTATTTTCTCCTTATTATGAATATCATATGCATGTGAAAACAGAATGTAATATGCAGTAAAATAAATGCATGTATTGTTTCAGTTCCAAACATTAGTAGTAAACCGAAGTATATCAAATCAATGAAATTATCTGCATCACACATAGTCTTTTTGTTTGATGTAACAAATTTCAAAATGTTATTATGTTTAATTACCTTAAGGCATACTTGAAAATATGTTTTATACTATTGCTGTACTTATTTTAGAAAGAAAAAATATATATAACACGACTGTAATACTGTATATTTTAAATAAATAAATAAATCTAACATCTGTCAGCCTATAGGATGGACAGTAATGACTGCATACCAAAAAAAAAACACTTCTAAACCCAAAAATAGACAGAATTTCACCTTGTCTATTCATAATTGGGCGCTGAACCAGCAGTATGTCCTTCCAGGTAAAAGTTAAGAGATGTGTTACTATTATTATTTACAAAATATAGGGCTGATTTTAATGCAAGCTGAAAAAGTTATTTGAATTTATGTATTATAATCCACCAGCTACAACACGTCAGATTGTAACAAAGAAGTGTGATGTGCACCCAAAGCCGTGCTTTTAAGTTCCTGCTTAAAGAATATTAAATTGGAAACTACAATAAGTTAGAGCACATGACAATGGTTGATATATACATAATTGCTTTTATGTATTTAATACTCAGAATTTTACTTGTTAAGTAGCAGAAAACATTTTTGGACAGTTAATATGTACAGTATTTACAGTATTTGTTTTTTCAGATAATAGGTACTATCATACACTTTATATATAAATTGTACAATAAAATAAAATGTCATAACCCCACTTGAGAAAGTAGTAATGCATGTCATTTCTGGTCATTTGGAATTAAAGAAGTTGAATTCCTTATTGTAGAGGTTGCTAGCTCAACCTTGTAAAACCCAAACTTAACTCACATCTAAAATACCAAAACATCTGTACTGGGACATGAAACATTAAATTAATAAAATGTAAAGTACTTGCTAGACATGTTTTTAATTGTGAAACCTGCTGTAGAACCTACATATATTATTCATTGCAGCCTTGCATGTTCGGTTGTATAGCATGAGTGTAAGGTAAACTTGTACTATGATGACTCAACAAGTTAATCACCTGACTGTAGCAACTTCATTGAGGTCTTAGAGAGGCAGAAATACTGCCTTCACTTTGCTCTCCAGTTTGAAAAGAGTGTTTTTTTTCTTACATTACAGTAACAGGCATTCCATGAAACATTATGCAGTCAGTTCTTGTAAATACAAGCATGGTTGATTCATTTTTTTTTTAAATCAGGATCTGGCTGTTTTTTTATTTCTTTCTTATTAACATGAATAAAGCAGAGCATCATTTCTGAGTTTTTGTGCATTACTCCTGAAAATGTTCCCTCTTAGAAATCTCCCAGGTTTGGTCAAGCATTTTGCTATTGGAATTGATACTAGGTTTGTTGTCACAAAAGACCCTATAATTGGACACAGGGTCACATTTATGTTTTGTCATGTGGCCAAACTGCCCCTGATAAGCAGAAGAGATAATTAACTATCCAAAGTGTTAGTTCACTATGCCGTGACACTGGTGATTTGGCAGTCAAAAATACACCCTTGCACTGTTTTTTGCATAGTGTCCATGTGTGAATTCAGTTTTCATTAGCCCGCAAACCATTATCTGGCAATCCATGGAGGTTGCCACATCACTGCAGAAATTAAAATTATCCATATTTGATTTGTTACCTTTGATGCACCTTTGATGGTGCTGTTTTCTGAGCCTTCTTGGGAGTGAGTGGCTTTCCATAGTATCCTTATGTTGCAATGCTTTAGCTCTGCTCTCGTTTACCTTTAATTGGTGACCCTGATGCATATCACTAATGGTCATCATAATTGTAGCTCACATGTGAAACTAATCTGAAAACCAAGTCATATTTATTTCCTACACCAGGTTGCAAGCCAAGTGAACCATTGGTTGTTGGTGCAACTTGTGATTTTTAAGTCTTTTTTGAATGCTTGAAACCTATAAAATGTCATGATGCTAATTAGAATCCTTTTAATCTGAAAATGTCTCTAAGCAGTTTTATGGTTTCATTTAACACTGTGTTTTTATTTTTCAGAACATTGACTGAATGGAAGACTATACAGTTAATCAAATTTGATAGTGATAGAGTTCAAAGTTCTAATTAAATTAATTATTTACTTGACTCATGAGTTAACTTTTTGTGTGTATTTCAAATTACCAATCTTTATACAATTCCGCATTAGCAAGAGTAACTACAGTGATTATTTTTTCTGGTTTAATATAATTTAATATTTAAATATCACAGTATTTTTAACACAAGTTATAAGAAGTAAGATATGAATTGTTGTTGGGAAGTCATGTGTGTAGATATGAAACAGACAGACGTAGGTAAATCTTTATAAATATTTTGTCCAAGAACCATGTGTGCATTCACTGATGTCTACACTCATGCTGCAGGAAAAAAAATAACTTCCCTTGCTATGGGTTATTCGCTTCTGCCCATTCTGTATTTCTTTGTGTCTGTTGTAAAACCATAAACAAATGTCATGCATTAAAAAAAAAGCTGTCTTGACCAGAAATGCTGCAGTTAAGTTAGTACAAAAATGTACAAAATAAAAATGAGAAGGTTATGGAATAAACAACCCTGTTAAGGTTTGTTCTTTAATTTATCTTTTCTGTGTAGGTTTTGCATTATTAATCTATTAACAGATAGAGACAATTTATTTTAGCTATTTCCTCATACTGTATTTAATTATTGTATAATTTTGTATAATGTCCTAATTACTTCAGATATCTTTCTTTATCACATGTGCATGTAACTCTTTGTTCTACAGCATGATATTTTTTCTTTATCTTTGTCAAGTTTCTGGTTTTAGCAGATAGGTGTAATAGTAAATGTTGCTGTTTACACTTTAGGTGAATATGTTTGAATTATTATGAAGTCACTGTTAATGCTGGACTTCCATATTCTCTCTGTACTTGCCTCACTGGTATGAGAACTCTCTGGTTTTCTTCCTCTATTTCTGACATATAGTTTAACTGCACCTGTAGATTGTGCTTATATGACTGAATTTAGGTGTATTCATGACTGTTCCCTGTGACAGACCATTGTGTATATTTGGTTCCTGCTTTGGGTCCAGTCCTGATACAATAGACTCAAGTTCCTTGCGACCCTTTAACAGGATTAAATGAGATCAGTAAATAGAGAGCGGTATGTTCTTTTGTTTTTTATTTAAGTTTATTTCCTAATTTAATTTAATTGTAAATTTACTCATCTAATCTAAATCTTTTTTTAGTTTATATACTTTTGCAGTTATATGTGACTGTTAACTTTCAGGAAACACAACTGTGCATTTCCTTGTAAAATAATCAGACTTTGTATGGATTAGATATAGAAAAAAGGAATACAAATCATCTTTACTTACTCATGTCAGTTTATATGTGGGTAATGTATTTTGCCAAATACAGTATACTGATACCTTATCAACTATGGAATTTTCAGATTAGCACCTTATTAGAAAGTATAAAATGTCTGTGTGTGATCATTGACTCAATAAATATAACCAAGTAGACACATCTTAGTAATTAAAAATTGAAATCTTAATTCCTGTAGAAGGAAACAGGGTGTTAAAAAAAGAGACAAAATTCAGCTTGCGACTGTCCTGCCTTCAGAATATTTCAGTGTGAAATGGATTTGCCTGTTTTTGCAGTATAAGCCTAATGTAATGCATTATGTCTGGTATTGTAGTTTTTTATAATGTGTATGCAGCTTGGTTACATTTTTGCAATGACACCAAATGCTTAAAGTGAGAGGAAAACGTATGTTCCTGTAAAGTAAAGAGCTGCTGTTAATTCTGAAGGTTATTTCTAATTTTGCACAAGTCTATGTTGGTTTTATTGTTTGACTTTTCATAACAGAGTAAACTGATATTTTTTAATATGAACTTGATGATACCGTGAACACAGTTATACATTAATACTAAAATGCTTGCGCCAGTAATTAAGAAGTGATTGTGTTATACCTTAACACTGTTAAAGTGCTGAATGCTAAGGCATTTTAAGTGACTGCTTCTACCTTACATTTACACAAATGCAGTATTTGGAATGGGTATATGTTCAGTACAGACAAACAAAAAGGAACAATACTGGGATCTACAAAACTTGTTATGAGAGCTAATGCATATTAAATAAATGGAATTTTACAAGTGCAGTAAAAATGTTTTAAGTAGCAGTTCTTGCCCTCATGCCTTGTGTATACTTTAAAAGTAGCTTAGTTAGCATGGTCTTGATCACTGTAATACACTGAGTATTTTGTTTAAAAATATCTTCTATGAGGAAAATATGATTCAATGCTGGGTTCCTAATTTTAAAATGTGACCATTGCCAAATTCTCAGCTGTAAATTTAAGCACAGCTGAAAATAATTTGTGTTGCATTAATTCTGTAGAAAAAAAACACAACTTAATTATTTTTTTCCCGTTATGTTTAGCCCTTCTGGAGCCCCCAACACAGCAGAGAAAAAGAATTGCTGCAGGAAGGCTTTACTGATACTGAACAAAATGCAAGCCCCAATAGGTGTGAGTTCTGCCAAGCTCTCCTCCCAGCAGGCATTCAATCCAACATGGAACTTCTCAGGCATCTTAATTCACACTTTGTAGATTCAGCAACCAAAGGAGTCTAATATGTAAACATATGAACGTTTGAATAAAAGAACTTTTTTTTTAAAACTATGGAAAAACTGTTTTTAAAAAAGGAAATTGTATTATTTCTCTGTAAATGTAATATTAATTAAATTAATCTATTTTAATTAGGGAATAAATAAATACCAAGTCTGAAACTTGTGTTTTATTGAATCCCCTAAGCTGTGGTGAAAAGATTTTATCATTGTGCACAGATAAAATGCAATTAAATGGAATATTTTACATAATAAAAAAAAAAATGTTACATCATGTATTTTTGTCTTGTATAATACAGGAAACATGCAAGTTTGATTTTGACCTTTAAAAAAAATATCTGTTAATTGTCTTAAACTGAAAAGCATTATTTAATATTTACATAGATAGTCATATTTTATTCTTGCAGGGTTATTCCATTTGTTTTATTTACATTTCTTTTTAATAAATTTCCAAGTTTTAACTTAGGAAGCAGTTATGGAAATCAGGAAAAATAAATGCTTAACATTTGTTATTTCACTGTAAGTACATAATGGCAGAAAATAAATGTATCAAAATACTGAAGAGTATGTACTGTTTCACTACATAATATATAAATAATTTGAATGCTCATATGTAACCCTTTCCTATTCCTCCAGGATTTCTGTAGGATAGGTGTTTTCTAGACTTGCGGATAGTCTTTAGTTTTGGCGTTTAAATACGGTAAACAGTTAAAGTACAGTGTAGTTGAGGGGTTTGAGGGTCTAGTAGGATAACCCATGTAACGACTTGGCTTGGTACTTTACACAAGTCACTTAACCTACAGGTGTCCTAATTGTAATGTATATACAGACAGTTAGATTTACCACAGAAAGTCTCAATGTTTAGATAAGCTTATGTGAATATAAGGTGTGAATTGTACATTAACAAATGTGTGTTTTAAGTATCTTTCTGCCAATTATAGATTATTATCAAGTTTTTTTTTTTTTTTCTTTTCTTTCTCAATACTATGTGTTAGTATCCATTGGCTTCAGAGTACTAGGTGGGATATCTAGGAGGTATACTCCTTTTACTATGGGATTTTAATTTCAATTTTTTTTATTTTGAAGGTCAGATAGCTATATAACATTTAAGTAACAGTTTTACATATATTTTGAGATGACAAATTTAGGAAGATATGCTGTATTTTTTCATGTTAATTGGACTTTTTTTAATGAAGGAATAGTGTTTTGGCACACATAAAGAATATGAATAATAAAAATCACATTTATGTGACCATTACAAGTTTTAAAAATTGTCTTATTGAATCTACAACTATCATTCCATTGCTCAAATATGGCTAAAAGAAAGACCCAATTGATAAGGAATGTAAGTAGCATGTTAAAAGTTATGGTATGTATAAAGAACATCTAATTATTTCCAGATGGCTGCTTTAGTACTATACTTGTGCAAGTTCCACTAATAAATTATGCTGTTAACGCAGCACATTTGAACATGCTACATTAGCACACTCAGTGTTTTCATGCATATTATTGGAAAAAAGTCTTTAATTTGTGAATTAATTTCATAGCATAGTGCACTCACTTTGTTCTGGCTAAGTGTTATTGTAGATATACTGTATAAGTATTAGAATACTTTACTATATTTTACAAATTTTGTCTGTTAATACCACCTCATATTAAATACTGTTGTTGGGTTTGTCTTTTTAAAATAGTTATTGAATGAGGTTCCTTTTTCATGTAATGCTTTGTGCATCTTTTATGACACAAGATCTTGTAGAACAGTGTCTGCAGTCTAAATTGTAGAAATGTGTGGAAAGTAACAATAGTTAAATATTCTTAATACCCTAAATGGCGTATACTGTTGAGGAGTGCATTCTGGTATTAATAGGATATGTATTCATTTGTGTAATAAAGGTTGCTTTTTAAGAAAAGATATTTTACAATTAACTGTAAGTAGAAGAGTACACTGAAATGTATATGTAGGACTTTACAACTAACTTCTATTCAAGACTGAAGTCTGTATTCAGGCATTTGGTGCTGCAGTGTCAGCCAAAAATCAGTTGCTGCCTTTTTATAGCATTACACGTAAAGCGCTTGAACATCCCCTACAGCCTTAAGAATGCTGTGATACACTACAGAATCCTGACTAAAATACTCATCAGGTACTAGCTACTATTCAAGCAGCAAATTACAAACATTAGGTAGGTTATCCTTTTGATTTCAGGAATTATCTTCAGGCTTATTCTATAACCATAGTTTAAATAAGTATTCCAAATCTGTAGTATTCCTAACTGATTTTATCTTTCAGATTATGATCATGTACACTATGGCCTCTGGGAAAAACCATAAAATCCAGAAATAGTGTAAATCTAAACATGCAAACAGTAAGTAAGAAGTGCAGATTTGTGGGAATTTAATCAAAAAAATTGGAACCATTACAAAAGAGACAGAGGGTATTTTTTTTTCTGCCATTGCGTGGTTAGGATCTAATTAATAGCTCACTGTGTGATGAAGAAAAAAGGCCCAAATATTTCTTCATTAAATAGGAGTCATTGGGGAAAACATTATTGTTCCATCGTGATCTAAAGGCAAAATATAGTATTTTATCAGGGAGATATACAAAACAGAAATTGTGCTTGGGTAATCTTATCTTATTCTGTGATAAGGGCAAGGCGTGAATAAATAAAACGTAGGTGTCTGTAAAAATTTCTCCACATTTTATACATGTGTGCGAGGTTTAGGTTTCAGTACAAGCAAATTAGTGCATGTTATGCTTTAGCATCTTGCCTGAATTTTCCATTTGATTAAGCAGTATGTTTATTAACAGCATGGCAAATAATTTAATAATTTTCACAAACTTGCAAGATGATGTGCTATAAAAAGGATCATTTGTTCAAACAGAGCATCATGCAGGACCTTGCAGCCCCTTTAATGTGGATTTGTAACACTTGTGCTATGTCGATGAGCTGGTGTGAAGACTGCTAACTGGTTTTATTACTTCTGCTTCTGAGTATTGCTCAACCTTTGGTGCGGTGCATGCATTACATCAACTAAAAACTGCTCTTAAAGACTTTGATTGGTATCAGACAGAAACGCAATGCCTTGTTATTGGTACTGCAACAATAAAGTTCAGATGCCTAAGGAGAGCAGGCTTTCCTTAATTAATTTACTTTAATTAATAAAATATTTCAAATTGGAAATATGTACCAAATGCAACATAAAGGTTGTCATGTAAATATTGTTCTTTTGGGTGAACCATTTGGGAGAAGACAACTTTGTATTTCATTTCCTTAGCTTTTAACAGTATCAAACTTCTTTGTTTTTAATTGAATGCTTTATTGCAACAAATCAAAGTTGGGACTTTGGCTGCGAACTGCATCTTTTCCTCATAATAGGTTCATTACACAAAGTATATAAATAGACTAACATTATGATTTTTAAATTCTAACCTCTGTTTTCTGTACAGTCTGGGCCTATATGAAATCAGATTAATGTACCTTTGATTAAGCAACTTAGGCTGGAGCTATTTAGTTTAAAATCACTCGGGAGCATAAACATATGTAAGTAAGTTTACTGTACATTTTTAATATGAAATCAAATTCATGCATTAAAGTTTTAGAGTCTGTCTATTTCTGCTGTATACAAAGCAGAAAAATTACTGCATAGTGTGTCAACAAGATTTTTTAAGTGTTTCTGTTGATGTACATAAATGTCTCAAAAACATTATAGAGGATATTGTTTTAATTTCACTTTTCTGTGAAAGTAAAGATTCTCAACTGTCTACTTTAGATATACAGTAGTCTTTACATTTACATGTATGTAAAAAGAGGTGAAAATAATAGACTGGTTTAAACAAAAGTAAGAGAACAAACATTTTATAATCTCTGAACACTTCAGTAATGGTTTATAAGTTAAATACGGTTAAGCAGCATAGTACACCTTCCATCATACAATATACATGCATGAGCTAGGGTGACACACCAATCTACTTGACACTACCTAATTCAAGGTTTGCAAAATAAAACTGTGGCATATATAAACACTAATTGTTTATTTCTGATATATTCACATACTGTTCATAAAAGCCAATATGAGCATGTTAACCTTTATTACACGATCCACAAGCAGACTACTCAGTGTCCTGGTTGAATTAGTGCATCCCAGCATTTATAAATGTTTTATAGAAATCTGTTTTTTTTTTTTTTTCTTCTAACAAGAATATCTCCTTACATAAATTTGGAGGTTTTCCTTCAATAATTAGGTAATGGAGAGTAACAGCCTAAAATTGCAGTGCCTTCCTCTGAAGGTGGTAAAGCGCTGGACTAAACAAGGCAGCAGTGGCTGCTGTCATCAGTGGAATTTCACTGTACTCTACACACAACAGAGCTACTAACAGTCAAGGGCAGAATGCACTTCATCATTATCATCGCACAAAAAAGTGTGTATAATGGGATTTAGGGGTAAGGCGTGTTTCCAATAAATATATTATTACATGTCATTTTGGTATACAGGTACTGTACACTGGAGAAACACTCAGATGAAAAATGGCAGCTAACATGAAACTGAAAAATATTTAATTCAGTAGGCAGCCGAACACTTGTTATTTTTTAAATTACCTGTGTCCTTCCATTTTAGGGAATTTAAGAATAGTGGAAAGGGAGAAAAGTACTTCTGCACAATATAAAAATCTTTTAATAGTTTTGGTATGGTTACATGTACAGTTTAGAGTGAATCTCTGATTGCATGTCTGCCAGCATGCAATACGTCTCCACTCTCCTGCACCAAGATAAACAACTATGTGTGAAATAGCAATTTAATTTGTATTTAATGGAAAAAACAAAATCCCCTTGCGTGATGACCTCATATGGCTGCAGGTTTTTGTTCTAATCGGTTTCATAATTAGTCATTTTACCTCACATTGATCTCATTTACATTTTCTGATTTGGTAGATGCTTTTATCCAAAGCAACTTACAACATTTGAGATACAATTGGTTACATTTCTTTTACTTTCTCATATACGAAGTATAGGGAAAATATTGTAATCTTCCATAAATTCTATTTTGAGACCTCCTTGAGTCTGAAAATGACGTTTTTGGAATTATGTCTGCCTGTGTGTGTGTAAACATCATAACTTGAGTTCACTTTCACTTGGGTCAACCAAAGTTTGCACACAAACATTAGGTACATAACACAGATTTCTATCAACTTTTGGGGCTATTTCCACTAACCAGAAGTGGCACTTTACCTTTTATTCATGCAGCTGTAGAGTCTGATTTATTCTGCTTTACTTTTTAAATAATTTTTCAATATATTATTAACTTGATTTGTTGTTGATGGTTCTTTAATGTACATAATCATTGTCGTGCGGTTTACTCCTCAAATTTCCATCCCCATATCTGAGTACGTCTAGGGGAGACCACTCCTGATTTTTTCCCATTGGGGAACAGGCTGGTGGGTGAAGCAAACTGCTCAGGGTCACACAATTTCAGTGGCAGGATTTGAACCCACGGCCTCAGATTTAGAAGTCTAAAGCCTTAACCACTGCACTACACTGCCTTTAATTGAGTAGTTTGTTTTTCCCTTATTCTTATACAAACCAAGCAGTGGGTTTTTACTTTTTTTAAGACATTTAGAAATGTTTGTATTTTTGCTACAGCTTTAATGCTTTTGATGTTTTCCTGATAATATGCTAACAACACTGAATGCTAAAAGGCTGCAGCTACTTCAGTGTCAGTCCCACTAAGGTGCTTATTAGTAAATAATGGATTAAAAAATAAAGCAGACTAAAAATCTTGATGAAAAATCGTAAAATCCAGTTTACAAAAAAACACAAGTTATCCCCATGTATCCTTCATTAATGCTTGGTACATTCTAATAAATATTAACCAGACTTATAGTAGTTTTTATTATTTCTACATTGATCTAAGTCATAGAAACTAGGAAATACCAGCTTGCTTAACTAGATGAAGAGTTCAAATTAAAGCCAGAAGTTGATAGAAATAAAAACCTGCAGCCACATGGGTGTCCCCAGGATTGAGTTTGAGAACCACCATCTTACACTGTTGGCTGATATGGACCCCCAGACCCTGACAAAACCACCACTGTGCCTCACAGAAGGCCACCGACGGACCTCAAGTGTTACACAACAACTCCTCTTCTGGCATACTGTGAATGAAAAGATTCAGTTTGGACCGATCACTCCATGAGACTTCCTTGGCCCGTATTTTTTGTGGTTTTTCTATGTATCACAATGTCTGCTGGTTGCCTTTATTCCAGCTTGTTTTCTTAGCAGAAACAATCCATGCAGGACCATTTCTAACTTGTTTTAATATGGTCGAGACATCAGTGCGAGACGCTGAGCCAGCATTTCCTTTTGCCCCTTAAGGTAATTTACCTTTTAGCTTCTCGGATCATCCCCTGTACTTTCTGTCTTAAACATTTCCAGTTTGTTCACATTTCTTCCCTGATATCGGATGTCCTTCATTGGCTACTTTAGCATGAAAGCTTCTGCCAACTCTGTGTGCCAGTGTGGATAGTGAAGGGCTTTTAGTACAGCTTCAGGAGTGATGGGAAAAATCAGCTAATCTGAGATATTACTGTGTATTTCAAAGAACCTGCATCTAACATTTCAAAGTTTACTTAAGCTAAATATTTAATTCAGAATTATAATTCAGTTGTAATTTTTTATTATTATTATTAGTCATAATTCTGATTCATATCAATTGTTGTTAAATATTAACAAGATTTGCAAGAGTTATTAATTTTAATAAATCTCATTAAAATGACACTTGTTTATTCTTTCTTACAAAGTTAAAAGAAAAACAAAATGTGTTTTGTTCACTATGGCCTACTAAATTAAAATCTGTTGTTCTCATATGTTTGTTGTTAAAAATCTGCGTCATTTTTTTCTTTCTAATAAACGTACTCTCTCACATTGGTACTCAGTGTTGGCCTACAGTGCTCATTAAGTACTCGGTGTTAATGTTAATTGTTGGCGGGAATGACGCTGATCACAACAATATTCTGTCATCGTTTAACTCAAGCGGAGTCCCCATTCATTTTACTGAGTCAGCCCTCAATGTAAGAGTTGTGTTTGACTCTAGCTTGTCTTTTAAAGTGCATATTACAAAGTTGTCCCAATCATGTTTCTTCAATCTTAAAAATGTTGGGAAATTAAGGCGCTTTCTAAATAAACAGGATTCTGGGAAATTAATTCATGCATTTATCTCTAGTAGGATTGACAACTGCAATGCGGTGTTCACTGGCTGTTCAAACAGTTCTTTATACAGCCTCCAGTTAATCCAAAATGCTGCTGCAAGAATTATTACAAGAACAAGAAAAAACGAACACATAACTCCAGTTCTTAAATCCTTATACTGCCTCCCGGTTAAGTTTAGGGCAGATTTCAAAATCCTCCTTTTAACATATAAAGCATTAAATGGCCAAGGTCTGGCTTACTTGTCTGAACTTATCATGACTTACAAACCTGAGCGCACATTAAGATCTCAAGATGCGGGTCTGCTTAGGATTCCAAGGATTAATAAAATAACAGTGGGAGGTCGAGCTTTTAGTTACACGGCCCCTAAACTGTGGACTGGTCTACCTGATACTATAAGAGATGCCCCTTCAGTCTCAGCTTTTAAATCCTGGCTGAAAACTCACAACTTCAGTTTAGCACACCCTGACTAGAGCTGCTGATTAACTGTACAGACTGCATCTCTGTTGTCAGTCATTAGCACTAAAACATAAGTAACATGACAGTTAGAATTTGTTACTAACACTCACCTATTCTGTTTCTCTTCTCGGTACTCAAATGTGGCACTCGGTGCTACGGCCCACCTGCCAAGTTGTTCTGCTTGCATAAGGTAAAGTCATCCCTGATGGAGGATCGCAGGAATCGTGGGAAAGACGGATTAGCGCTATTTCAGCTGTGGAATGGCCAAATGGGTGAGGTTTCCAGGACTCTAAACAAATCCAAATCATAGTATGTGATATCATCTACTGTTAAATTCTGTTCTGTACTTGTAGTATTTCTCTTTTACTATCTTATTGTGTTGAGGATTACTTGTGTTCTGTTCTGTGTATTTTATTGTATTGACCCCCCTTTTTGACACCCACTGCACACCCAACCTACCTGGAAAGGGGTCTCTCTCTCTGAACTGCCTTTCCTGAGGTGTCTTCAATTTTATTTTCCCTAAAGGGTTTTTTTGGGAGTGTTTTCTTGTCACCTTAGAGAGTCAAGGCTGGGGGGCTGGCAAGAGGCAGGGCCAGTTAAAGGCCATTGTGGCACTTCTTGTGTGATTTTGGGCTCTACAAAAATAAATTGTATTGTATTGTGTTCTGCGGTGGGCTGGCGCACTGCCCGGGGTTTGTTTCCTGCCTTGTGCCCTGTGTTGGCTGGGATTGGCTCCAGCTGACCCCCATAACCCTGTAGTTAGGATATTGGATGGATGTATCATGTTAAAACATGGTGCTGGTGCCTTCCTACTAATAAATGTGAAATAGGTGATATTCATTGTGTCCTCAGTAATCCCTTGAATGGGTCTGAGGTTGCCTCTTAAGGCCATGTCACTTCATATGACTTTTCCAGAGATTTTCAGTGAAATGCTTCTTGAAATGCTATCTTAAAAAGTCCTGATATCTTTATTATCTCTATTTTTAGGTATACGGTTGATAAAATGTTGCTCTTCTTTATATATAGCATCAGTCCAACATTTTGCCTTTCTTTCTTTATCGTAAGTGATATCAAATCTTCCTCACATTTGTTTTTTTATATCGGTGTCATCAGCATCTGTATGAAGTTGTGATCTTTCTTCTGCCAGTTTTGGTTCCCTTTCTTCTTCTGGTGTGCACACTTGATGACAGGATACAAGCTTGGTGAAACAGGGAATTGTTATTTAATAAAACACCTTTCATAGCGGACAATATCACAAGACCCTTAACACAGCCCTCAAGAGTATTATTCAAAACAACACGATTCCAAAAAATTCAAATGTCTGATAAAGTCCAACTAAATAAGCACAAGGGTTGGCTAAGAGTCTCCTGAAGCCCTAAACTGGATTAAGAGGGCCGTAAGAAGTTATTGATAGATAGAGGATGAGAGATAATTCAGAGGCGATAGACAGTAGAGTAGAGTTAACAATAGTCAACCATAGCCGTATCAGTTAGAAAATAAAATGAATCCTGAGGTAGCAGTGCAAGAGAGAAATGTGGAGCTTTTTGGTGTGCTTATGAGTATTATAATCTCAAGATCAAATTCATTATCATGTGCACACAGAACAATGAAATTCTCACTTGCACGTCTCCCACAGGGAAGTGATAGCAAAACCATGCCAAGAGCAGACGGTGAGCACAACTCCATATCTTAAATAACATATAGCAGGGACAGCAAAGCGAATGTCAGCACAAGTGGCTTCTGAATGGCCGCATGGCCTGAATCTGCTGGATCAGACGCTAACAGACCTGAAAGGAGCAGGGAGGGAACAGACTGCGCAGGATGGACGAGGGCTTTAGAAACTTGGGGAGACACGTGCGTCTTATATACAGCATGTCCTCTACAGAAGGCAACTGGGCGCTAGTGGCCCTGGGCAGAGCAGGTGCTAATATATGCCAGCCAACATTTGTTCCCTAGCTTACTTATGTTTCTGTCATTTTTATTCATTTTGAATAGTTATTTTTCTGTTTTTTTTATTTTATGTAAATTGTGTTAGTCATTTTTAGTTAAATATTGTTCAATTGTTGTGTTTTACTTATTTGCACCTTTAAGCTGGAATCCTTATATTGTGTGGGGCCACCATGACTAACCCTAACCCTAACCCTAACCCTTTGTAATCTGCTGAGGTAGTGTTGTTCATTTTGTAAGTACATCTTGTATTTTTCTTTTTTTTGATTGTTTTGCTTTGTTTTTAGATTTGATAATTGGATTTCAATTTGGAACTGGTGAGCTTTGTTGCCAAATCTTTTTGCCCCTTTGCCCGTTTAGCCCTATTTTTTGTGTTTTCTTTTTGCTATTTAAATAAATGATTTAATAAAGATATTTCATTTGCCTTGTCTATCAAGTCATTCGTTGGATGGTTTGTCTTTTCTCTTGAAGGATGTTGTCTGTGTTTTGAACATTTATAGCTTGTTTTGAAGGCCTGGGCAGGCCAAAGCCAGCCTGTTGAGTTTGGGTTCAATGTGCTTAAGGGGTGAGGCCAGTGAAGGGCCTGCTCTGGTTTGTGGGTCGTGCCAGAGACATTTCACCCTTTATACCATGTCTGTATCACTGGTTCACAAAGGTGCCGTTGCAGCTACTGTGGATGGACACCATTCTGCATCTGTAGTTGTTGGTTGGTATGGGTGGAGATATCCAGGCTTTCCTCAGATGTCTAAGGAAGTGAAAGCTTTGGCGAGCCCCCTTGATGATAGCCAAGATGCATTGTGCCTACTATACTATAGATCATCAATGATGGTAACGCCTAACAAAATAAAACAGCTGCTTAGTCTCTCCTTAGTGTAAATCTTTGTTGGTTTTTGGGCAGACGTCTGCCAACAGTGGCAAAGTATAGGAGCCAAAATCTAAAGAAACATTTACAGAGACTTCCATGATGGTGTATTCAGACAATAACCAGATTAGTGATAGAGACAGGTTTATATATTGGATACCAAACTTTACAGCTATGTGAAAAAACAAATGGCTAAAGAGTAATACCACACTCCTTGTAGTCTGGGTGTCAGCCTTGCTAGTACTCTCACATTAATAACGTCACCCGGTCTGCTTACGTCCACCTACTGTATGTAATATTAATCATATCCGCCCCTCGCTCACTCCTCGTACCACTGCCATTCTTGTTCACAGTCTTGATATTTCTCGGCTGGACGATTGCAATTTGCTCCTCTTTGGTCTCTCTAATACATCTCTCCATAAACTTCAGCTGGTCCAGAATTCTGCTGCTCGCATCTTTACTCAAACCCCGTCTCTTCACCATATCACTCCGGTCTTCATTCAGCAGCTTCATTGGCTCCGATTAAGTTTCAGATTGATTTTAAAATTCTACTGTTAACATTTAAGGCCATTACTAACCTCGCCCCTCCATATCTGTCTGACCTCCTTCATGTTACCTAACCTTAGATCCTCTTCCTCCATCCATCTGACCGTCCCTCTCGCCCATCTAACTACCATGGGGAGTGGAGCATTCAGCCATTCTGCTCCCAAGCTCTGGAACCCACTACCTAATAATAATAATAATAATAATACAGTTTATTTATATAGTGCCTTTCCCATGCTCAAGGCGCTTCACATAGTCTTAGAAAAAAAAAAAAAAACAGCAGAGTATATGTAACATTGGATACAAATGTTTTCCTGAATAGAACAATGAAACAGATAACAAAGCATTAAATAGGATAAAGGACAATAAACCAGAGTAAAATACTAAATTCAATACTAAAAGAAAAACCTAACAAATTACCTAATTTGTGATATAACAGACACACAGATTATCCTGAGCACCTGGACAGAGAGGTAAACTGAAAGAAAGGGCAGAATGTTAAGTTAAAAGCCTTCCTAAATAAATGAGTTTTAAGTTGTTTTTTAAAAGAATGAATGGAGTCAGCTGATCTAATTAATTTCAGGATGTCATTCCAAAGTCTGGGTGCGATGGAGCTGAAGGTCCTGTCACCCATAGGAAGCAGGTTAGTGTGAAGCACAACAAGATTACCAGAATCAGAGGACCTTATTAGGCGAACAGGAGCCTAGTGATTTACAGTAGAAGGTCACTGATGTAGTCCAGTACAAGGCCATTTAAAGCTCTGTAAGTTATTAATAGAATTTTATATGCAATCCTGATTGATACAGGGAGCCAGTGAAGGCGAAGCAGGATGGGTGTGATGTGCTCACTGTTGATGGTTCGACGAAGGACTCTTGCAGCAGAATTTTGAATCAACTGGAGCTGTGATATAAGGTTAGAAGGGGCACCTGCCAGCAGCGGGTTACAATAATCGATGCGGGATGTGATAAAGCGTTTCTCAGCATTAGAAAATGAGAGGAATGAGCAAACACGGGATATGTTAGGGAGGTGAAAGTAAGAAAGTTTCTTAATGTGGTTTATGTGGGCGGAATAAGAAAGGGAGGAATCAAAAATGACACCAAGATTCCTTGTATCAGAAGAAGGTCTGATGAGATCACCATCAAGAGTGACAGAAAAGGAGCTCATTTTCGTAAGTAGCGCTTTAGTGCCAATTTGTAGGAGTTCAATTTTGTTGCAATTTAATTTTAAAGAGTTCTGTTCCATCCAGGGTTTAATTTCACTGAGGCAAGTTGTGCGCTGAAAAAACTCTGAAGTTGTACTTTTGACATTGAAATAGAGTTGAGTGTCATCTGCATAAAAATGATAATTCAGTCCATAGCTACGAATAATATGGCCAAGGGGAAGCATATAAATACAGAAGAGAAGGTGGCCAAGGACAGAGCTCTGAGGAACTCCTTGTGTGACTGGCACTGAGCTGGATCTGCTGTTGCCAAGACTAACAAACTCTTGCCTATCAGTCAGATAGGACTTGAACCATTGGATGGCAGTGCCAGAGATACCCAGCATGCACCTACTGAGCTTTAAAATAGCAAATCATTTTCAACTTTCAAATGTAAACTTAAATCCCTTCTGTTTAAAATGTCTTTTTCTTTGATTAAAGTGGCTTTGTTTGGTTTTCATTTTGATATTTTCTGTATTTTCTGATGTTTTAACTTTTGTTTATGATGTGCTTTTTTATTTGTTTGTTCAGTGTCCTTGAGTGCTTAGAAAGGCGCCTTGTATACATAAAATGTATTATTATTATTACTAGGGGACTTACCCCTGCACGCTTCTTTTGCCAACCCCCCGGCCTGTGCTACGTGCCAGCCACTTCGCATCTCTGCCACTCGCGTTGTGAAGAGGGGGGCTGAAAGCACCCCGAGGAGATGCTGTCACTCCTCCGAAACCCCCTCTTAAACGGTGATACAATGGGGAACAAATACAGTTTATTTATTTATTTATTTATTTTGACCTCCTCTTTGCTCGATCAGCTGCTGCTGCTGATGTGCCATTTGATCTGCATCTTGCACATCGCTTTGAACATTTATAAGCCTGTACAGCAGCTGTCCTACTCTTTGTCTTTTATTTCCGGCCCTGGGCGTGGTTAAATCTCTGGCCACAAAGTCTCGTCTTGTGGGACGTGAGTTCTTGATATTTTTTAGTTTATAATTTAAAAATGGAATAAGAATCTGAAAATCTAACAACATCACATTAACGTTTGATAAATTCTGAAAAGAATGAGACCAAACATATATATGTAGGTTTTTAAATAAGCCCGATTTAAAGCGTGACATTAAAACGTCACATAAAAATGTCACATAAAGTCATTGCAATTTTAAGGCTTAGGATTTTATATATATATATATTACTGTGAACCTGAGCTACCCAAAGAATGTAGGAGAATCCCACTTTAAAAAAAATAACACAAGATTGGAAGTGCATCATGTCAGCATGTTGAGCGTTTACTGTCTGCAGGAGAGCAAGTTGTTACGGTGTGACTCCAATCGAGGGTCAGTGTAGTCAAACCAGTTGAGAGATGACACGTTTGTTTTGTGTGAGCAGCCTTCTAAGGTTCTTATAATATACTGATACTTCTTCGTATGATTAGTAATGAACACATCGCTGAATATTCATGAGCTGGAGGACAGGTGGGGTGATATCCTAGTAGTTGTGATCTTGAGAGCGTGGAGTGCCACTGAGCACCTTGTGGGCTCATTCAGTTTCTCTGTTTTGACCTTTGACTGCTGGCTTTTGTTCCTCACGTGTACCGTCAGCTCAAAGGAGTTGTGGGGCCCCGACTTTTATTGTAATCACACACACACACACACACACACAAAAGAAATATTCAGTTAATTTAATATTTCATTCAATAAGAACAAAACATTTTTTTTCTCTGATGAGTTTATAGGGATTTTTTGCATATTTAGTTCTACCCAAATTAACAGTTTATTTATTCATAATGGTCTCCGCTCTCCAGTCTTCACAGGTGCTATTTTCAGGTACAATTAGAACCAAAAATATTTTGCTTATATTTTTTTGTGTATGTGAAGAACTGTGAAACTTTAATATTAGTAAAGATTCAAAAAATCCAAATAAAATCATCTGTTCCTATGGTAACTGGGTAAAACATTTTTTGAAAACTACTTGTAAAGATAATAAAAATAATGTAAGTAGAAATGTAAAAAACAATAAGTATTCTATTAATTTAACTCCATTATGTTTTATTCTTTTCTTGTGTCACGTTTCAGTTTGTTCCTGTTTTGCCCTCCTTGATTTAACAGTTCCGATACGGTGGATGGCACGCAGCTGTTTTTTGGGTATGGTGGTGCTTTGGGCTCTCTGCGCCCTTCGTGACCGTCCTGTGGAAATCCCAGCGTTCCTCCGTATTCTGACCCGCTTCATGTGATACTCGCACACAGCAGATGACACACAGTTGTCTATCGGGCCTCACAGTGTCACCACCATTTTGTATTGGTATTCCTTATCGCTCTGTGGCCCTCATTCCAAAATATCCGTTCATTGGCTTCCACTCATGCCTGTTTTTTGACGTCATTTATTGAAAATGAGGTGCTTTGGCAATAATGAGGCGTTTTTATTGGAGCTCTTTTTTCATTGACTCATTCTATGGTGTTCACATTCTCTCTCATTTTTTTTTTTTTTATTTTGTTTTTTTTCCTTTTTTTTTATATAACGCTTTCTCTTTTCCAGATAAATACATTACAGAAGTTTAATAATAATATGACATTCACAAATAAGACTCGGCAAAACAAAGTAAGATTTAAAAAGGCCTTTCAATCAGAACTACAAATGATCCCATAAATATCACTGAAAGAATCAAAATGTATAATCATAACCCACACCTTCACGCCAAACAGAGAGCTAATTAGGAGTAAAATGGGGGGAAAAAGAGAAAGAGGAGGCATGCTGTGTTATACAGCCTCTTATTTATTAAAACAATAGGAGTTTAGTTGAAACACGAGCAACAGATCAGCAAAGGTCTTTTAAAATAACATTCATGAAATCGCGATTGATTCTAAAGATGCTCTGCACAGTTTCACATAAAGAAAAATTCGTTTTGTTTTCGTTTTTCTAGTTTTAAATAATTGAAAGTACTAGCTGAAATACCCAGCATTGCCCGGGAGGAAAATAAAGTGTTTTATTTTTTTTTTTGTTTTTTTTTTAATTGTGTGAAAAAAATCTAATAAAAAAACCCCACAACTTTAAAAATAAAAATAAATGAACACACAATGAAGACTCCCTAATGTGCTTGTCTTGCGGTCTTGTATGTATGTTATCCTCCAGTTGACACTCAGAACCAGCCAACTCGATTTAATCTCAAAAGTAACAGGTGGGCGCGGTGGTGGAGCTCAAACCTAAAGAATGCTGGCAGTCGCCTCCAGTTTGCCCTCTGGTGGTCGTTCTGAGTGTCTACTGGATGATAACGTGCATACAAGACTGCAAGATCACCCCCCACCCTAACCAGAAGGGGGCGGGTTAGGGTTGATTTCACCCTGCAGTATTCCTCGTCGACCAATGAGAAACATGTCTACCGAGTTTCATGAAAATCGCTCCAGCCATTCAGAAGTCATGCTGGAACATACATACATACACACACACACACACATATATATAGACTATTTTTTCCATTAATTTCTGTGGGATGCATAAAGATTCTGTAAATTGAGGAAAGTTCATTGATGTGTTAACTATGTAGTGTAGGGGTCATAGGTCAATTTATCACCAGTCTGACCTTATCTGGAATAAATAAGATTGCTGTGGGCGACTTACAGTGATCATAAATCCTACACTGTCTGACAGATAAGAAAAAAATGCTTTAAAGAATTGCTGTAAATGTGGACATTCCCAAAACATATTCCTGAGTGAGGCTGGAGCTGCTTGGAATCGTTCACATTTGGGGTCCAACCCCGATACATTTTAGAAGGGTGTGCGTGGTGGACAGTTTTCTACTGGATTACAGTGTGTTTTGCAGAAACTGAAAGAAAATGAATGTTGCAAATGATTGATTTCCACACCTTGCCTGCGGTATTGATAGAGTGCTCTCTTTCCCAGCATTGCTAAAGGACATTTAGTGGTGAGCACTAAGACAATCTGCTCTCTCTCTGTATATATATATGAAAGCGAAGGTGTGTGATACGGTTCTCCAGCTGCAAATATGCAAGCCGTACCACAGACCTTCGCTTCCATTTGCAAGAAGCCCACCAATGTATTAGACTAGGGGTCCTCAATCACAGTCCTGGAGGGCCACAGTGGTTGCAGGTTTTTGTTCTAACCCGGTTGCTTAATTAGAAAGCAATTCTTGCCAATAATTTAATTTCATGGCTGTTAGTGCTTTAACTCTGCCATGTCAGGTCATTCTCATATCCTCGATTTTCTTCCCCTTTCTGAGGATATCAACCAAATGATTTGAAGGCTAAAATGGACGAGCAATTCTCAATCCTTCACTTTCCTTCCAAGTATTTAATTAAACCCAATAGTGAATGATAAATACACACAGGTGTGAATGGTAACAAGCTAAATGGAGAAATGCTGGTCTCTTTTGTCATTTGCATGTTATTGCTAATTAGGAGCAAATAAAAACCAAGAATACAGCTGTTTAAAAATAAAATATGCAATGAGGGTTCAAAATCTTAACGAGCGAGACAACTGAAGTAAAGCAGAAGTGTTACTTGAGCAGTAAGTGCTTTTTATTAAGCAGCTGGTTTGGAGCAAAAACCTGCAGCCACTGCGGCCCTCCAGGACCGTGATTGAGGACCCCTGTATTAGACGATGGGAAACTTCTGCAATCCGAGAAGCACACAGCTATGAAAAACTTTTCTTCCTCCATAGTTGTATCAGGCTCAATGTAACTCCAAAATGTTTCACCTACCCCACCTTAAATATAAAATCCTAAGCCTAAAAGTGCAACGGTGACATTTTTTGTCACACTTTAAATCAGGCTTATTTTAAAACCTACTGTACATATTTATTTTTGGTATCATTCTTTTCAGAATTTATCGAATGTGATGTTGTTAGATTTTCAGATTCTTATTCCATTTTTAAATTTTAAACTAAAAAATATGAAGAACTAATATCCTGCTAGACGATGCTGTGCCAAAAGATTTAACCATGCCCAGGACCGGAAATAAAATACAAAGAGTAGATGACAAGGACAGCTGCTGTAGAGGCCTTTAAAATGTTTGAAGAGCCGTGCGAGATGCAGATCACGTGGCACAGCAGCAGCAGCTGATCGAGCAAAGAGGAGGTAAAAAAAAAACAAAAAAAACAAACTGTATTTGTTTCCCATTGTTTTATCGTTCATTTAACAGGGGGTTTCGGAGGAGCGAACGCGTCTCCTTGGGGTGCGTTCAGCCCCCCTCTTCACAATGCGAGCAGCAGAGACGCAAAGTGGCTGGCGAGTGAAGTGAGCAGGGGGGGAACCCACTAGTATTTGATAAAGTCTGGAAATGCCGCCAGTATTTTTCACCTTTATACTTGAAATGTTTTTTGAGCTTCAGCATTGATTGGAGATTATGGAAATTAGGCAAATTCTTTTTTAAAATGTTCCAAACTTGTAAATAGGAAAATAAGTATTTTGAAAGAATTTACAATAAAGGTGATGAAAAGGTGCAAATGTATAAATAGATTGAATTAACAAACTGATTTGGCATTTTACGGAAGCTCAAGATTTCTAAAGTTCGAGATGTCAGTAAATCCTGTAAACGGCTCGAAATAAAGATTACTTTTCTCATTTTCTTAAAGATTACAACTTATTAAAAAGCAATCGAACACTTCTCAATATATGATGTCAGGCCATGTATAAACCCTTTCTGTCCTCTCTGGATTATCACCATTTTCGGCCTTTACATTTTTGGATGAGCAGCTCCTCTGATAGAGCTTAATGGAGCTCTTTAGGTGACGGTGGTCACAGTGCTACCAGGGGGGGATACAGGAACATGTAATATATCCCACTTTATATTCCTTGGAGGCACTTTCATTCTCAGATGTTATAGACGTAGGCAGCCATCAGATCTTTTATGTTCAGCATGTGACATTTCTCAAGTTTACAGGTTGACAAGCTGAGACGGGCCAGCACTTGGGTCTGCAGCAACAGCAGAATCTCTTCCGTTTAATTTTAAAAAATTCATTCAAAAACTTATAATAACAAGCTGGAAGCCAAAAACATATTTGGAAAAAAAAAAGAGAACGAGCTTCAATAAAGGCTGCTGCATGGCCCGGTATACTCTACATGCTGCTCACGTGCAATGGAAAAACTTTTTTTCAAAATTGAGTTTTTTTTAGTTTTTGGAGTTACTAGGTCTTACCTGATATTATGAGGTAGTGGTGATGGCCAGATATGTCTTCATTCTGGTCATAGTACAAGGGAAGAAGTGAGCATGTGCACACTGCAAGACAAAAACCCAGCAACTCCACTGACCACGAAGATGCGACATACTCGGTCTTTCCATAGGATAATCTGTATTTATAATGACAGGAGTGGCAGCTCTTCACAAGTACTGTTAGTGAAGAAGTTACACAAAGGAGTGGATCTCAAAAGAGAGGAAATGCATCAAATAACAAACTGGCTGCCTTTCTAGGCCTGACTATACACAGTAGGTGTTGGACCTCTGGCCCTCATGCCAAAACCGTTAAAAAGCTCTCTGATCATCACTTCCCTTCACTTCTACACTGGAGGAGTGTGCTTGAGAGTAAATGAAGGGAAGCCCTAACAAGTCCCAGTACTTCACTGTCTTTCCAGGTGGTCCGTTGTGTGGTGGGTGCAGCAACACGCTATCAGCGCAGCGCATGCTCCATCCTCCTCCTCCTCCTCCTCTCTTCTGTCTGTCTCGATCGTAGGAAATCACATTTTATTTTGCGTAGCGCTTTTCATAGTGAGCACAATCACAAAGCACTCATGGTTTTCATTCATGAAACACAGCTTCTAGAACATTAGAACCATCTAGATGAGAACAGGCCATTCAGCCCAACAAAGCTCACCAGCCCTATCCACCTCATTCAAACCAGGTGTCTGAGGTTCTCTGTGTAAAGAAAAATGTCCTAATGTTTGTGTGAAGATTCCACCCCTTGTTCTTGTTGAACTTGCTTTAACATGACAGTCTCGATTCACTGGACTAATTCTCTTCATAATTTTTAACACTTCAATCGTGTCTCCTCTTAATCTCCTTTTGCTTAAACTGTAGTGAAAAATCAAGCAAAATGACACCTTCTATTGGCTAACTAAAAAGATTACAATATGCAGGCTTTCGAGGTAACTCAGGCCCCTTCTTCAAAGCTTGCATATTGTAATCTTTTTAGTTAGCTAATAAAAGCTGTCATTTTGCTTGACTTCTCACTACATCCATAATGGCTAACACGGTACGACACTCTAGCACTATTTGTTTAAACTGTACAGGCTCGGCTCTTTTAATCTTCCCTCATAACTCATCCCCTGTAGCCCTGGAATCGGCCTGATTGCTCTTCTCTGGACTTTTTCCAGCCCTTTTTAAAGCCACGAGACCAAAACTGTACACAAAACTCCAGGTGAGGTCCAAACAGTGCGCTATAAACCTCCCTGGACTTGGACTCTACACATCATGCTGTTTCTTTTTATTCACCTTGTACCCTTTTACCAGTTGTGTGTGTTGTGGAAAGATCAGCCAGGCTACAGACAGAGCCGCAATCCCACAATGCCCTGAACACACACTATTTAGTTTTCTTTTCTCTTACACACAGCACAGTGTACAAATCACCCCAATTAGGTTCAGTCCTTTCTTTCTTTCTATCTCCTCCACTCTTCTCATTCTTCTGCTGCCGCCTTCACTCTTCAACACACAAGCTCTGTCCTCGTCTACCCAACTCCGGCTCGTCTAATGGAGTGAGGCGGCCCCTTTTATAACACCCTGGATGAGCTCCACGATGTTTTTCCGGCAGCACTTCCGAGTGTGGTGACAATGCTGCAATCCAGAGCTCCACAATCCTCCGGGTGCCCCCCTGGCGGTGGCCACGGACCCCAACAGGGTTGAGCTCTTAAGCTCTGATCCCGTGGCCCCCATGCAGACCAGGACGGGTGCCCTCCGTGGTCCAGAGAAGGTATTGTCCCTCTCCCGGTCCTTCTAGGCATCTCGGCTGGGCAGGCTCCCCAGCCGTCCACCACAGTGTTTAAAAACAGTTGCTGAAAAATCTCCTAAAGTTGCTGTTTTCGTGACTTGACCAACTTTTTTCATTTGTCCTAATTATGTACTAGGCATGCAGTATATAAATATTTCACTTTAATGTTGAGAATGTTATTTTCCTTCTTGGTGTTAGTGTCTGTCCACCCACATAAATGTAATTGAATAATGTCATTATTTATTTATGTCTGTATGTATGTATGTATTGCAAAACCCAAATTAGATATAACAAGCAGGACAGAATGAAGGATCTTGAGGTCCCGTGGAATGCATAACCTGATTTGTGCCTTTTCACTGTTACTTTGAATTGGGATCTTCTTCACTTTGCCAAGAGCCTTGTGACGTTACTCACTATGACCTTCACAGTATAAGATGAGGCTCTCTTTACTTGCAGCTGTGGCTGCTGAGGTAGACTTTAGGAACACAAAATGGGCAGGTGGGTTACAGAAGGGTCAAGAGACTCTTATTAAATTACATAGAAGTGTACCACACTGGCGCTTTAATGGCACTTTATGGTTCGTTACTGGGTTGTGTGGCTCCTCGTAGAACTATTGCTTGACAATGGACTATTTCATTCTGGGAAGGCTTCTTTGCATATGAACTTGGTTCTTTGTACTTTGAAAAACTTTATGATACAGTATGTAGAAGAAAAAAATGAAATCTCCAAAGTATGGTAGGTTGCAAGACACTAGCAGAACAAGAAAACCTGGACTTAGCTTGTGTTACTGGACATATGCAGCCTTTTAAAATCCTGACCCTCTGGTATTTCACAAATCTGTCACCATCTGCTTGTGGTTATTTACTGTACGGAGCCAGTTACAGATCTAAATAAATACAAGTTCCTTTTGGAACCTTCATGTGGTGTGGTGGCTCTAAGGCCAGGCATCTGTGCCGGCGCTTCAAATCCCGTAAATGTCAGAAGTGACTCCACTCCGTTGGACCCTTGAGCAAGGCCCTTAACCTGCGATTGCTCCGTCCTCGGTATGACGTTAACCTGCGACCAGCCCTGTGAGCAGGTCCTCCAACATTCAGGCAGAACTCAGGGGCTGGTGGCAGGATTGGCACTCCAGCCACTGTAATTAAAATGTCACACTGTTCCAGTGTGGTGCTGAGGGGTCACCATGGCACGGCTGTGCTCGGGTCCTAACTTGGGATCCTGAGGTGGTTTGTTGTGTGGTGGGAACGACAACATGTTGTATCAGCGCATGCTCCTACCTTATTGTGGATGGATCACTTGGAGACCAAATATGGTTCCCCTTTAGGATCACTCTGAAGAACCAGTCTGGTATCTTTATTTTTGAAGAAAAAACATAACACTTAACATTTACTGAATCCAATTCAGGATCACTGGGCTGCTTGTCTATCCATCACAGGGACCATCTACACACACACACACACACACACACACACACACACACACAGTGCCAATTTGGAGGTGTGCATGTGTGTCTTTGAAAATGTGGGAAGGAACCCTACAAAGACACAGGCAGAACATGTAAACCCCACTCAGACAAGCACTAGGCATGTAATTGAAACCCTTGATGCAGTATCCATGAAGCAGCAGCAGTGCTAACCACTGTGCCACTGTGCTCCCCACTTACCAAAAGCCAATTATACAAATTTCAAACATACCTGAATACTTAAATGCATGCTTCGTTTGATTCAGAGCAGGACTGCTGAAGGTGGCCATGGAGGTGTTTGGAATGGTGAGCGCTGCAGCCTCTAAGCGCCTGTAGCCTGGGTTTGGTTTTTTGGGCCCCTCATTATCTAGTGTGTGTGTGCGCCTTCTTGCCATGCCAATGTGCTTTGTTTTCCATGGATTATTGTCACATCTTGAAGATGTGTATTGTTAGGTTCTCCACCTAGCTGGGAGTCGGGGCTTTGGGGTACGCACATTTATGTGGCTTTAGCTCTACTGTAAGAAATGGGAGTGCTTGTTTGGGAGCTGCAGGAATGCATCTATTTACTGTGCATTTGAAATGAATAAACTGGCACATGTCAAAGTGTCTCTCTCTGTTTACTTTTTAAGCCATAAAAAAAAATTATATATATATATATATATATATATATATATATATATATATATATATCCATCCATCCATTATCCAACCCGCTATAGCCTAACTACAGGGTCACGGGGTCTGCTGGAGCCAATCCCAGCCAACACAGGGCGCGCGCGCACACACACACACACACACACCCCAAGCACACACTAGGGACAATTTAGAATCGCCAATGCACCTGACCTGCATGTCTTTGGACTGTGGGAGGAAACCCACGCAGACATGGGGAGAACATGCAAACTTCTGTAAAGTTTATATTATATTTCTCTGCTTCTTCTTTCGGCTGTTCCCATTAGGGGTCGCCACAGCGGATCATCTTCTTCCATATCTTTCTGTCCTCTGCGTCTTGTTCTGTTACACCCATCGTATTCATTCAAAAAGAAATCAATGAAGTTTTTGAAAGTTGACCTGTGAGCCTGTTTCACGTTTACTTTCAGTCTGTGCGATTATGGGATGCAAATTATTGGACCAAAAGCAAACTGATATTTGCTACCAAGAAAAACTTATCACGTATGCGTAATTTCTTTAACCCTCTTAATCGAATTCAGGGAGACAAAGGGCAGGGGCTTAACGCTGGACCAAACACCGTACGGGACAGCACTCACTCGTAACTCTAGTTGAGAATTAACAGTTAGCTTAACACCCATCTCTTTGAACTGTGGACGGAAAATCAGAGTACCGGGCAAGCACCCAGTTATATGGGTTAAAAACTCCAGAGCGCCCGTGACCGACAAGCAGCTGTGCGCTTACCACTGCGACACCAGGCCGTTCAAAGACAAAGTACTTTTGAGGTGATGAGGGGTTACATGTCAGTTTTGAATGAAGGAGAAGTTCAAAAGCCTGCGTGCAGCGGAATGAACCGCAGAAAATCACGGAGTTGGAACTTTAAAAAACAGCTATGGAGAACATAATCGCGACTGCGTTTTACAGTATGTATATGATTTTTATTTAATTTGTTAGTTAAGTTTCTGAAGGTGTGTAATTTTGGAAGTGTCTCTAAAATCCTTTTTCTCCTGCTGCGTTATCGCTTATTTTACTTTTTTTTTATTCCAAGGGGCGTGAGATGGCAAGTTGCCTCCCAGCATAGCAGGAGTTAGCGGTGCTTTGAGGGGTTATCAGAAAAAAAAAATATTTTCTCTTTCTGATTAAAATGAAGTGAAAGGAAGTTTTCTGGCAGACAATAAATAACGTACTTTATTCAGCCGAGTTTTTTTGCTGCTTGAGGAAAATATCGAGAAAGGATTGTGCTGTTCAGTTTGGTGTCAAACTTTAGTGCAGCTCTGCAACACGGTCATTGGGGGCGCGAGGCTGGATCTTTCTTAATGTTTTCTTCTTTTTGTTACATTTAATGATTTAATTTTTGTCATCGAAATAACTCATAAAAGGTAAGATGGTGGTGATTATTATTATGACAATCGAAAGTGAATGTCTTCTTCAAGTTAATCTGGTTTAATCTGTTTAATTTAAATCACCTCTTATATATATTAATTGGCTATTCTTAGTTTGAAGCACTTTTTATTATACGATATTTTTTGGGAAGAGTTTTATGGATAATATTTTCGCGAAACTTTTTTAATTGCTGGTTCTGATTACGTAAAACCGGGGTTAGTACTTGGAGTGTTAATAATACTCGGCACACTTAGGGTTTTAAGCGACTGTGTTTTTTTATTATTGTTATTATTATTTTATGGTATTATAAAACAAAGCAAAAAAATGTGTTTTGTAATTCGGGTTGGGATTAGTTGTTCTGTAACATGCGCAATGTAAAATAAAGATCCCACACGCTATGCTTTTGCCCCATCACGCAGATTTCCAGTTTATTTTAGTACACGAGGCACTTTCCATTTTTCATTAACAAATTTTAGTCAGACCTTTTTGTTGTGGGACAGAGATCTGACTCGATCGGGCTTCTGCCTCCGCTTTCTCTCTGTGAGATGACAAAGTTGCAGTCAGTGATTTTCGTGCAGCCAATAGGAGCTCAGATATGGCCCACCTAAGTTCTGCAGTACACGTGCGAGGTGACTTTGTGGGGCACTTTGATACTCGTCATCATACTAAACAAACCACAGAAGTAAACCCAACGGTTCACTCAAATAATGGGTGGATAGTACAGGCTGACCTATAAGGGAAACCCCGCGAGAACTGCAGCTCACTGCTGCCCAGCCAGTTACCTGCCCTAGAAGTGCTTGGACTGCAGCATCGAGTCGCTAGGCGGCAGGTGGACCTTTACTGGGACATGAAAACCAGTCGACGCCAGTTCCGCTCGCTTTAGCGGCCCCAATTATAAAGTTTTCAAGTAACGGGTCACGCTGCAGTCCACACCTCAGATGTTGTCTTCTTTGATCATAAAAAACAAAAACACCCTTTAGCGTGAAAACATTTAACATTCGTCAGAGCGGACGATCAGGAAATTTAAGTGTTAAAAATCGAGGGCTGTTTTTTTATGTTTTATGTTGCACAGTTCAAAACACAAGGAGCTGTAATGTGCAAAACCAGAGAGAAACTAATGACTAAAATACAAAAGTTAAGATATGAATAAAGCCAACTCAGATAATTACGTGCAGATATATTTTCCAGAAAGATTTGATATTGTTTATTTATTAGTTAATTGATTTTCCTTTTATTTCGTTTCTATTTTTAAGGCTGGAAATCAAATGCGTAATAGCTTGTAAGAACTTTGCTTGTAGCCGAGGTCATAGTGCTCCCACAAAATAGCCGCCTACTCGTATAGAAGAAGCAGGAAGACATTGATTTAGCACTCTAATATTCATTTATTGCAAGTTGCCTTTTTTAATGGGAGGGGCGTATGTAACGGTCTTCTACCTGCAGCAGCTAAACTCTAATATAATTTGAACGCAAAAGTTCCATTAAACAAATGAATTTGTGACATGCGCATCTAAATACAGTAATTCTGCCTGTACGCCTATTTATAGAGCACATGCGCTGAGGTCACCGCTAGCAAACGTGTAAGGTATCTTCAACACCTCTCTTAATTCCTGCCTCCATTCCAGGTATTATTTGTATTTCGATTTCATATATGCTGCAATCAAGGTTAAAATTCCTCTGGGATCACACATGTCTAAAATAGCCTGACACGTGAAACTGACTTCTTTTAACTGTGAAATGAGGCGAGCGGAGCTTAATAGCTGAGGAAACCTCGGCTAGGCTTTGTTTCCTGGACACGTTTGACTTTTCAATGCGGACTATCAGATTATGTTCTTGTTATTTAGACGTGCATTGTATTAACAAATTAGATAGACGTTTTTAATTCCGAACAAACCTAGCACTTCAGAACTAAACGCAATCAACACCTCGACAACTTTTTAGATCTCAAAGGAAATACAAATAATACAGATGTTCCATGTTTCCACATTTAAATTATATAATCTCCACACGCGACGTAAAAAAAAAAAATCCCTCCTGCATACATTTTAAGGTGTATATGATGTGCCAAGCTGACATATAAGCTGATGGTGAGAGGAATTGACAGGTTTTTATCATTTAACACATTTTGTTCTAAATTTCTACCAATGCTTAAGTGCTATTATTCTTGAAAAGTAATGAACGTTTCCAAATAATTAATCAGCTAAAACACTTTGGGCCTCTAATAAGCTAGGTTGTGTTCTGAGGAGATGCGGTGCCATGCACAGCCTGTAGCTTTTTCTCTCTGGAATCATCGACAGCTGCTTGTAGATAATTATACTGTCATTGCTTGTTATTTGGAAGGAAAGAGCTTTACTGTCAGTTACCAAGCGTAGTTTTCCCTCTTTCATTATATATGTTTCTTTGGTGGCTAATAAACTAACGCGAGAAAGAATCCTCTCCCTTCTCAGTGCGTCTGAAAACTTGAACTCTCTGAAGACGGTGCTCCCCGCCTGTCACTTGATATTACAGAAGCCCATCTTGTTGGGTGATTTATCATTATCTTTATTATTTTTTATTATTATTTTATCTTTTGCAAGCAGGTACATTAAGGGGAAATACTTGGGGGGGGGGGGCTGGGGGGGTTTGAGCAAGGCAAAAAGGAAAAAAAGGAATAAGGATTGAAAGGGAGAAGCAGCAGGCTGATTACGAGGTGTTAAAATTGCCAGGAGCAAAAAGGTGATAGCAATCAGGGGTGAGAAGAGTGCGGCATTCGTGCGGGGCAACTAATTATCCATCTCATTTGTGGAGAGCAGCATTTGAGGCAGCGCTCGCCTGCTGAACGGTGACAGATTGGCGCGGAGGAGAGGGGAGGTGTTAAAACAATGGTGCCCGGCTCACAATCATTACTGCATGCTAATCAGCCGCGCTTGCCTATAGACTCCAACATTTCGGTTCAAAAATTCAGAGCAAGTCACAGATTTAAGAAAAGTGCCCGAGGAGCCCAAGTATTGCACGCGTTCAATTTGGACCCTGTTATATTTATTTGTCTGAGGAGGACGCGCGCAATTCCCCAATAGGTTTTTTTTTATTTTTTATTAAGAAGAAAACCATATTTTTTCAAGGTTGCACTCAATTCGATTATTTCCTACTGCAGTTCATTCTTTCTTTTTTTTTTTTCTTTTTCTTACAATGGACTTCGTTCTTGGACATAGTTTTTGGCAGTGCGACCAGACGTCTCATTGCTTCAGCTCGAAACATATACAACATGTCATAAATCAGTCTGTTGCAAGGGTGCTTGCAAATGCTTTAACGCGGGGTCCTATATATAGTTCATTTCTCCAACGTCTCATCCAGTAAATTCGTTCCATAAACTGCGAACCAATAAACGGTGCACAAGATGGGTTTTCAAGTCTCTGGATGCAGATTGCGTGTAGCATTAAACGAATATACTGCCTTAAGTTAATTCAGTGAATTTCTTTTAATTTCAAGACTTGTTTCACATTAACAGCAGATGTCTGTCTGCTGTACTTGGGGATTCCGCGTTTACATAAGCCAGCCACACGCAGGTGGAAGGCACACGGAGTCTACTTGAAATATAAGCAGTTATAGTATTGTTTACTTCGACTGTTTCAGAAGCGATTCGAGCATAGGAAAGGCACTATATAAAGAAAATGCATTATTATCAGGACCATGATGATGATTATTATTGTTGTTGTTATTATGATTATTCACAGGTAAGCAGGTTGCTGTTTTTGGTCCGACTCTGATATTTTAAGCTGCTCATTCTTGTGACTTGTTCCCTATAAGGAAGTATTACTCAAATGGTTAATTGTACGTAATACAGAGAGAGGCGCTTCTTCCTTATTTATACCGCTATATAATCCATCTCTTTGTTCATATTCCTTAGGAACCAACTGTAATATTCTTTTGAGAAAAAAAGAACTTATTCAATTGCAGGTCTATATATAAAACAGCACTATAAATAACAAGTGTATGAATGCAAGTTAAAACAAAACCTAGCGTTCTCCAATCCAATTTCCGGAGCCAATGTCAGTAGCGCTGGGCGCCAGGCAGGAGCCAGCCCCGGACATGGTGTCAGTCCATCACAGAGCCCCCTCGCACACAAACTGCCCAAATTGGAATTCTGAAATATGGGAGGAAAACTCCTGCAAGCCGGCGCGGGATTTGAACCCAACACGCCCAAGTATACCAAACAGGGTATGCAATAAACTTCAGCTTCTTGCACAATATGGGAATAGGCCGATAAATGACAACGATGCTGTGCTGGATGCAAACCACAGTGAAGTGCAGCGTTAATAAAAGCCGTCTGTAGGAATTATTCGGTAGAAGTATATTTACTTGTTCCCAAATGGGATGAAATCGCACATTAGATCTGCAGTACTGGTGGTGTCTATTTCATACAGACCCATCTCACTCATCTATCCATATCCTGCCATTTTCTCAATCCGCTTTTTCCATGGCGCACTTCCATATATTAAGCCAATTTAGTATCCTCTATCGGTAAAGGTCCACAACTTTGTGATGTGAGGGAAATCGGAGAATCGTGTGACTGCACGCAGTTAGTGATCAGGCCAGGAAATAAACCTTAAATAAGTCCCAGGAGCCATTAGGCACCGGGCGAGAACCGATGGTGTACAAGCACACGCACGCACACACACACGCGCACACGTACGCACGCAAAAGATTAAGCGCATTCTCTAAATAGATGGATGTAGGAAACGACAAGCAAGTCCTCGAATTGTCATTTTATAAAGTGACGGTCACATATTTGATTGTTGTGTGGCACTGAGGGAGTCAGTCCCGAGAGGGAGCGGGGGTCCTGACCAGAGTCGTTTCCTGCCAGGAATACGCTTAAAGTACATCATATTATCATACCTGAGGCCTTTTATCCAAGGCGTCTTACAACCGCTTACGTTTCTCTTGTTTTTGGAGCACAGGCAGGTGAAATACTTGCTCGTGGTCACACAGAGTCAGGTGCGGGATTTCACTCAGGGTTTCAAGTGTAAAGTCTTAACCGCTAAGCCACACTGCACGCCATATACTGTATATGTGTGCCTGGCATGGAGTTTGTTTCTTTATGTATTTAGCAAATGGCAAAATTTTCAGTTCCTGAAATGTTTTGATGCTGGACGAAAATGGCATCATAATGCAGTAATATGTCAACGTACTGCAACTTTACTAACGACTCCTTATTCGAAGTACACATTTAACTTCTCTGTAGAGATGTAAAATTAAACCGAATTAAATTATTACCGTTATCGGCTGAAATAACTTTTATGATATTGCATCCGTGCAAAGGTCTTAGGATCCCCATACATATGGAGGTTTGTCTGTTTCTGAAGATCACATCGTGTCTGTTGAATACATAAGAAAGACCCTCGAGCTTTTAAAGACATAAATAGGAGTTTAAAGTTCTCACGTGTGATATATGGAATAAGCAAAGCACGGTGCAGAGACTGAGATGAAGGGTATATAGAAAGATTATTAAAATCAAGAAAGACAGACGTGATAGTAAAGGCTCTAGTGTACCAAAGGATGGACGGATGGATGGAAAGACAGAGCGACAGATAACTTTACAGAAATGGCGGCTGGTTATTTATCAATGCCAACAAAGGTACTGCTTGCCCGCTAGGGATGGCCCCTGCTAGTAGGACTCCTTTTTTCCCTATTAACATAATTGTAAATGTAAAAACAAGTCTTTTAGATAACACCATGTCAATGAACATTTAAGTATAATAGCTGTACCATACTTGCTATAAATGTTAAAAATAAGAGTGTAATAAAAATGAACACGGGCTAAACCAACATGTCCACGTCTAATAACCACACTGTATGTATCTTGCCACCCGTGCCAGGGTTAATTCGGTATTTCCTGTCTCCGGTTTTCCGGTGCCAGTGCTCATCGTTTGATGGCACAGAGCAGATGATCACACAAGAATGACTTCCTTGCGCATCGTCTGTCAGAGCCGTCGTCTTCTGCCTTGTGCCGTTTCAGCTCGTCACCCCTGTTACACGCGCGTACAGCACCGTGAAGGTCACTCTTTCAAGGTGGACCCCTTGAGCAGGTACATCGCGAACACGACAACTTCGACATCTCCCCCAGGACCGGGAAACAAACAATGCTGAACTTCCCGTGTTAGAGAGTACACTGTAGGGCATTTGCATGACGTGTTGTTATGGTAGCATTTGATGGAAATTAACACATATAACAGGATTCCAGTGTATATTAGGCAGAAAACAGATTGTG
Source organism: Polypterus bichir lapradei (assembly GCA_026402145.1). Taxonomy (NCBI): domain Eukaryota; kingdom Metazoa; phylum Chordata; class Cladistia; order Polypteriformes; family Polypteridae; genus Polypterus; species Polypterus bichir. The sequence goes on along the minus strand of JANRMT010062814.1, from coordinate 30,179,868 downwards.
GGTAAATTACAGTTTTTAAATTTTCTTTAATTAAATGAACACTGTGTTCCAAAAGATTATAGGTGGCTTACTTTTACTTCCTTCTTCTCAATAAAATATTCTTGATTTTTCAATGAAAAATCAGTGCAATAATTAAAACTACCCAAATATTAAAGGTGAGGAGGAGCTGGAAACAACTAACCGGAGCAAAGCAGGAACAAACGCTGGAGAAAATACCAATTCAGCACAGGGCTGCTCACTCGAAGAGGGCCAATGCAGAGTCTCCTGTTAGCCTTCCTTACAAATCCTCTGAATGTGGCAGGACAGCGGTGTCCCTGCTGCAGAAAACCTAAACAGACACGGGGACAATGTGGAGACTTCACAAAGACTGCCGGGGGCACAGAAGCCGGTAACACCGAGGGCTCAATGCAGGAGTTGTGAGGGAGCAGTGCTGACCACTGCGCCACCGTGCCTCTAATTAAAGCACTAAACAACCCTTGCCTTACTTCGTATGTTCTTTGCTGTGTCTAACGTGTGTTGAGCGTGGACACAAGGAACTAAAAATTAATAAAAGGTTGATCCAAACAATATAGCAATAAAGTATCTGAGTTAGCTATTATTTTTCTGATAGTTGTTTATAATAATAATAATAATAATAATAATAATAATAATTAATGTTTTATTTTGTGTTCCCTTCCAAAAAATGCATTGGAGGCTTTGGAGCATTGAAGAAAAAAAACAAAAAAAAAACGAAGAAATTACATAAAAGAGAGGCAAAACATTTTTATATGTGAGCCATACAGTATATTTGCAGTTATGATTCTGCTGCATCCCAGTCCTGTTCTTCCCTTTTTGAATATAAATATTCCCTAAAAAATTAGTGACACTGCAAATTTCACACCAAAGACACTTATAATTGTGTCTTCACTGTCCTCGTGTTGTCTGTGCAACTTGTGTTACAGGTCAACTGCATAAACCTCAATGCTGGGTATACATATATATCTGCATACATGAATTTCATATGTATGCTTACGTGTGTGAGTGTGTGTATACAAGTATACAACATGTATAACGACACTTTTGCAATATAACACTAGCAAATGCATATGTATATATGCACACATTTTGTGTATATATATATATATATATATATGAATATTCACTATATATGTACACACACATTTTATATATATAATAAGTATATATACCGTATATGTATGTATATACAACATTTTTGCAATATATAGCAAATGCATATACTGTATATATGTAGATATGTAAATGTTTCTGTTTGTATGCTATATACTATATATTCACACATTTTGTATATATATATGAATATTTACTATATATGTACACACACATTTTATATATTTGTATATATACCGTATATGTATGTATATGTGTATATGGATTTCTTTCTGTTAAGACGTGTACACAAGACTTTTGCAATATAACACTAGCAACATATTTACTCTTTATTAAATTCCTGAATGAAATACACTTTGCCTGATTTACGCTAAACTTACTAATTACATTAGTTTCACATGTAACACTTTCTCTTCTGTTTCGTTCAGTGTTATCATTTCATAATGCTGGCATATGTAGCATTACTGTACCTTTCTGTTCCTACACACAAACCTGCCTGATACTCCTGCCTCATTATGCTGCTTAAATGTGTAAGACAACACATCTTGCACTGCAACTTAATTGCACCACACCTTTGATGTCAAAGGTTCACGTAAGCTAACAGCTTAATAAAACCTGCACAAACAATAAATGATAAATAAATGCATAACACGACATTTAATTTTCTCAGTTCTCTGTTTAATGATGCAAGATCCTGCAGCCATAGCAGCTTGACATCTGATCTTGTTACATCTGAAAAAGAAAAAGACCTCCAGCCTCGGTCGATATTTGGTTAAGCTCCATTAAAGCGGAATACATCCCTCTTCAGACAATAGGAGGACAATACCCAGGCAGGGAATTAGGTGGCACTGTTGTGTGCGTATTGTCTTATTTAAATAAACCGTGGGTAACAAGAAAGATGCCAGGTCGTCCTTTTAGAAGCAGCGATAGTGCCACCCAATTGCCATGTATTTATTTTCTGAGTGAGAAATCTGGTCTGCATAAAAAGACCAAGGTTATTTATTGTGCATTTTTCTTTACCGTTGGGCGCATACACACGAGAAAGAATTCCGTTCAACTTATTTACTTTTGAGATATGGCCGTGAACCTGAACCCTAAGAAGAAAACTGGCGGGCGCCGATTACTTGAGCTCAATATGATGAGCAACTGATGAACTAAAATAAAGTCGCATATGAACTCAATGTCTGTCCGAAAGCTGAATATTGTATTGAGTTAAGCGTGACAGTTAAAGCAACCGAGAAGTACTATATATATATATATATATATATGTGTTACAGAAAGAGAGAGTACGTTTACAGACTTGCTTTTTACTGTATATTCGTCTTCTGCTTTGGCTAAAACGGAAAACATTTCAGAAATTATAATATTATATACGTTTTGCAAACTCGGGAGACTATCATCACAGCATTGTACATATCATATCAAAGGAACCAACCCTTGACCCTATATGTGTGTGTGTATGTATGTGTATATATATATATATATATATATATATATATATATATATATATATACACACACATATTCATACGGTATATATACACACATATTATACTTGTGTATATATACTGTGTATGTATAGGTGTGTAAATATAATACTGTTTAGAGATACCGAGTAACATCTGCGTATACATTAGCGTGTGTGTGCGCGGAAAAATATTATGTATATGCTAAGTAGTTTATGTGTTAAATATATCATGTGCGTGTGCGTAATTCATTGGAAATATTATATTTTCATAGGTGGCGGTTAAAAAAAATGTTTTTTTTTTGTTTCCCCTGAAATTGTTCGGCACAATGTATTTTGTAATTTTATTGCATTTTAAAAATCACTTTACAGAGAATAAGAGTCCGGTTAATCAAAGATGCAGTTAGTTCTACATCTGAGTGAAGGTTCCCTGTCAATCGGTTTCAGGCGTAAGACCCCAGTGCTACTGATTTCTGTCATCAGAATGCCCAATATGAAGTCTTCCTTCATTGATAACGAAAACGACTAAAAAGATGACAGAAACACGGCTCCTTTATTTTAGAACACTATCATTACATTCTTGTGAAATTCGGAAAAAGACGTGGAGCGTTCCGTGTAGGAAAGGGTACTTTTGAACTAGTCGATCGAGGTGACTGCACATGTGGGATAATGCCGTAAGACAGAATGACTGCACTGCACCCAGAAAAATGTCAATTCAGGATTGAAGGAAGTGTTGACGAAGGATGTGTAGTTACAAACGGCGACCTTATCAATAATGTAGATACAAATGTCATTGACACTGTGGGTGCGTGGTGTTACCGGGATATTAAAGTGAGTTTTAGACCATGATTTATTTAAGTAGATCTGAATACTTTTTCACTATTCGTAATTACATAAGTATGCAGTATATAGAAAATTAGCTTGACATATTCTGTTCAAATTAACATGAAAAGCATTAAAAAAGTCAGATTCATTTTACATTACAGTAATTCATACAGCCACTCTTTAATTATGTGCTTTACACTGCGCTGAAAAGCAATTACGTTTGTCTCCAACAAATAAATTTTAAACTTGTTATTAAGGTCGCGTATAATTAAGATTACTGAAGGCAGAGCGATCCTTGAAATCCAAATGTGACTTCCTTTTTCCCAGAGACTGTTCAAATTAAAACGTAATTTCTTGCATTTTGTAGTATAACGCAGCATCAGGGGTAGAATTATTAATGACCATAAGGTACAGACATACGAATTAATATTCTTCAAGGAAACATCCATTTTTTTCTTTCTATTTATTTCGGAAGAATGATACAAACCATCAAAGTATGACATCATTGATTGGTTAAAAAAAAGGTATTTTTGTGCAGCACCGCGATGCGTGGCAACATTGACACGCCCAAATAATCTCACAAGATATGATTTGTCATCTTTTTTTTTTTCCTTCAGAAATGAATGTTGGCAAGCATAATGCGATAGATACACAGGAGCATCTGCATCTAACAGTTCATCACGTCTGCTATCGGAGGCATGTCTATAACTGACTCTATGTCTGCCTGTCAGTTAGTCTGTCTCGAAGTTTCCATCCTTCCTTTAATTTACTCAGCAAAAATTTCAGATGAGCAATAATTTAATAATGTTTCAATCGAGGATGTCCTATAAGAAGATAGTTCATTCATATATATCTCCACACGTCTGTGTGCATATATAGATATATGTGTGTGTATATATATATATGTATATATATATATATATATATATATATATATACAAACAAAAAAAAATATATATATATATATATATATATATATATAGGTATATAGTCAGTATTTTATGTATATATGCATATATATCATAAAGCATAACATACGTACATGCGCCATATAACATTTTCAAACACACTAAATCCTCTAAATATATATATATTTGAATGTTAGTAAAAAGAAGAAGAAAAAGAAACGATGAAGACTGGAAAGTTCCGAATTGTTCTTTTAAAGCGTCTCTCTTCCACAGAAGTACACGATAGACAGAACAAGTGTTTCGTGCCCATTCGCGTCTTGCGTTGGTATTTGCATTACATGCAAGTCAACCGAAGTGCCTTTAAAAGCACAGCGCGACCATCTACTTCTTTTTCCCCAATTTTCAGAGAGAAAATGATGAAACCTCTTTCCAAATAGCTATCACCGCAGATTTTGTGTGAAAAGTGTAATTGTAATTCACCATGAGGGTCTATCAGATGTTCTGGAGTTTAACAAAACTCGCTTTTCATATGGGAAAACTGCCAAGTGCTGTGATATCTCCAGCAAGCTTTTGATACAGAGATCAGAGCCAAGACAGCATCTGCCTGTGTATGCAAATTGGCAATTAATAGAATAACGTTCCCGAAAAAAAACCCAAACGTGAAAAACAGGATACCTGAGTGTTGACCTTAATAATACAGTATTATTTTTGTCTAAATGTACAGTATTTAATTAGTCAATGCAAAGACTTTTTACCATGTTTTTGAAGCAAAATAGTCAACCACGCATAGAGAAGCGCCTTAAAAAAACATTGTACTGTTGAATGGGCCTATCCAGTTAAGGATTGGATCTCAAACATTTTTACATATTATAAACAGAATACCACGGCGTGCACCTACCAGAAAACTTCCACGGTCACTGTGATAATAAAGAAACACCTGACTTGAGTAATACCTACAGAGTAACACTAATTAGACACACCTAGTCTGATCCTGCCAGAACAACCCAAACATATCTGGTGCGGAAAATAATTAATACCTTCTTTTCCTGGGAAATGAGAGCCTATAGACATTTAAACTTTTAATTGAACCTGGAATGAATTATAAAAGCTGTTTATTATGGATAAATCAAATAATACATTTTTGGGATACGTGTTTTATGAAACAGCATGCGGTATCAAGGGAATGTTGATTTTTTTTTTTTTTTTTTGCTTATTGCAGAACAAACAGAAACCCGATGAGTTTTCACGGCTGTTGCCGAGCCGGCATCAGGAACAACCGAAAGGAGTATGATAATAAAAAAGCATAATAATAATCAGTACATTATATTGTTCCGCAAGTAAAAAATATCGTTAAGAATCATTATAATCGAATCGGTGATAATGTGAACCTAAAGTCAATGAACTCGATTTTCTATATGACACGACTTCGGAAATATGTTATTATTGCTACGGCACATTTATTAATACCTCTGGATTATTGTATAGTTATTCCACAATAGCCAAACTATATTTTATATGAAAAGAGGCGTTACTTGTATAGGCAGAAATGGCAGTTCTGTCCAACTCTCAGTTCTTCACCTGGATAGTTGTGTTTTTTTTTTTGTTTTTTTTTGGCATAGTGACACCAATAATTTACAGCTTGACGCCGTAATGTGAGCGGAATGCGACAGTTTTTAAATATTGTAGTCCACTTAAAGAAAGTCTGAATAATTTAATGTTACGGCGCTCCGCTGATATCTTATGTTCACCACAGAGGGTGAATCAAGCAGTCGAAATTGCGAGACACAAGAGGAGCCTCTGAGTTTTAGCGAGGAGATGAAAAGTGAAATAACCTGGGGATATTTACCACACAGGGCTGTCTGACTACTTGAGCGCAGTGAGGAAATCCAAAAGAGGTCTTCTTTAACAGTTTGCATTGTGATTGAGTTCGAACAGCAGGATCGTTGTCACAGTCTTTGGTTTTCTACGTCGGAAAATTTTTCAGAGGAAGACGGAGATAATTTTAAATACTGCACTTTACAGAGCAGCTTGGGGGTCCAGCTTAAACGCCACTCAAACTCAAGTGAAATATTTTAAGGAAGACTTCATGATTCTTTAGGGCTGACGATTGGAAGTTACTTGCTCATGTGGATTTATGTGAAAACGTTTAGACGGCTAATCTGCTAAGCAAAGTCAAGACAATAATCAGTCATCTTTAAGTCATTTATAATTGGTCTGTTTTTTTTTTTTTAAATAAACGTTTGTTCTTTTTATAATCAATTATGGAAACTGCGGGCCCCATGATCGATTGACACAGCGTCGCTGTTTGTGCCATAGAACTCGATCGAGGTTCTATACATTAACATCGCATAAACACTAGTATTTAAAATGTTATTCTATTCAGTCTGGATATAACGTGCAAGAGGATGCAAATATCCTGAAGAATAATTAAGAAAATGCAATCTATTTTTGAACGATAAAAAGAATTTTAACAAACACTTGGTATTAGTCGAGGAATAGGATACGTTTGCTTTGTTTTAAATAATCAATGCGCCCTGAATTCACAGACGAATAGAATAAAAAATAATATTGCACATGAAGCAAGCGAGAACGTTCGATTTCTTATTCTTATTTAAGACGTTAAAACTGAAAATAAAGTATGGATAATATCAGAGGTTCTCTATCTTCAGACAGCTGAAGTGGGTGTAGTAAGTATAAGCTGATAATAGTTTATACATTATATAATTATAAAGGTAACGTTATTTGTGTTTATTTTTTCTATTCTTGCTTATAACAGAAAAACGCTGCTGTAGACAGTGACATAAAAAGCAAATAACCCAAAAGCTAACCCTTTGAAAATGCTACTGCTGCTGCAGTAAATGACTGCTTTGGAAGTGACCTTCATTATCATATCTGTATTTTATCGATGCCACCGCTTCGGCATTTACGGCACAGGTGGAGTCGTGGAGTCACCTGCCATACAGAAAAGACGCAGTACGCTTGACTACACTTTTAATTGGCTCAGTGTCAGTTTGAGGACAGTTAGTGGCAGAATAGCTTTCGGCTCCGAGACCCACCTGGATGTAGGAACACGGCAAAGCGGGTTTAGGAAATTCATGGATATGTAGATACATTTTGTGGTTTGGTTATCCTAAAATGGGAGAGTGAATATTAAGTAAGTTCTCTGTACTAGGTGTATAACAGCTTCGTCAGCTTGTATAAAAAAAGAAAAAAAGTCTTTCCACGCAAAACGTTAATAAAAAAAAAAAAACAATAGAAGCACAATATTTCAATTGAGGAGTTGTGTTGTTGTTTTTATTTATTTATTTATTTATTTCAAAGTAGAAATAATATCCATGAATGTTGTGTGTTTATAAATCAGTCTTTAGGTTACAATGTGATTTACGAAACAAATGTATTTTTGTGGCGCATAGCAAAAAAAAAAAAAAAAATCAACACAAAATATGTGAATAAAAAGGTAAAAAACAAAACAAAACAAACATTTAGTACGTTTCAAACGAAGAATATGTGCGGAGACACTCTCCGGGGTAGCTGTCGCACACTGAATGTCATGTAGGTGTGTGTGTGTGTGT
>JANRMT010062814.1:30132810-30171570 GCA_026402145.1 Polypterus bichir lapradei | reverse complement strand
ATGTACATTTATGTATTCTCATTCTTTCTCGCTCTCTCTCTTTCTATACATATATATATATATAAGTACTATAGCTATAAGTATATATAAGTAAATATATATATACTGTCTAGGTCTATATGTGTGTGTGTGTGTATGTATAGAAAGAGGGAGAGCGAGAAAGAATGAGAATACATAAATGTACATGTTATACATATTTGTTATATTATACATGCACATACATACCTAGAAAGCAACTTTTATTTATAAAAAGTGTAACTTAAAGTATACTTTACAATAGGTAAAAGAATTACAATTACAAAGAGAATACATAACATTTATTAATTGATTAATTAATTTATAACAGACAACACAAATAAACAAAATAAAATAAAAATGGATACCTATTAAGGAATTAAGCATAGCTTAATTACTGTTAACTATATACAGCATGTAGTTTTTAATTCTCTACCAGAAGTCAGAGTTCGATGTTACTGTCATATGGACTGGGAAAAGAGGAAAATAAAAACGCCAATAAAATTGTAAAATGAAAACTAAACTCAAGTTACTTCCAAGCTAAATAAATAAATTATAGGATGGGCTGGCGCCCCGTCCATTGATTGTTCCTGTCTTGCACCCAACGCTCACGTATCCGTCAGCTATGGGTTAGCAGAATTGGAAAGCGGGCGGACGGATAGTAATAACAAGCAAACATACTGTGACCCGGAGCTCCTTACATGTATAATTAACTCATTAAATTAATTTTTAATTTTAAACTTCATTAAATTATTTCTTTCGTCATTCTTCGTCCTCCTTTGCCTAATACATGTTCGTGCGTCTCTCCATTACAGGGTACTTTAACGTAATAACTTTGGTTCATTCGTTTACGCTTCTTAAAGTTTGTGTATATCTTAAAGTGACAGTTCGTTGCAAAAAGTACGCTGTCACTTTTCGGCAATCCATACTACACCCCCAGTCCACACAGGGCAATCCAGCTGCAGACATGTCCTCTCATGAGGTGTAAGGGTGTTTGTTCAGGACCTGAGAGTTTCTGTCTTGACCTCAATGCAATGTGAGGCGAATTTGACCAGACTCCAGTGAGAGAGTGAGAGCTTCTGCTGGCACTGTATATCGGGTCCTCACATCAACATGGTTTAATCCTGCTTTGAATTCCATGCGGTCGCAAAGGGCTCCAACCTTCCGTGACAACGTAACAGAAAAATGGTTTTCGAAAATGAATTTATTGAGAATGCTCAAGCATGCATGCAGTGATTAAGAGCTCTTAAAAACAGACGGCTTGGTACAACGTGAAAATAGAAAAAAGGAGAGAGAGAAATGCACATTCAAAATGTTTTGGGAAACTACTTTTCGAGTGATCAGTTTGCAAGAACTATATATGTGCATCTCAACTGCAACATCTTAACAAAATTTAACAATCAGTGTTTATTATATATAGCGCTATTAACAGTATTTCCACTACAGAAAAGTTTGAAACCCAAGCAAACTTTAGTTTTAAACGATGATTCCCAAATGGCACGGTTTTGGATTGTGTAGTTCCTCGTACAACTTGCTTGACAGCGACCTATTTTGTGAAGGGTTGTTTTCACATGAATTAGTTATATTGGCCTTGAAAAGGTTTCTAATATGTGCGGAAAAGAGACATATTTAATGCCTAGTGGACTACCTTGAAGGATAGCAAAAGATCAAGAAAACCAGAACGGAGCCCGTGTTTTTGTAGGCAGTAAGAGTCCATTTAAGTTAGTGAATTTCACAAATCCGTTATGAATTTATAGTTTATTTTTGGATCCTGTCACCGATCAAAATAAGAAGTTCTTTCTGGAAACTTCAAGTGGACGACTCCCCTATGGCATCGCTCTACGGAACCAGTTTGGGACCTTTTATTTTAAGAGTGCAGTGCAGTACACTAAAGAACATACAACAATACGAGAGGAACAAATACGGGGAGGCTCTCAGTGGTACACCTGCCCAATTTTAAACATCAGTGATCTAGAGAAGCTAAAATAATCAATTCAGTATATCTGATTAACGAACTAATAGTGTAATTATTAAGCTGCAAAGTAGCAGAGCCAGGGAAGCGTGACTTTGTCTCTGAGCCGTGCGGAATTGTTCAGCGCTGACTCCGGAAGTGTTTCCGGGACCGGCAGCTTCGGTGTTTTTGAATGAAATCGGGCTGATTCATTGTATACAGTGCGGGGAAGCAATAGACACTGAAACCGAGGCCACACATTACGTTTTGCGCACTTCCCGGTCCACGAAAAATCACAGGTAATGCTAAGTGTTATTTTTGTTCATGGGGTTGTTGGTTTTCCATTGTGAACGTTGACGTGCGTGTTGGGACTGGTGAAGATGCAGGAAGACGGACGCCGCTCGAAGGCCCAGACCTCCACTGTAGCGGCTGGCGTGGTTGGGCCTACACGGCATGAGCATCTTCACCGGCGTCACTTTTTTGTTGGTTTATTGCTAATAAACTGCTTGTGGAGTTGTAGTGAACTAACTTTGTTGCAGATATAGAATATTGTCTCACGGTGCTTGCTGGGCTTTAGTTACCTCATGACCCCTCTGTGGTTGACGGGGGTTCTGAAAATGGATGGGTAGACAACATGAAAATCTAAACGGGCGCTGGTATTCATATATGTTGTCCGGTGGTGGCGTTGAAGAAAGTGCCGTTGTGAAAACCGAGCAGTGATTAGATCGGAGCAGGGTCTCTTAAACCCTAAATCTACATGTTAGTTTAACTGCTGTCCATGTTAGTTGGGTGTGTTTTTGTGAGTGCGATGTTGAGCTGTGTTTGAATTGTAGATAATGGAAGAATTGCGAACAAGTCAAAGTAACCAGAAGAGAAAGTAGCGAAAACAGTACCCCACTCAGGCATTATAAGGAGCTTTAATCAAACATACACGCGTAACATGAATTACTAACCAAATAACACCGCCACATAAATACGTGACACTAGGAATTAATAACGCAGATTTGTAAATTATATAATGGGGTACAAAGTTGGTCAAGTTTTAAAATACTAACCGGGAGAACTGTAAGGGTGTCTCCGTGCCCACAGTTGAACTTGGGAGAGAGGGGGACCCTGGTTTTGGTGCATTGGTTGGGCCCCACAGATAAACCACTGGGTGGTCCAGATCTAATTATGCAGATCCAGATCGTCTGGATGACTTTGGTTTATACGGAGACGATTCCAGTTTGGCTTGAAGACGATTCTTCGTGTCGTCAGTTCGCACACTTCTCGATGGTCCGGGATTTTTCGGGAGATTTTCTATGTAATAAACTTAAGTTATAGCGTAATGAAAATTGCATACTTAGATCTGCACCACCCTATAGTTTGTAATGCCAAAGCTTAGGATACCCCTGCATTTAAATAGGCTGTACACACGAGCAACAAGTAGTGCCAGAGTATGAAAGAGGAGTATGGATAGCAGTGATACAACCAAAACAGCATGTGAGATTAGGAGTGATATGGGGGATCTGGCTTTTCTGTGGCCTGCCCTGGATAGTCAGGTTAAGAAAACGGATGGATAGAGAGAGAGTATGCAGTGCCAAAACCTACAATTAGACAGGCAGTGTTGTGTAGTGGATTAAGTTTTGAACATCAAGCTCTGAGATTCAAATCCTGCTACTGACACCGTGACCATGAGCATGTCAGTTAATTTGCCTGTGTTCCAGTTGGGAAAACAAAAAAAATGTATCAATAGTATTTCAAATGTTGAAAATCCTCTTGGATAAAGGTGTCAGCTAAATAAGTATGTGTAAATTGCCTTTGATAGCCAACAGAGAGCATAGTGTGGCACTTCAAGTACTAAAACCAGAATCTAATTCTGATTAAATAGCCTTGCACCAGACTACATCAGTTAATGTCCTTCATCATCACTTTGCTCCTGCTCGACCAGTAAAGTCCATTGATTTTGTCAATCTTGTTTGGCCCCAAACTAACCTGGTGCTGCTATGTGGGTGAAAGGGCCTTCAGCTCCATTGCACCCAGACTTTGGGACAACCTCTCTAAATTAAAGAGATCACCCAACTCAATTCATTCTTTAAAAACAAAAACAAACAAAAAAACAGCCCTGACACTCTGACCCTTACCTGTTTGTTCAGGTGCTGAGGATGATTTGTGTCTGTATCACAAATAATGTTATTTGTTCAGGGTTTTCTTGTAGTTGTATTTATATTTTGGTTTATTGTCTCTTACTCTGTCAAGCCTTATGTTTCATATGCTTATCTTTATTTAGTGTTTTGTGCTGATATTATTTGTATCCAAAATTGTATATTCCCAGTTGTTCCTTTTGAATAGCTGTGAAATGGTTTGAACATGGCAAAGGCACTAATAAATTATCTATTTCTATTTTAAAAGAGAGAGGGGGTGATGTTAATTTTAAAAATTGTGCCTTTATTTTGTCATGTAGTAATTTCCAGGCATTTTCAGCTAAGGTAAAAATAACAAATAGAAATAGATATAATTAATTTAATACATGGAATGAAAACCCATCAGTATGATTAATTTTTTACTATTTTGTAGACTCTGGGCATTTTTGTCAAGCAACTAATAAAGTTTGCCTGTTGTCTAGTAGAGATACAGCTGGCTCAGTAATTATGCGAGATACAGTTTTTATTGCTTCATTGCCAAATGATCTCCATAAACTGTGTGTATTGTCAACAATATTGCTCTGTTTAGGTATGCAAAGTGTAGGGAAAGATTTTTTTTTTTTTGGAGAGAATTTCTCAATACTGCACAAAGTGACATTTAGACATTTGTCAACAAAACATCTGAAAAATGTATGTGTATATGCATCTATGTGTGTGTGTATGTGTATGCATATACGTGTATATAATCCATATCTAGAATGTTCTATAAGGTGTTTCACAGAAATAATTTTTGGATCAGTACATGTCAACATCAGGCTTTTGAATCATTATATACAAAAAATGTCATGCAAAATGACACCTTTTATTGGCTTACTAAAAAGATTGCAATATGCAAGTTTTCAAGACAAGGCCTGAGTTGACTTGAAAGCTTGCAAATAGTAATCTTTTTAGATAGCCAATGAAGGGTGTCATTTTGCTTGACTTTTCACTACATCTGTAATGGCTAACATGGTGCAACACCCTAGTACTACAAAAAATGTAATGAAAGCCACTACTTTGGCATAACTGGTATCAGACCACATGAGCACACTGGAATTTGTTTTCAGTGTGCAGTACTGAATGAATTGTGTTCAGTTACAGTTATTGCCAAAAGTTTTGAACAAACTGAATTTTCACAAAGTATCATCTATACATAATAATTCAGTCTTGTTCCCCGGAGATGTGAATGGCAGCTTTGAAAGTTGCAAAAAGCTCTTGTTACACCACACACATTCAAATGTGGTGACAGAGTTTTCATTTTATTCAAAACCATTATCTTTATATCCTTAACTATCGCCAGAAGTAGAATGTATCATACTGTCACTGGCCACTGAACTTATTGCCCCTGTTCAGCTCTCCTGCTGCCACACATGCTGTTGAACTGCCTCCCTCTGTCACTACCTGCAGGTCACTGGAGATGCGTAAACTCTGGGATGATGGTGTGCATGCAAGCGGTGGATGAGTTATTTCATGGATAATAGTTTAAAGAGACCTGTATTGGCCAGTCTAGCAGCAGGAATACTTCTTTGAAAAACAAAGTACACATTTTTTTTTTTTTATATATCTTGGTTAATTTCGGGCTTCTTTGTAATTTTGTAGGGTCTGGGATTGCTGCCCAGGTTAGTCCATGCAGGAGTCAGATTGGCACAAAATTGCAAGAAAGTCATTGAATGTCGTAATGTCACTACTCAGAAGGTGCAAGATATGTTCCGACCCGATTCGAGTGGCTTTCGGGCTGTTGATGGTTTTCTGATAAGAATTTCAACACTGTCATCTGAATTTGTCAGGTGTGAGTGTTCACATAAGCCGGCTCCACGTTTCAATTCCCATTGACCAATCATGAGGCAATTCTCTTTCCACCTTTTCAAGTGTTCCTGCGCAGAATCTGTGGATACATGAGAAGGAGAACAGATTGGTCGAGCTGTGGCAAGAGAGCCTTCCACTCTGTCTTCCACAAAAATTATGATTGGGTATTTTAAAGAAGAAATCCTGATAATCATTTACTTAGTAGCTAGACAGTCGTGAAGGCACTGCAAGTTTATACTTTTAACAGGTTAGCTTAACCCTTATATCATCATTGGTCAAATGTGGCCTGATTTTGTGTTTAAAAACTATAAAAGCACCATAAATGTCATCTGTTCAAGGTGAAAGTTTGTGACCTTTCTTACATTTCCCCCAATTTAATGAATATTTATTAAAAAAAAAAAAAGTAAACATTTTTTACTTTTGTACATTTTTGTACATTTTTACATTGCCATTTCTCTTTGGCTCAGCTTTGACCTAATAATTGACTTTAATTTTTCCACTGAATTTAAGGAGGATTGTTTGTTTACAAAACCATAAAAATATCTTAAATGTCAGGGTTTGTTTTGTTTTCATGGCCTAATGCTGGATTGTTTTTTACTTGCATGGGCAGCTCTTCGAGACCTCGTATTGAGAGTTCAGCGTCAGCTTCCAAATGCAGATTCCTCCCTTGGACTCGGTTCCAGTCCTTACACAGTTAATGAAGTAAGAGGGACCTTTTCAACCTGGCTATGGAACAGCTTGTCAGTCAAATGTCCATATAACGGCTTATACAATATTTTTGGTAAACCCCTTAAATTAAAGCTGAAAGTCTACCCTTCAATCACATAATGATTGCTTTATTTCAAATCCATTGTGGTGGCGTACAGAGCTAAAATAATGAAAATTGTGTCACTGTCCCAACGACTTGATTGTAAATGTAGTCATGTTTGAAAGACTGTGAAACCATTGCATAATTTGAAATGTTAATGACAAAATGCATATTTGCTTAGAATTTGTCTTTTTCTATTTGGAATAAAGTATAATTATTCAACAGTTTAAACATTTTGAAAAACAGTGTATGTAGTATAAACACAATTTTGCAGGGGCAAAAATAAATGAACCTGTGGTTCCGTAACTTAGACCAAGAAAAACTGGGATTAGATTGGTTAATTACACAGTAATTATATAAGTATCAAAGTTAAGTAAGGGAATTGAAGATCTGAAATGACATGTTATAACATACAAAAGACCAGGAAGAAAGCAAGTCAGGTTCTCTTCTAAAAATCTGCCATCAAGCTAAGTGTTGGATGTTCATCAGTCTGGACATGGTCATAAAACCATTTCAGAAATTTTTGCACTCTATAAATTCATGGTTAGGCAAAGAGTATACCAGTGGAGGGCATTCAAAGTAAAGTCAGTCCTGACAAGAAGTGGACAGTTTCTTAAAATTTCACCCAGGGAGTCAAAGAGAATTTTAAGGGAGGTAAGTGTAATTCTAAAATAACATCCTGTGGTCTTCTGGCCTTCTTAGCTGCCTTTGAAATGCATAGATCAACTGTAAGAGAAACCCTGAACAGAAATTTGAAGGGTTGCCAGGGAGAAGTCTCTTCTGTCAACAAATAGGAAAGCTACTTGCTTGAAGTTTGTGAGGGACCACTTGGACAAGCCTGAAGAGTTCTGGAAGTCTGTTCACTTGACAGATAATTTCAAAATTGAACAATTTGGGCACAATATTTGGCTGAGATTCAACACAGTCTACCTCTAACAAAACCACTTTAAGCATGGTGGTGGGATGGTCCTTGTAAGGGACTGTTTTGTTAATCTGGTCCTGGGTAACTTGAGGAAATCATGAATTCTGAGTAATATCAAGGAATTCTTGAGAAGAATTGTCTGGTCCTCAGTTCAGAAACTAAAGCTATGCACAGAGTGGATGTTTCTACAAGATAACAATTCTAAATGTTCAGGTCAGTCCACTAAAGAATGATTTTGTATAGAGATTCTGTGTCCAGGAATGGACAAGGCCAAACCTTGACCTGAGTTCTGTTGAAAATCTCCAGCAGACCTGAAGTGTACCGGCTGTTCATGCAAGACATCCTTTAATCCTCATAGGGCTGGAAGAACTTCATAAAGAGGAGTGGAAAAATAAGTCCAGTAAGGTGTTAGAGACTTATAATTGGTCAGAGGAGGTAATTGTGTGAAATTACTGCTGCTAAAGGAGGTGCCACAAGTTTGTCCTTGACTCTAATTTAGTCCTTATTGACTGAAAAAAAGCTAAATTACATTTGCACACAGTGATCTCCGGTGATTGAATATAAATATCACAATCTAATATTCTTTGTTTTCAGATCCCCCTGTGTGAGAAGTCTTGGTCTTAATGAAGATATAATATTAATATCAAAAATGAAGATTTCATTTTAATACAATATCTGTCGGTTGGCACATTGGTAGTGCTGCTACCTCGCAGTAAGGAGACCTGGGTTCGCTTCCCGGGTCCTCCCTGCATGGAATTTGCATGTTCTCCCCGTGTCTGCGTGGGTTTCCTCCGGGTGCTCCGGTTTCCTCCCATAGTCTAAAGACATGCAAGTTAGGTGCATTGGCAATCCTAAATTGTCCATAATGTTTGTGTGTGTGTCCTGCGGTGGGCTGGTGCTCTGCCTGGGGATTTGTTCCTTCCTTGTGCCCTGTGTTGGCTGGGATTGGCTCCAGCAGACCCTCGTGACTCTGTGTTAGGATGTAGTGGGTTGGATAATGACTGACTGACTGACAATATCTGTGCATGTCTAAAATAAAAAGGGTCCACAAACTTCCATGCACAAGCAACAATATAACATTGTTTCATAAAATGGCAGTCATCTTTTGTTATAAACATATGAAACAGTAGCTAGTGTTTACAAGAATATTTCATGAGGATGAAAGTGTTAGAATAAAACATGCTTTTTTTAAAATAAAAAATGGAATCCTTGCTGTGCCTCATGCATGATGGCGAGAGCAGTGTGATTAGGCAGTTGCCAGAGCATTCTATAACGTCACCCCATGGGAGGACAAGCTGCAGATGAGTTAAACTTTGTCCTTATTTAACTCATAAGTTCAGTGCATTGGGATGTCCACCTAAAGAGGATCCCATTCTTGTACCATAATTTGTAGTTACATTTTGTTACACTGCTAGTGGAGAACTATCTGAGGTAAATGGTTACAGACACAAGCAGATTAGCAAATGAAGAACAGTAAGCAGAAGATGGGTTAAGTTCAGTGCATTGAATGAGTTTTTTAAATGTTTGACAGTCTCGTTTTCAATTTTTTATTGTAAAAATTACTCTTTCGTATGTGCAGTTTTAGAAAATTAATGTGAAACAATGCAGTCATTTTTATAGAAATTGCCAGTAAATAATGAACTAATGATATCGTTGGTCTTGTATTAAACTGGTGGAAGAACTCAAATCCCAAGAATCAATGCTAGAATTAAAAGTTAGAAAACTGTTTCCCATTAACACATTGTTTTATTTTGGAAGAATAGAGTAAATCCACAAAGTGGAGCTGGCATCAAGGTTACTATTGTAAATGAAAACAAAAGCAAAGGTGAAAGCTATTAATAAAAAAAATATGTAAACTGAAATTATTAACAATACCAAGATGAAAAAGTTAAACTATACAAAACTGCTACAGTAAAATAATAAATTGCAGAAAACACTTCTCAGTTTCATCACAAGCATACTGCATGCTCGGGTTAACATAGGCTGTTAGTCAAGGACTACTGGGGCCCTGAGATTAATCAAAATATATGAATAAATATTTGTACTTTGCTTTTTCAAAGAGGTATTCTTGCTGGTAGACTGGTTGATTAAGTCCTTTATTATTCCCATTACTGTTTTCCATGAGATAACTCATCCATAGTTAGTCTCATGTACACAATCACCTCCCGAGTTATTTCCTTTCCCATTTATGGCAGCAGGGCAAGCTGAATATGGGCTTTCAGAGCGTAAGCTGCATGAAGAAGAAAGCAGTTCATCATATGATATTAGTAACATTTCTGTAAAATTGCCAGTGACAGGATGATAGTTTTCTACTTCTATTGAAAGTGAAGTACACTTTAGATGATAGTTTAGGGTAAATGGTAAGCTATGATGCCACTTAAAACGTGTGTGGTGTGAAGAGTGTTGGGCAACTTTCATAGTTGCCACTCACTGGATTTCTAGGTACAGGTGATTTCTTACAGAATTTTAATCTGTTCATTAGTGGCGGCATGTTAGATCTAATTGTGACTGAATGCAAAAGATAGTCACAGCAACTGATCCAGCAACCCACAAGGAAGTCAAATTACAGGGAATGCATGTGATGTAATGTTAGTTATAACAAGATTGCTGGCTTGCTTTGTACTTCTTGCATATAAAGGTATAATTCAAAAGTCAGAAATTAGATTATGCTGGTCAGCAAAACGTTTTCTTGAAATGTCTTATGAATAGCAGATCAAGAGTGAAAATGTGTTTCTGCTAACTTCTTACATGTCACCATTACACAGAACTAAGAAATTGTTTTGGAAAAATAAAACTATTTTGTGATGCACAGATCGAGAGATTCACTCAAGTAGCAAAATTGTGCTCAGGTGTGTAGACTCATGAGTCACTTATGCTTTGGAAAGGTCGTTTGGCATCAGAGCCTTAAGTACCTTGTGCAATTACTGAGTTGGCAGTATCTCCACTGAAACAGTTGAAGTTTATTGGTAGCTTGACAAAAGTGCCTTGAGTCTGCAAGCTGGTGAAAAACTAAACTTGCTGATGTTTTTGCATTAAATTATCAATTGTTGTTTTTCTTTGAATTTCTTTTTCAGTTTTGCATACACAGATGAATATTCCAGATAATGTGGAAATAATTCAGTTTCAGAATGTTTTTAAATATTATTCCGTACCTTTCTCTATCCCTCTCTTAAAATGGATATTTGGAGGATCAAACTCTCTTTGCTTTTAGCATTTAACATGGCAGACTCTCTTTGTTGACATACTTTCACTTGCTGTTATTGTGTTGTGCTCTGATGGCTATCAAGTGTAATTGTGAACTTGGACACTGCATAGCCTCATTCTTC
Organism: Polypterus bichir lapradei; assembly: GCA_026402145.1. Lineage (NCBI taxonomy): Eukaryota > Metazoa > Chordata > Cladistia > Polypteriformes > Polypteridae > Polypterus > Polypterus bichir. Next base: position 30,160,580 of record JANRMT010062814.1, on the reverse strand, counting down.
TTCTCTCTCTCTCTCTCTCTCTCTCTCTCTCTCTCAAACAGTATGTATTGAATATATTGCTCAGGTACTGTTTCCTGTGCTTTTTTGGTGACCATGTGCCTATTGCATTCTTTCACTAACTTTCCTCTTGGGGACTATTTGTTGTTTTTGTGTAGTGGTTATTTAACAGTAGGCTTCTGTGATGTGTTGACAGTGCACACTATTTTTTCTGTATAGCTAGGTGGAACCCAAATCTCTTAAGTTAAGCTTTTTGGCTGCTGAAGTTGGTTTGTTAGGTGGCAAAATCTTGTAAATAAACATTCTCTGACTGAGCCGACATCAGAGATCAATGCGGCCGATTTAACAGCAAATCCTTATATGGGAGTTTTTTGAATACAACTTTGAAAGCTACAATAGCTAGTGTGCTGTTCTAGAACAGAGTATGTTGTACAGATTAAGAGTAAAATCCCTGCCAACCTTTAAACTCCTCTACAGAGTTATTGCAAATTAGAAAAGAAATAGAAAGGTAGATTGCAAACACTAATATCACTTTTGTCATGGGCATCTTGGAGGAACAAACTGTTAAAAACATGAAGAAGCCCAAGTTAATTTGTTCAGTGAAACCGGCATGTCTACAAGGCAATGTGATGTGCCATTGTTAAGAAATGTGTTGCTTCTTTCAGCCTCAAATGTTATTCATTTTTTTTTATGATGGGACTGTAGAAAAGTTAATTGAAGTACTTCTGTCCTTTACATTTTTTGCAATATTAAGCTAACTTCAGCCATTTGTTGTTTGATTTTTTTTCCAGTTAAGTTTAGATTGATAATTTGCAGGCAAAAGTTCAGCTTATTCAGCAAAAATGATACAAATTTATTTTGTAAAATGTTTCCAATCCTGTATCTGATTTTTGTTTTTGTGTGCTTTTAATAGGATATACCTATAAGCTTCTGCTAACATAAAACAAACATTATTTCCAAATCCATTAAGTCTGCAGTTCTGTCTAACTGTGACACAAAACTAAACTCCATAACATCTCTTCAACCTTAGTTAAGCAAAGCTATAACTAAAATATATACTTTGTATGTGTATGTATAATAAAATCAATTTCTTTGTGAAATAAAAGCTAAAATTAAATTATGAAGGCCAATTAAAATTAAACTAAATTTGTAAGTAAGAGCAAAATAATTTCAAAATTAAAACTGCTATAACCTTAGTTGGCAGTGACATTTGGTAATTTTCTAAGAAAGTACATGCCAACTTCACTAGCTGTTTCTTGTCTTGGGCAGTTTTTGTCACAACATACAGTCACACAGAGAAGGCCACATGCTTGGGCAGTTGAAGGATCCTTAGGGCCGGTTTATACTTCATGCTCAGAACGCGTACGCGCCCGCATCATGGCTGCCACGCGTTCCCAGCGTTCATTTCACGCGTCCTCTGAGCAGGTCCTCAGAAATTAACACGATGCGTGCGCGAGTTGCAGTACCTGCTAAAAGTCGGAATGTGACGTCAGAGTCTCTGTTTACTATTTACATGTGACAGAATGCCTCTATGCAGATCCTATGGGGATAGATGTGCGTGCTTCACTGTTTGGCAAAATTCCGACATACAGGTGCATTCGTGGTACTTTTTATATTCAAGCGTCGTATATTCCCGATCGTAATGACATGATACATTTTAAAAGTCTCACATACCATCTTTTGTGCTGTTTTTTTTCTGCAACTTCACAACAGCAACATAATGTATAGTGCTGTATTTGAGCCACTGAGAAAAAAATTAAGGAAATGGTGAAAACGTGTATTTTGTGATTAAAGTGGAAATTTCGGCTTTAATCTCAAAATGTCCACTTTAACCTCGTAGTTTATCATTAAAGCAGACCATCGTAAACGTCATCCCAGTTTTTAATCTCTACGAGTTTCTTGGATCTGACAGCAGCGGCAAGCAGCAATAGATCACCACATAGAACAAATTAAATGTATGATATTCCAACTCTCTGCACATTTAGAATCCTTCGATTTATACTTTATGTCACTTTCATGATGAAATGCATTAAAGTGTGTATGTTATATTTTACATATAATTTCATTTAAATAGTGAATACTGTTAATTACACACATGGGGGGAATAATTACACACATGGGGGTGACACGGTGGCGGAGCGGTAGCACTGCTGTCTCGCAGGAAGTTATGTTGCTGGTATTTTCTGCTTGTATTCCACACTGTGCTCCGGTTTTCTTCCAAACATATGCAGATTTGGTGCCGCTAAAATGACGCTAGTGTATGTGTGTGCTTGTATTTACCTTGCGATTAGCTGAGGCCTCGTCCAGGGATTGTTTCTCACTCGTGCCCAATGCTTGCTGGAATGGGCACATCCCTGGATTGATGGATTTAATCAATAAACATCCTTTTCAGAGATATTGCGGTAAGGTGTCATCGGAATTTAATAGGTGTTCTAGGAAATTCACAAAACAGAGAAGCCGAACCTGTTCTCACCGTGATAATATCTCGAACTGTCACCTGGTGGATTCCTCCAGATTTACGTAAAGTACGCGCGCAAGTATAAACACTACAACGCTTGCGTAGCAGGAGCGTCCGCTGCAGCATGCGTCGCGTGAAGTATAACTCCGGTCTTAGCAGGAAACTGATATGGGAATAATGAGAACATTAAGACCGCGAATGAAACAATATACATAATTTAGTCCATAATTTGAGTTACCGGACAAATCTTTGAGGATCCATGTCTCAGTCAAGTTTTGCAAAGACTATTTTGAATATCTACAGTAAATAATGAAACAATTTCATGCTGGCCACTCAAAATGTTACATTTTATGTTGGTAAGGTAAAGTGGAATTCAAGGTCATGGTGTTCTTCAGCTGTCTGACCTGATGTCAATATGGAGTTTAGGAGATCTTGGTTATAATCCTGTAAGTTTTTTGTAGTTTTGTGCCTCAGTGTGTTCAAGAGTGACACTGATTTGACTGAGTCATAAGGTTTCAGGATAGTATGCAAATATGAGACATATGACATGACTTGGAACACTATGCAGGTGATGGTAAGAATATTTGCAGTGGTTAGCAAATAAAGTGAAAAACCTTTTCTTCCAGTTTCTTTTAGTGCAATAAGATTAATACTTCTTGCTGTCAGATGTGGGGCTAATACTCCATATCCATAGCAAATGTTCAAAACCCTTGCTTTGTCTGTAGGCCGTAAATTTGTAGGTCAAAAAGATCTTTTTTAATTTTGGTGAATCTGACTCAAATTTATTGACATTAAGAGTTATGATTTGCAATTTGGTCCTAGTCTGGAACTCTTTCCTGTCTTGTAATTGCAAGGTGATTGATAAACCCTTTTTGAGCTGTGCTTTGTGTTGTATTACATTGATTAGTCTTTCTAAGCATGTTTTTACTCTTATGATTGTATTTCAACCAGTCTAATAGGGCAAACTTAGGCATTTTGTTACAATGAGGAAAAAATGCATCCCTAATTGCTCTGCAGGGTTATTGAGTGTGATTGGCATCTTTATGTTGTTAAAAATGAAGTCCTTGATCAAAGTCAAGAAGACCATTTCTGCAGGTTCTGCAGCCTTCTTAACGGCTCCTGCTGGCCATTTGGGTAACTCCTTGATTATTCTTATATGCTGAACTTCTAAGTTAAAATTCTCCCATTGTGTATTCATCTCAAACATTCTTTCTTCATGCGTGTAATACTTCTGCTGTTTTCATGAACTCTGGTGCAATTTCCACAAATGTCCCATTCGTTTATGTAGATGTGAACACACCATTCACACTTGCATACCAAAACAACTGGAATGAGGGTGGTCTTGGTGCGGAACCAAGCGAAACCTGGAGCAGTTCGAAAGAGATATGAATGTGATACAACACAAGGCTGATCTAACTACATGCTATAGTAGTCATGCTAAGTGGTAACAAGGCAATTCCATTCACAACAGAGTCGAGGTTAACATTAAAAGTAATTAGGAGGCAAAAATAAATACGTACAAGGTAGTGCTGGGCGGTATGACCAAAATTCTATATCACGGTATTTTTCAGAATTATACCAGTTTCACGGTATTTGACGGTATTTTTTTCCCATGCATGAGTGGATGTTAACCACATTTTCCACTGCAATTACTGCAGAAGACTGGCTAAGAATAACCTATTCCACTGTCATGAGCATTGTACAAAAAACATTTAATGCGCACACAAGTATTAATACAGGTTTGCATGGCCCCATAAAGTGATAGTTTTCAAGGGGGTGGCACTAATGAAGAGAAGGAATCGCACTGCATGACAGATGCAGTCAAAATATAGAACCTTTTTATTGAACACATTTTGCAACTTACTTAATCTAAAATTTTGACAACATATTTTCAACCATCCAAATTTAGGTTTAGTAAAATATTCAGAGGTGCGTGTCAAAAGTTGTATTGCACTGGACATGTCTTAGAAAAGGAATAAATAGTAAATATTTTTTGTAAACCAACTACACTTTCTGTTAATGTTAACAATCTCCGTAAACTGACATGTTAAAGTGACTTTTTAAACAACTTTACAATCATTAAACTGCATAATATTTAAGCTAATAAATAATAATAAAATAAATAATAGTGCAACTTCCAGTAATAATACTGTTACTTCAAGACTTCAAGCCCAGTTGCATTACACAGTATTCACCAAATAAAACTAAAATAAAACAAGTACAACTTGGTGAGACATCTTTACCAACTGAACCATCATTAAGGCAAATTGCATTAATGTGGACCTTGCTTCAAGCTAAGCTATATACATAAAAAATAAAACTGCAACTTGCATTTATAATGCTCTTTGTGGTGTAGCCCTACGGAAGCGTATTGGGGCCACAGTGAAGAAAAAAAAACTATATGTCAAGGTTAAAGTCGACATTTCCACTTTATTCTCAGTTTATTTTGTCATTAAAGTAGAATGTCGTCAACTAAACTTCATCCTAAAATCAATGTTTAATTTACTAGATTTTCTCAAACCCCGTCATAAGTTAATGTAGCACATTAAATGCTTTGTGTTAAGTGTTCCCCGACCCAGTTGTTAATCGCTACGCTGCTCTTAAACTGACTTCCTCTGCACTAAGAGGAGGCGCAGGCAGGGATCACCGCAAAGAACACATTCACTTCATGATATTCCTGCTCTCTGAAAATTTAGAATTCTAAGATAAATACTTTATCATTTTCATGTTGAAATACATTAAAGCAGGTATTAAACATGCACGGTAGTGAGGTGGTAGTGCTGCTCCCTCGCAGTTAGGGGTCCCCTGGTGTATGTTCAGTGTAGAGAACTTTATGGCAGGTGTGACAAGGCTTCAAAAAACTGGATGTATGAATGGGTATCACACAGGTTTAACTAAAATATTGTGTAAATGTTGGGTTTGTGATCTGGTGGTCGGAGACACGAACACAGAATTCAATGGATGTTCTTTCTTTATTGCATGCATGCTGTCTCTATCTGACGCACCAAACCCCCAGTTCCTATCCTTCCTTTTTTTTTCTCCACATACAGTTGTGCTTGAAAGTTTGTGAACCCTTTAGAATTTTTTATATTTCTGCATAAATATGACCTAAAACAACATCAGATTTTCACTCAAGTCCTAAAAGTAGATAAAGGGAAACCAGTTAAACGAATGAGACAAAAATATTATACTTGGGCATTTATTTATTGAGGAATATGTTCGAATATTACATATTTATGAGTGGCAAAAGTATGTGAACCTCTAGGATTAGCAGTTAGTTTGATGGTGAAATTAGAGTCAGGTGTTTTCAATCAATGGGATGACAATCAGGTGTGAGTGGGCACCCTGTGTTATTTAAAGAACTGGGATCTATCAAAGTGTGCTCTTCATAACACATGTTTGTGGAAGTATATCATGGCACGAACAAAGGAGATTTCTGAGGACCTTAGAAAAAGAGTTGGTGATGCTCATCAGGCTGGAAAAGGTTACAAAACTATGTCTAAAGAGTTTGGACTCCACCAATCCACAGTCAGACAGATTGTGTACAAATGGAGGAAATTCAAGACCATTGTTACCTTCCCCAGGAGTGGTCGACCAACAAAGATCGCTCCAAGAACAAGGTGTATAATGGTCGGCAAGGTCACAAAGGACCCCAGGGTAACTTCTAAGCAAATGAAGGCCTTTCTCACATTGGCTCATGTTCATAAGTCCACCATCAGGATAACATTGAACAACAATGGTGTGCATGGCAGGGTTGCAAGGAGAAAGCCACTGCTCTCCAAAAATAACATTGCTGCTCGTCTGCAGTTTGCTAAAGATCACATGGACAAACCAGAAGGCTACTGGAAGAATGTTTTGTGGACGGATGAGACCTAAATAGAACTTTTTGGTTTAAATGAAAAGCGTTATGTTTGGAGAAAGGAAAACGCTGCATTCCAGCACAAGAACCTTATCCCATCTGTGAAACATAGTGGTTGTAGTGTCATGTTTTGGGCCTGTTTTGCTGCATCTGGGCCAGGACAGCTTGCCTTCATTGATGGAACAATGAATTCTGAATTATATCAGCGAATTCTAAAGGAAAATGTCAGGACATCTGTCCATGAACTCAATCTCAAGAGAAGGTGGGTCATGCAGCAAGACAACGACCCTAAGCACACAAGTCGTTCTACCAAAGAATGGTTAAAGAAGGATAAAGTTCATGTTTTGGAATGGCCAAATCAAAGTCCTGACCTTAATCCATTCGAAATGTTGTGGAAGAACCTGAAGCAAGCAGTTAATGTGAGGAAACCCACCAACATCCCAGAGTTGCAGCTGTTCTGTACGGAGGAATGGGCTAAAATTCCTCCAAGGCGGTGTGCAGGAATGATCAAAAGTTTCTGGAAACGTTTAGTTGCAGTTATTGCTGCAAAAGGGGGGTCACACCAGATACTGAAAGCAAAGGTTCACTTACTTTTGCCACTCACAAATATGTAATATTCGATCATTTTCCTTAATAAATAAATGACCAAGTATAATATTTTTGTCATTAGTTTAACTGGTTTCTATTTATCTACTTTTAGGACTTGAGTGAAAATCTGATGAGGTTTTAGGTCATATTTATGCAGAAATATAGAAAATTTTATAGGGTTCACAAACTTTCAAGCACAACTGTAACCAATCGCCACACGATGATAAATGTCTTTGTGAAATTAAAGCTAGTTATAAACTTAGACCATGGAGTGTTCCGAACTTAAAATCTTCGTTATACATGTTTAAATATGCCATCCATTCAGGATTGCGGCCATCCCAGCAAGCACCGTGTGCGAGGAAGGAGCAAATCCTGAACGAGGCGCCAGCACATCGCAGGGTGAATGCGAGCAACACATACACTAGCAGGGTCAATATAGCATAACAAAACCCCACATCCTACATGACTTTGAAAGAAAAATTAAGCACGCTGAGTAAACCCACCAGAACATCTCCACGCCACCGTTTCCCCAAATGATTACTACATTCTGTAGTGCATTTCATCATGAAAATTATATTAAGTATTTATCTTAGCATTCTAAATGTTCAGGGAGCAGGAATATCATAAAATTAATGTATTCTGTGTGGTGATCGCTGCCTGCGCCTCATCAGTGCAAAAGGAAGTCAGTTTAAGAAGCACGTAGCGATTAACATGGCTCGGGGAACACTTAACACAGCATTTAATGTGCTACAGTGTTCTCCCCATAAACTTTTTTTCCAGCCAGGTGGCATGAAAAAGTAGCCAGGTGGGATGGGGAAATTTGGTGGTGGGGAAAATTACATGTGCACTATTTTTATTAGTTCAATAGTTTATTTCAATATGACTTCCTTTTTTAAGGTTTGACACTTGCGGCAGAATATTTTTATTAAATTTAACAAGTATCCAATTCAGGATCCTGCAACCCTAATAAAAATTTTAAATAACAATTGTTATGACATAAACCAAGAGGCGCAAGTATTGTCGCTGTCGGGAAGAAAAGTGAAAACAATGAAAAAAAAGTATGGGAAACCTAAAGAAGGAAAATTAAAAAATATTCTTCAAAGCCAACTTGCATATGCAGAAGGTGTCTTCAGTTAAATACTTATTCTTCTTTTCTTCCTAAAGGCCCAGTTGTCTGCAGCTTTTCCATAATAAGTCCCCAGGATCTGGGCCCTCCATGGAGATCAGCATGAGATTATTTAGCGTGCTTTGATTCATATGATTTCTCAAACATGTCTTGATCCTTTTAAGGGCAGAAAACCCCCTTTCATATTCAGCTGTGCTCACTGGGATCACTAGCCCAGTATGAGCTAGTTTGGCTAAATTTGGAAATGACTCGTAGAGCTCTGTCATTGCCATTTTTAGTAGAATCTGTTGTGGACTGAAGTCTTTGTATGATTGACTTCTGATCATTTTTGACGCAACTGTCCATTCTTGCCTGCTACTTTCATATTTTAAAATTGAAGTGCTACCATTTTTGGAGTAATGATCGAAAAGAATGTGGTATGGCAGGTCCGCAGCTTCAAAAAAAAAAAAGTGTCCAGTTTTAAATCCATAGAGCCATGTTGCTCTCTGTGGGCATGATTGCACGACTGCGGGGAGTTAATGAGGTAGTGGGGGTGATTTGTACCTGCACGTGTGGGTGCGATCGTTCTCAATTGCTTCATTGGCTTCCTATGGCGGGTGATTAAGGCGCTGCGCCCAAGGAGACGTGAAAATATGTATGTATGTATGTGTATGTGTGTGTGTGTGTGTGTGTGTGTATACAAGGAGGAAAGGAGGAGACCGCATGAACTGGGGCCCCGTGAAGAAGCCTTAGCTGTGGTGCTCTAGGGGCTAGTTCGCCCCACTGAACATCTAGGTGGAGTGTGGCGAGCAAGGCAGGTGCCCTCCCAAGGCTTCCGAGGTGCGACCAAGTGAGCGCGAAGGAAGAAGGCAGGAGAGCCGACCTCGGATGGTCTGGCCGTGATGCCTGGAGGCAGCCAAGATGAAAGTCGGCCGAAAGGAGCTTGTGGCTGCTGAGTCTCCGCCGGCTACGCGAACAATGGGTGAGCCGGGGAGAAAGAGGTGGACTGAGATCAGGAGGAGTTAGACTGCATTTTAACCATGGATTTTTTAATGGATTGATTTATTGATTTTTATTACCACTTTTTTTTATTGGATTTTTTTATGGATTTATATATGTACTTTTTTGGGGGGTTTTACTTTTTTCATGGTCCAGCAAGCTTTATTTTTGAATTCTTGTGCATGGCACGTTTACCCAAGGTAACTCCCTCCTTGGTGGGGGGGGTGTTTGTTTGAATATTTCATGTACAATGAGCATCACATACCATTTACTTTGACCATTAGCCAATCAAAATCTTTAAACCATTGTTGGTTGATGCCAGATAAGCAGTGCTTAGATTTATCAATTGGCAGAGTATGAGCTGAAGAGATTTCCCCTGATGGACCAGCCTCTGCAATGTCTTTGTCTGAAATTGCCACATCAGGAGTTGACGCTGCACCGTCATTAGTTTGTGGCGTCTCTTTTCTGAAAAAACTGAGCAGTGCTGTTTTCCGAACACTTTTTTTACTCATGTTGGTAAAACGTTTGGAAAAAATATTAAAATTTACCTATGAATAAGACTTTTGAGTGGGAAAGTGGGAGCCTGTTGGATATTCAAGTCACACTTGCAGTACGGCAAGATATGAACAAAAAAAGGAATGGCAGATGGGTCACTTTAACAAAACTCTCAGCAATTCAGTGACAAATCTTTTGCTCAGGACACAGTGTGTGCTGCAAGGGTTTCTGCACACTTTATGCAATATGGACGCAGGTCCAAATATAAGCAAATATAAAAAAGGCAGAGGGAGTCACTTTTAACAGGAACCCCAGTGAGTGCCTCAAGGATTTTTGCACACAGAACACACCTAATGCTTTAACAACTGTATATATATTGGTTTGCTATGTACTGAAAGAGAAGAGAGCAGCTGTACGCTACACAGACTGCACTGGCACTAAGAACAGATACGTCACTTCCTGACACCCTTTTTCTGATATCTGACAGGCTGGTTCCACTAGACTTTTTTATTTTATAAGTACTCCTCTCACCTGCCCACCTCCACATCCTCTTTGCTAGTGAACTGCCACTCCGCTCCCACAATTAGCATGTACAGCCCCCTGTTGCCCACCCATCTCTCCGTACTCATTGCTACTGCATTAAGCTGCTCTGTCCCCGCTATTACCATGTACAGCCCCCTCTCGAAAGGCCACCTCCCCATGCTCTTTGCTTGTGAACTCCGCTCCGCCTCGTCCCCGATATTAGCTTGTTCAGCATCGAGTGATGGCAACATTCCGCCCCGCCCCTTCTTCCCTTGCCATCTCTGCAGATCATTAGATCTGCGTGTAGGTCTGTGGCTGGTCATCTCGCAATGTCATGCGAGATGACAGCTGGGTACTCGACTAAATTAGCTGGGTGGAGCGCCCGGCTAAAAGACGCTAGGGAGAACACTGTGCTACATAACTTATGACGGTTTGAGAAAATCTAGTAAATTAAATATTCATTTTAAGATGAAGTTTAGTTTACGATGTTCTACTTTAATGACAAATTACGAGAATAAAGTCAACATGTCGACTTTATTCTTGTCATAAGCATCGAGACTAAAGTGGAAATGTTGAGAATAAAGTCAACATGTCGTCACACTATTACACAGTACCCAGGTACATTACACAGTATTGAAAAAAATAAAACAAGTACAACTTGGCTTGCAGTATTATCCAGTAGTATAGAAACAGTATTCACACATTTGAACATAATGGTCCACATCCTACCTTTTAAAACCAAAGTATCTCCAAACAACAGACACGGCTCCTTTTTTCGGCAAAAGTTCTTCTGTGTCATCATGTTCAATTTTATCGTCAGCTACAGCTTCAGTTTTGGAATGTTCTCTGTCCATTTTCACACTCAATACCTCCACTAACGCATGTACTCTTTGGCATTCGTGTTTAGCGGTGCAGCAGTGAAAAAGGTCCCCCCTTAAACAGTTTCCCGCTGCGCCACGTTCCGAACGTTGTTTAGGCAGTTTAAACCGGTGTTACGGTAAAAGAAAAATCCATATCATAACAAAAATAACAAACTGCTTTTGGTATGAACTGGTATGACGCCCAGCACTAGTACAAGGGTACAAATGTGACACAATTCGTATAAAACAATTTGTACAAATACCAATCAATCGGAGCAAGCCTGGAACCCGATACATGCACCTTGTGTGCAATCAAAGAAAAGGGGAGAAAAAAAACAAATATGTAAATTCATTTGTGATTGGGTCAATGAAAATACAAAAAGAGGAGGTGAGAAACGAATGGCATTACCCTGTGAGACAGATGATTAAACCTTCTAATCTTAACACCATTAAAGTAATATGCAGGATGTAGGTGTCCTTTCAGTGTGATCCTCAGACATATGTAGAAAATGATAAGCAAAACTTCCAAAATGAACATTATTAACAAATAGTTGTATGAGTTGAGACATCAGACATGTGATTTGAGACCTATATTAAGGTTACATTCATATGGTGGCTACTGCAGAGTAAATACACAACATCACACATCTGCTATCATAAAGTGAAGCACCTCAGTGTGCACCCTCAGCAGAGATTGCCTTCTTTTGTCCGTCCAGCTATTTGAAACATGCCCTTCTTGTACAATGCATAATGGAGCATAGTTTTTAAATGTTTTTAAAGTTTTTTGATAATAGGAGTTTTGCTCAAGAAGTGTGTTTGGTAAATAAACATGTAATTATGACAAATGAGGTGGTGCCCAAATAAAACTTTTGTCAACCTTCCAAGATAATTTTTCCTGGGAAAAAATGTTTCTGCCCAATGAAAGAAGCCCATGACATGCCCGCAGGGTGTTTATTGATATGTTTAGCTCACTTGAAAATTTGCAGTGTGAAACGCAATCAAACTAACTGGAAATTGAAACAAAGTAATGAATCACTCCCGGATTCAGAACAAAACAAACAGGCTAGGAGTGTGAAAACACATTTAATCTCATTTTCCACAAATATGTTTAGGTCTGTATTTTGTCTATGTCCTTCTGCAGTGATTCAGCTGATTCTACATTGACTCTCTCTCTACCTAGTTCAGCAGCAAGTGCAAACTTATCTCGCGTGTTGATATTGTTATTAAGGTTATGTATATTAAAAAGTTCTTCAGTCCCTGGATTAACCCTAAGGAACTTCACTTTTAACATCACCTAAAGTGGATGTCACATTATGGGACTCTTTGTCATGAGGTTTGTTAGATTGGCTGACCACAGTTGTTGATCTTGTCTCTGTGGCAGGTCAAATTACATGACTACTTTGTGAAGGGTTAAGCAGAAATATTGGCCCTTCTTTTTTTTTTTCCATTCTGTTCTAGTATGTCAAACATGAGACAGCAGACAGACAAGCTTCTCTTCTCTTGTGTGGATCAAAACACACATGTTCTTTACTGTATTCCCCATTGCCATGTTATATAAATTGCTCTTCCAGATGAGCATTCCTTGAATGTCAGCTGTCATGCACACAAGCCCATCAAACCTGTTTGATTTTATCGTAGCAAGTTGAAGACAAGTTTAAATGAATCTCTGGGCATGTCACATTAAGCGATTTAATTTTATGGGAACACACAGCCGACTACCTCCGACTCCCTAAGATTACTTAAATGAAAGCTATGACTGAAAGTCACTGGAAAAGTCACATAAAGTGACATAGTCTTAATTTGCTTTGCATCATAACATTTTGTTACAGCTGTTTAAGCCAATTTTGCATCTTGAATTTCTACTACTTTTAGTTTGGTGTGCCTAACCTGGCCCAGCTTAAATAGTATTTTCACTTCCAAGAATTTGGTCCCAGGTCAGATCCCCTGATCTGTGTCGTTATTGAGGGGCAAAAACGGCGCATTTAACAGTTTAGTGTGTTGTAGATAAAACTTGAAATTATGCAGAAAGAGAAGGAGTATGAATGCATTTTGGTCTCCTGTATCTTACTAGATATGTCTGTGGCATTACCCAGAATTAGCTCTAAAAATAAACTGGCTATGTACTGCATCTCAGTTGTTTCCATGCTTTTCAAATGCCTGTGTTATCTTGTTCTAGTGATAGATACTTAATTGTTTTCAAAACCCCCACAAGTGCCACACATTTACAGTACTTTTGTTAATTTGTTTATAGAAGCCCTAGTAAGTGCACATTGCTGAGAGGCTGTGCCGCCACAGAGTGATCTGCATGATGTTACTGTTTCATAGCAGAATCAAAAAGCTGAGTCACAGAAATATCTGGCCAATGTGGAAGTTTTGAAACGCCAACTTGTAAATTGGGTTTTGGAATGAATGTTACATATAGAGTAGCTCATTTCATCGCCATTGTAGACTCAAATTTTATTTTCCAAATCTGTAGGTCCATTATACTCCGAGTATAGCTGTGAAAATGGTTTAGACTGTTTTCTTACTGGGGCAATATAGTCACTTTTTCTTTTCCCACTAATTCCCACCTTCATGGAAACTGTAAGACACTAAACATTAAAGTTGTTGTCACTCATGGCTGATTGTTCACATCATGTTTCCTACATAATTTGAGAGTGTTACTGAAATTTGTATTTCTGAACAAACACTTTGCACGTGTTGAGGTATTAAACTACTAGTGACGGAAGCCTTTTATTTTATTTGAAGGGGCATGGACAGGAAAGGCAAAAATATAAGATGATGTCAACAAGCCGGTGGACAACACTTATTAAATATGGGGAGACTTCAGGTTCTTGCCACTCACAGGTTATTAACATTAGGATGGGGATTTTGGGAATCTCCAGGTTAGCTACACTGCACTAGTGAATAAAAGGCAGGGGAATCGTTTTGGACACTTCTCCTGATTCCTTCCTTCAACTACACAATTGTGCCCAGATTGTTTTCTTTCTCATTGATCACGGGTGGTTTTATAGTTACAAACCTGTTTTAGATCATGGTGACATTCTTGATCTGAAGGATAAAGTATTTTTTGGACTAATAACAACAACAACAACAACAACATTTATTTATATAGCACATTTTCATACAAAAAAATGTAGCTCAAAGTGCTTTACATAATGAAGAATAGAAAAATAAGAGACACATTAAGAAAATAAAATAAGTCAACATTAATTAACATAGAATAAGTGTAAGGTCCAATGGCCAGGGGGGACAGAAAAAACAAAAAAAAAACTCCAGACGGCCGGAGAAAAAAAATAAAATCTGCAGGGATTCCAGGCCATGAGACCGCCCAGTCCCCTCTGGGGACTAATATACAATTACAGCATGAAAAATAAAATAAAATAGGGTTAAAACAACAAAGTGCATCTGCATTGTCGTTCTTTTAATACCCATACTATAATCTATGACAAACATTGCCAATCTGCATCATAAGACACACTATAAATTTTGTGACATTTTCTTTAACACAGTGCCAACAACAGTGGCGTAGCTGGGGGGGGACATCTGTCCCTGGGCACAGCATCCAGGAGGCGCCAAATTGATGTTACGAAAGTTTAGAATGAAATGTTTTCCATTCTTAAATGCACTAAAAAGTAAATAAAAAACATCCGCATACTCAGTCCATCACTCCATCAGTAAAAGGATATCTTTTTCCTATGTTTTTTGTCTCTTTCTGATTTCGAAGCACATATTAGTTCTATATACCCAACAGACAATAATTTATCTCTCCACTACTCTAACATGCTTGACTCTCACCCAGAAACATTTTTGACGTTATTAAACAGGTCGTGCGACTGACATGAGGCATTAGTGTATCATTGTCTATGATGTTGCAAACGCCATTTCTATGTGCCAAGTGATTTGTGTTTACATGTTTGATAGAAAATTGATTGGGCTGTGGTGAAGTATTCCAGTAGATGGCTGCAAGAGTCTAGATGTTTCCCCATCATATTTTTATTTTTGTACGAATAAATTGTAAGTAATGCAGTTTTTATAAATATATAATTATTTTGCTTTATAATATGCTATATACTTTCTTTAAAATCATTTTTAAATGCGGAAAACAAATTTTTTCTTACAAAAACTGACGGATTTAGATTTTAAAGAACACGAGGCGGCATTATCATTTTCGGAGACTTACATGAAATTTTTTTCTTAAAATACTGTTATTTTAAATACATTTTTTAAAATTTCCTTCCCCTTCCCCATTGCATTTTGGCAAACAGGAAGGGGCACAAACTCTAGCTACGTCTCTGGGCAACAATGCCTAAAGATAAACAAATATATGGAATCTGATACAACGATTCAAAGAAGACCGTGTTTCCTTAATGTCATAGTTAAGTGAGCCATGTAGTTTATGTTCATAGTCATGGTTTGTTCACTCGGGTGTTTTGTGGAAATGTCTGCACATTTTACAGAGCATTGTACTCTTCCTATGAAGTGTTCAAACCTATTACTTCACATATATTTACTTTTATAAATTGGGGTTATCAGATCGAATGTAGCTATTCAAATATTATTAAAAATTTACTTGAGAAAGGTTTTGCCTTTTGAATAAGACCTGATACTTGATTGTAAAACAATGATCTTGTTTTGTCTGTGGACTAATTTTGGCATTGTGTTACACCAGACACTATGAAATGCTGTGATATTTTGCAGGTTCTTCCACATTGAGCATTTTTGTAATTTTAAATGCTTAGCTTATTATGATAAGTAGTAAAACCTAAAGCCACACTCCTTCACAATATTGTTTGGGCCAGGATTTTCTATATCACGGTTCTGTTTTTTGATGTAGAGGTGTAGACAGAGTAGTTTTTTTTTTTTTTTTTTAACATTTCTCTGGTGCACCAAGAGTATTATTTTATATTGTAATCCTATTCACTATTAAGTTCAAGATGTTTTAATTGTTGTTTTATGCTAAGTTGTTCACACTGATTCAAATGCAAAATAACTTCAATATTCTGATTTTCCTTTTATTATTGTAATGCTTTAAATCACTCACTTTATAAAGAGATTTTTCCATATCAGTAGTGCATGTGTAGACACCCTCAGCCCAACATGTGGTTTCACACAATCAGTCTCCATCTTACATGGCTGCTGAATTGATCCATAATGCCCAAAGAAATTAAAGGTGTAATTAAAAATAATTAGGCAACCTTTGTTACATTTTGGCTGCAACTGTAAAATGGAAAAAAAGACCCAATTTAAGCCTGTCTGTTATTCCTTGAAGGCTGGTTCTTTGCTGCACTGCTTAACTGTAACTTACCACGTTGGGGCTACACACTCTTTTCTACTTAGCACCAGCTTTATTATTATTACTAGCAAAATACCCGCGCTTCGCAGCGGCGAACTACTGCCTTAAAATTTTTATTAAGATGAAAAGTAAACCTTTTTAAACTGAGGGAAAATATACCAATAATTATTTGTTAAGGATCTCTTTGTATGCCACGTTGTCAGTTCGGCCCTCCGGTTGTAATATGACCAAAGTGTGCGCTGAGCTTACTCTTGAGCATGCAACGTACAGTTGGCCATGTGAAAAGCAATCTTGCCTCAAATCTCACAGCTTGAATTGCTGCTGTCATAATCGGTTTGAGTTTCATGGTTTGTGTCAATTACGTTAGTATTTGCAGGACTTGTTGTGTTGAAGTGACATTTGGCATCTGTCAAGCGTTGTAAGCATACAACCGGTTTCATCGATAACTTCACATCCAGCTTTTGAGAGTTTAAACATTCATAAACATCAAAGTGTCCACTACTCAGATTGTCACCTGTGAATCTAAGATGTTTAAGAGGCATTGGCGGTTGTCCAAAGATGTAAAATATTTGGCCATTTCGGTACACTTGAAAGCAACAACCGAACAATGCAGCGGCAGCCATCAACTCACATGCAGAAGCATAGGTGAATGGCTTAAGCATTTCACTCTTATAGTGCTCTTGTTTAGTATAATCATCTCCTGTACCGTCATCAGTCCACACCTTGAACCTGTCCCAGTCATTCAATACATAAGACACAATGTTCCTCTGGATATCAAGAGTGAGTCTGATATGGCCATGCAATATGTAACACAGAGAATGGAAAAGGCAGGTGCCATCTCCGGGCATGGAAACCACTCTGTTTTTTGATCGATGGTGATCACCTCGATAGACATGTTAATGGGGGTACGGTTGGAACGATAAAGGAAATGGGTACCTGAACAATGTAAACAAAGTCTAAAATACCTATACAATAATTATAATCATAATAAACGAACAATAAAACAGCGGAGAAGCTGTGGATTAAATAAAAAGGCTGCAGTTATCAGCAGAGAGACGTGAATACCGTGGCGAAGCAAGGAAGGGAATAAACAGACCGGAGCGACGGAAGGCCTTATGTAGGCACACAGCCAACAACGTGGGAGGCGTGGGGATGGGGGACCCAACACCGCCTCACACGACGACCGAGCTGCAGGCTATGGATGTATATATGTACATAAGTAGGATTCAGTTAGCATTGGGAACCCGCGTACCATATTTCTTGAAGATGGGCCCATAGGTAACAAAGACCGTTGGAAAGTTCAATATGGCGGTCGACAGTGGCATCATACCACTGAAATAAGTACGTACATCGGTTTCGGCACAGGGAAACTGCCTACCAAATTTCGTGAAGATGGGGCCATAAATAAGAAAGTTTAAAATGGCGGACATTGTCAACTGTTATGACCGTTACGCGTAGAATTTCGAAATGAAACCTGCACGGGAAGTTGGAGAATTAGTGATGAGTGAGTCAGTCAGTCAGTGAGGGCTTTGCCTTTTATTAGTATAGATTATTATTATCTGTTTATTTTATCATTAAAGTAGACCGTCGTAAACATCATCTTAAAACCGACCCAGTTGTTAATTGCTACTTGCTTCTGGTTCTTTTCTATATATTTTATTCTAGTTCCTCCTGAACCGACAGCGGTAGCAACCAGCAATCGCCACACAGAACACATTAAATTGATAATATTCCACCTCTCTGCATATTTGGAATCCTTAGATTTATACTTGATATCACTTTCATGATGAAATGCATTAAAGTATGTATGTTACATTTTACAGAAGTTGTTAACTTCAATTAAATAATGAATACTGTTAATAATTACACATGTGAGGGTGGAGCAGTGGAAGAGTGGTAGTGCTGCAGCCTTGTAGGGAGTCACATTCCTGATGTTCCCTACCTGGAGTTTGCATGTTTTCCTGGTGGGTTTCCACAGTGTGCTCCAGTTTCCTTCCAGAGACACGAAGGTTTGGGGATTTGGTAACACTAAAATGACAATACTGTATGTGTATGCTTGTGTTCACCATGTGATGAGCTGATGCCCCGTCCAGGAATTGTTTCTGTCTCACACCAGATGCTTGCTGGAATGGGTGCATTCCTGGATTGATGGATGTAATCATTAAACATCCTTTTCAGAGATATTGTAACAAGGTGTTCTCGGAATTTAATGGATGTTTCAGGCAATTCAGAACACGGTGAAGCCGGATATTTTCTCACCATGATAATATCTCACACTGCCAGCTGGTGGAATCTTCCAGCTTTACATAAAGTACACACGCAAGTATAAACAGTACAACACTTGCGTTGCAGTAGCATCCGCTGGAGCACGTATTGTGTTGCTTGAAGTATAAACCCGGCCTTGCTCTGCTTGAACTTTCAGTGGCACAGATCACTGGATTATCCGGCTCCAACATAGAAAAGTGACCAACTGCTGTGCACTTGGTTCAGAGCTGGCTGGTGAGGGATCTGTGCCACTCCACTAATCTTAATTCCTGATTTTCCCCTTTTCATATTCCTTATCTCTCCTGGGGCTTGCTGCGTCTGTCAGGCCTCTCTGTACAGTTTGTGTGGGCAGCAGTAATTTTTAATATGGTATCAAACACTTTTTACAGGGCAGTTTCACATGGGTAATTGTGGGTTTCATGCACCTTTTAGGGATGTTGTTGACAATCTATTCCTCTTTCATATTTTCCTGAATGCATTATTTTGTGAATACTGATTTTAAAATAAAAAAAATAATTTACTGAAGTGTGGTGCCAGCGTACATTGGCTTGTAAGGATTTAAGCACTTTGTTGTGGTTTGATTTTATGCCTCACTATTGCATACCCAACCATCAGGTGTAGACTGAAGACCAGATGTAGATGCTTCCCTTTTATAGGCAGGATTTCGTTGTCCCTTATATTTACATAACAGTCATCTGATTACGTATCTCCCCCCCTCCCATCTTGCTTAGGTGGCCTGACTTTTGTACATGCTTTTCCCATCACTCCTGTCATTCCCATAGTAAAGTATAAAAATATAAACATATATGTAACACAGAAACATTAAGCTAAGTTTGAATATATTTTACTTTTAATATTCAAATCTTAATGTTCAGCTATTTTGACAGCCCTAGGAAGAAATTTCAGAATTTTGTTAATTGTTAATCATTTTTTTATCAACTACATTTGGGTGGTTTGCTTGTCGAACCACAGGTAGATCAGGTGTCATGGCCATTGGGACTTTCTTTTATGAATCAGAATATCATGTTAAAACTGATGCTGAGATTTGCTTTTAAATACCATATCATAAATTACTGTACAATGAGCGAGCTTAACAAAAATAAAAATTCACAATGCTAGCAGGAAGATGGGCAACATTTAGTAAAAACAATTGTTTCACTTAAATGGCAGTTTTCAAAATTGTTTGCCTATGGGCTTTTAGGGTTACTAAAACAATGACAGCAATGTCTAATAACATAAGCACATGTAAATAAAAGTCTATCATGATTGGAACACCCACAGCTTTTCTCTTACCATTTGTCTTGATGGAGCATCTGGATTTTCCTACTTTATTATAATAAATTGTAAATTACAATAAATTATTTAATTCTTACAATCCCAAAATGCAATGCAAGCCTTGGTGGTTGCTGCCTTGTGATCCCTGAAACCTTTTAGTTGAGTTACGTGGGCTTAAGAAATAGATGATTGCTTGCATTTATTCTGTCATTATTTCTCTACAATATATTAAAATTATCCAAGAGAAGCAGGGAACAATATGAGCAATCTTGTACACTGCACAGCAGGGTACTTACATTGGGTAAAGAAAGTATTCAGACCCCCTTCAATTTTTCACTCTTTGTTATATTGCAGCCATTTGCTAAAATCATTTAAATTAATTTTTTTCCTCATTAATGTACACACAGCACCCCCATATTGACAGACAAAAAAAAAAGAATTTTTGAAATTGTTGCAGATTTATTAAAAAAGAAAAACTGAAATATCACATGGTCCTAAGTATTCAGACCCTTTGCTGTGACACTCATATATTTATATTTGTGTGGAGTTTACATGTTCATCCTTGAGATCACCTTCATTTGAGTCCAGCTGTGTTTGATTATACTGATTGGACTTGATTAGGAAAGCCACACACCTGTCTATATAAGACCTTACAGCTCACAATGCATGTCAGAGCAAATGAGAATCATGAGGTCAAAGGAACTGCCTGAAGAGCTCAGAGACAGAATTGTGGCAAGGCACAGATCTGGCCAAGGTTGCAAAAAAATTTCTGCTGCACTTAAGGTTCCCAAGAGCACAGTGGCCTCCATAATCCTTAAGTGGAAGACGTTTGGGACAACCGGAACCCTTCCTAGAGCTGGCCGTCCGGCCAAGCTGAGCTACCGGGGGAGAAGAGCCTTGGTGAGAGAGGTAAAGAAGAACCCAAAGATCACTTTGGCTGAGCTCCAGAGATGCAGTCAGGAGATGGGAGAAAGTTGTAGAAAGTCAACCATCACTGCAGCCCTCCACCAGTCAGGGCTTTATGGCAGAGTGGCCTGTTGGAAGCCTCTCCTCAGTGCAAGACACGACAGCCTGCATGGAGTTTGCTAAAAGACACCTGAAGATTCTCTAGATATATATATCTAGAATTAAGGCCAAAAAGTTCTAAGCGGTATGTGTGGAGACAACCAGGCACTGCTCATCACTTGACCAATACAGTCCCCACAGTGAAGCATGGCGGTGGCAGCATCATGCTGTGGGGGTGTTTTTCAGCTGCAGGGACAGGACGACTGGTTGCAATCTAGGGAAAGATGAATGCGGCCAAGTACAGGGATATCCTGGACAAAAACCTTCTCCAGAGTGCTAAGGACCTCAGACTGGGCCGAAGGTTTACCTTCCAACAAAACAATGACCCCAAGCACACAGCTAAAATAACAAAAGAGTGGCTTCACAACAACTCTGTGACTGTTCTTGAATGGCCCAGCCGGAGCCCTGACTTAAACCCAATTGAGCATCTCTGGAGAGACCTAAAAATGGCTGTCCACCAACGTTTACCATCCAACCTGACAGAACTGGAGAGGATCTGCAAGGAGGAATGGCAGAGGATCCCCAAATCCAGGTGTGAAAAACTTGTTGCATCTTTCCCAAGAAGACTCGTGGCTGTATTAGCTCAAAAGGGTGCTTCTACTAAATACTGAGCAAAGGGTCTGAATACTTAGGACCATGTGATATTTCAGTTTTTCTTTTTTAATAGATCTGCAACAATTTCAAAAATTCTTTTTTTGTCTGTCAATACAGGGTGCTGTGTGTACATTAATGAGGGGAAAAATTAATTTAAATGATTTTAGCAAATGGCTGCAATATAACAAAGAGTGAAAAATTGAAGGGGGTCTGAATACATTCCGTACCCACTGTATTTAGAGGTTTGGATATTAGTGTTGATACTACAAAAAAAATGTAATCTACCCATCATACATTAAGAAATACATTCTGTTCTCAATAGATTATACCCTCTTTTAATTGAGTTTTCTCTTGAGTTGTTTGGTTTGCCCTTATACCCCATTTCAAATGGTATAAAACTATCTATCTACTTTAAGTCTTTGAGTTCTGGGTAACAGCAACAATGTAAGTCCTCCCTGCGTGGAGTTTGCATGTTCTCCCCATGTCTGCGTGGGTTTCCTCCGGATGCTCCGGTTTCCTCCCACAGTCCAAAGACATGCAGGTCAGGTGCATTGGTGATCCTAAATTGTCCCTAGTGTGTGCCTGGTGTGTGTGTGCGCCATGTGGTGGTCTGGCACCCTGCCAGGGGTTTGCTTCCTGTCTTACGCACTGTGTTGGCTGGGATTGGTTCCAGTGGACCCCCGTGACCCTGTAGTTTGGATATAGCGGGTTGGAAAATGAATGAATGGATGGATATAAGCATTAACCTTAGTACAAGTACTAATACAAGTCAGGTATATTAAGTAAATGGTTAAATAAAGGCACATGCCATATTTCTTTTTTAATTAAAGCTTAGCTCTTGCCACCAATATAAACTAGCTCGAAGACCAAGGAAGGGAAGTGATAAGATAAGACTGCCCAAGGGTGGAAAAGGGGGAACGTCTGTAAACTCAAGGCTGATTAGAAAATAATCAAAGTAGAAAGGTAGAGAGCAATAACAAAAGCTTAAAATAATAGTGGTTATAATGAAAGAATGTGACAGGCCAGCTACAGAAAAAACAGTCAGAATGAGCAGCGAATGAGCTGTTTTGAGCAAGGTCAGCGTGATAAGAAATGATAATATAAACTGTACTTTTTGGATTGATCGGGGCTCGACTCTTTTTGGCTGAATTGGGTTTAGTCCGCGTTATTGTTTTATTGCAATAAAACAATATACTCTTTTGCCTATCCTCTGAATCCTAGACCCTTCATTTCAGGTGAAGACCTTTTTGGTGTGCCCTTTGCTCCAACGATTTCGCTTTGTTAATAACAGCCTGATTTCTCATGCCCTCCATCTAAAAAAATGTTGCAGAAGAGCGGTGTTTTGCTACTTGCCTGCAAATAACAATACCTTGTAAAAATTCTGTCCTTTATAGCTCATTAGTTTTAATAGTGCTTGATTTTTTTAACAAGATTACCTATACTATATCTGACATGCTGCAGAGGTTGTCCAACATAGTTTAATAACACTGTGCATAGAATTCACACTAAAACAAGGCCTATGGACAAAGGTGGAAATGTGCGTATGCACAATAAATTCAGATGCACAAAACAGTGCATAAGCCAACTTCCAAGTAATGTAGTTTATGTGCCTGCCCCCCAACCCCGACTCCTTCCATAATTTAGCATATTTTAATATGCAAATCAATATAAATATCACCTTCTTTCAGTGTTTTGTTAAAAGACAATAGCAAAAGCATGTGGTCGGGGGGGGGGGGGGTGTTAGAATTTCAGCAAATGTGAAGTGGAGGCAAGGAAAAATGTGCTATTTTGTTGGCTTAAGCAGTGGTATAAACAACAAAAGGAAGTTGATCAAGTGATACAGCCGAAAGGACACAGAATACATTACATTCATGATATTACAGCTCTCTGAACAATTTAAATACCAGTACTTTTTGGCAGATGTTATCTTTATGGAGAGCTGCAACTATTCCACCTTTTCACAAGCAGCACTTCAGTCCCTTCACAACAGACAATGCATCATACTGTCTGAAAGTATACCAGGAAGTTTTAAAAGGGGTTATGCCAAACAATATACATTTAACTTGCTTGTGTCTTGTCATCTGTTTGTTGGGAGAGACCTGGCAGCACTAGAAATACTTTAGTGAGGCTGCATCACTAGTGATGTGGGTAAAGTCTGCTTTCCTCAAGAAGCCTGCCAGGAACCCCCAAGGCAGGAAACACAAATCACTAGGATACCTCGCTGAAAATATTAACCTCTACAAAAAGTTCTTTCTGGCCGAGAACATATCAGTTCTGGCTATAACAAATATCCTAGACCCTAAAAGTGAAGTTAACCTTCATCTCAGAAGGATGCATCAAACTAGTAACCGTTCTTACAATTCTGGAGGGCCCTCACTGTTCTGCTGCAGTCTTAGCATCATGGAGGATCTGGGCTCCTACCTGATAAATGGAATTGCAAAATAAGGTTCAGTTGTGCTAGTATTCTGTTTCATTAAAAGGAATGTAAAGTGCTATTTCGTTATTGTTTGTTTTGTTGTAGCTGTTGCTACTTACAGTATTAAAAAAAAAAAATTAAAAACCTAATTATGAATCAAGGAATAATAAAACAGTGAAAACTGAAAATGAAAAAATAAAACCGTTTCCATATGGCAATTCCTGTCCTTCCTTTTCTTTCTCTTTGTAACCAGTCGCCACACAACAAGCTCTGTAATAAATGTCAAGCCATCTATAAGCTTAGAACACCGATTCTTCAGAACTTTTAAGAAACGGAATTGATTTCCTGTATTATTGTATAGCACATTGGGATTCAATATTCAGATCCTCCATAAACTTATTTTCCTATAATATGATAAAATAACAACAATAATAATAATACAATAAAAACAATGAAAAATATACAATATGAAAGCATAAGTGCAATATATATGTACATATAGTGCAGATAGTGCACATGGATCATAAAGTGGCTTAGGTTGTGCAATATTACAACTGTAGTGCAAGTTTACAGTGAGTTGCTTTGCCAGGAACACTTGATGGACTGATTGAGTATGTTTATAGCTCTTGAGATGAAACTGTTTTCTGAACTGCAAGGTCCTTACAGGAAAGGCTCTGAAGCATTTGCCGAATGTGCTGGCTGGATGCTATATCCCGATTAATCCTCTGCACTCTCGATACAGTCCGGCATAGAGCTTTCCAATCAGCTGCTGTACAACTGTGATTCCATACTCTGATACAGTGGGTTAAAATACTCTTGAATGGTGCAGTGAGAGTAACAACGCTAAAGTAGCTATAGCTTTTGGAATAGTTTGGCCATTCAGTGGACCATTATATTGTTACAGGTTCATTACAGTCAGATGCTTTAAATTTATGTGGTTAATTTCAGTGTATTTGATAAAGCTGTGTCAGGGATGTGAATCTAACAAAGAAAGGGAAACCACATGAGAACAGTAGAACTGCTTTGATGCTAGGTGCAGCTAGTTTGCAAAACTGAGCAGAAAATGTTTGTACGTAATGGATTGTGCTCCCGTGAGAATGTGCGTGGCTTCATGCCAAGTTTTTATACATTGCAGTGTGAGTGTGGAAATGGGCGTAAGCAACATTTTTGTGCCTACACACCGTTTATACATGAGGCCCCAGGTCTTGTATTTACCTGCCATTTGTCTACACTAGGGGTGAGCAATGTTGGTCCTGGAGAGCCACTGTGGCTACAGGTTTTCATTCCAACCCAGTTACTTAATTATAAACCAATCCTTTCCAATCTCGGACCTTATTTAATTTTATGACTTGCTAGTCTGCAATGTAAGGTTCTTATGTCATAGATTTTTTTTCTTTTCCACGGATATCATCAAAATGATTTGAAGCCTAAAACAGATAATTTTCAGTCTGTCACATTTTCTATTAAGTGTTTTAATAAATCAAACAGTACATACATATGAACGCAGAGATGTAAATCAAAACAAGCTGGATGGTGAATTGCTGACTGCTTTTTCATTTACATCTTTTTGCTAATAAGGAGCCATTAAAACAATGAATGCAGCTGTTTAAGATTGAAATAATCAATTAAGGGTGGGGAACTCTAACAAGGGAGACCACTAAAATGAAGCATCAAAATGTCACTTAAGCAATAAATGCTTCATTAGCAGTAATTGACTTCTCATTAAGAAACTGGTTTGGAACAAAAACCTGCAGCCACTGCGGCTCTTCAGGACCGACATTACCCACCTAGGTCTAGACCTTTCTGTAAGCATTAATTCACTGCTAATATAACTCTTAGTAGAGAGAGTCGCATATGCTATAGTGTCTGTTTCTTCTTTTAAAGTGTTACCTTTCTTTAGTCCTGCTGTTTATTTTATCTCAGTATTCACAAGATCCAGCATATCTTCATTACTTCTTTGCCTTAGCTCTTTGGTTAGACTCTTGTTCTTTCAGTCTTTCAGGGGTGGACTTTCACAACAATATAATGGCAGGTCTCCTGGAAACTGCCCTTCAAACCTAACTCCTAAAGAGTCCTTCCCACAATTTGGTCCCACTACTCCCTTGCTTCTCTCCCTTTCTGTGTGTCTTTATCTCTCTCTCTCTCTCTCCCCCTCTCTCCCCCCCCCCCCGTCTCCCCACTGGCTCACAGTTACCATCAGGTCAGGTTTAAACATCTTGTCTTGATCTACAAGTCCTTGCATGCCTATGATACTTACCACTTCCAGTCTGTTGTCCGTTAATGTTTAAAGACGTTTTCTTTTTGATTTGGCCCAGTGAACTAACAATGGCTCCTTTCGTTGTATAAACAATAACGTTTGCTGTTGTTCAGTTCTTACTCCTAAGCTATAGAACAAACTTTCCATGATTGATTTCCAGTCTACTACCCTAAAAAAAAGTCGGGGCTGCTTAGTTATCCTTCTGTTTATTCAACTTAGAAATATTTACCGCTGTAATGATATTATCAGCTATCAGCAAACTGTTTTTCTATTATATTGATAGTTTTTCATCTATTCTTTTGCAAACATAGATATGGTTCCCTGCTTTAAATTTTCTTACATTTTTTACTTTCTTGCCAAAGGCATCTACTAATTAGGAGTATTAATTAGACTTAATGTAGGGCACCAATGTCACCCCATGTCCACAAGAAGAAAAATGCTACAGAAACCTGTGGCTGATACACTGAGGTGTCGTTAGTCTACATGAATATAGCACTTATTTCCTTCCTTTATTTCACAGTGATTAATTTAAAACAAATTTACACAAAATGCACATTTTGTAATGCTCAACAATGTTCTTATTCTATCAATTAAATTTGCAATATAGCTTTTATAGGCATGCTTTGAGCATTTATCTAAAACTAGCAGAATACCCACGCTTTGCAGCAGAGAAGTACTGTATTAAAGAAGTTATGAAAAAGAAAAGGAAAAATTTAAAAAATAACGTAACTTGATTGTTAATGTAATTGTTTTGTCATTGATATGAGTGTTGTTGTCATATCTATCTATATATCTATAATAATAAAAGGCAAAGCACTCACTCACTCACTCACTCACTCATCACTAATTCTCCAACTTCCCGTGTGGGTGGAAGGCTGAAATTTGGCAGGTTCATTCCTTACAGCTTCCTTACAAAAGTTGGGCAGGTTTCATTTCGAAATTCTACGCGTAATGGTCATAACTGGAAGCCGTTTTTCTCCATTTACTGTAATGAAGATGAGCTTGAATGCCGTGGGGGCGGAGTTTCGTGTGACATCATCACGCCTCCCACGTAATCACGCAGTACATAGAAAACCAGGAAGACCTCCAAAAACCGCTGAAGAAAACATGCAT
Source organism: Polypterus bichir lapradei (assembly GCA_026402145.1). Classification (NCBI taxonomy): domain Eukaryota; kingdom Metazoa; phylum Chordata; class Cladistia; order Polypteriformes; family Polypteridae; genus Polypterus; species Polypterus bichir. The sequence goes on along the minus strand of JANRMT010062814.1, from coordinate 30,133,416 downwards.
TATACTGTATAATTGAGAAGGCAGTGAAACAATAAGAAGCGAGAGAGTGACATATACAACCATATTCATGAGTTCTGCTACTTCGGAAACCAAGCACGATGTAAACCTAAACTTTAAATTAAGTTCATAGACAGGCTGCCGCTGGCGTTTGTAATTTAGTGCCTGCCCATATAAGGCCGTCCGTCAGCGGCAATCCAATAGCAACCTGCCGCTAAATATTCACGGGTGAAGGACTGTGCTTATGCAGAGGAAGATGAGATGGTCAGGGTGGTGTTTGGCACAATCTCAGCGAAACTGCGAGAGAAAGTTTTAAGTGCCAGGACTTCGGTAACATTAAATACAGCCATGGACATCGCATGAGATGGCACCAGCACAGCTGGGAACCTTCGATGCATGTACACCGAGCGGCTCACGTGAACTGACGCAGTGCACAGACAAAAAGCAACAGTTTCAAAGAGCGCTGAACAAAAACCGAATTACACAATTTAAAAGGCAGCAAAAAAATATGAAGCGTCTGATACATGCAAGCATATTCATAAGTTCAGCTACTGCGGAAACAAAGCACACGGTGGAAAAAGTCAATGTCCCGCTAAAGGAAGACAGTGT
>JANRMT010062814.1:30106796-30122810 GCA_026402145.1 Polypterus bichir lapradei | reverse complement strand
TATATATATATACATACTGTACATATCTACATATATACATACACACACAACTATCGTATATGTTGAAGTTCTATTTAAATTTTAAATAGAAGGAATTTTTATTTAGTCGACAGAATATTATTCCGGAATAAATCAACTCAAACCTTAAATAACTCTCCATAAAAATATATCCTGTCTAAATTATACAAGTTAGAAATAAAGTAAATGTTAAAAGAACAAACATTCAAATTTCTTTACTCTTATGTAATTTTATATAAAAAATATCCCAAAAGATTTTGCTCTCCATAAAAATATATCCTGTCAAAATTATACAAATTCAAATATGAACATGGTGCATAACAAAACCTGGAAACATAAATAAAATTTGTTCTTTTCAGCAATAACATATCAAATCATTCACTTGTCTTTGCTCTTATGTCATTTTATCAGATTTGGAAGCCTGGCATCTTTTTTTGGCAACAAGTTTGTTTATGTTTGGTGTGAGGTTCTGTGTTGTGGAGATTCTCAGGATGGACTGCAGGTGCTCATCAGTGAGGCGACTCCTGTGTGCTGTTTTGTTAGTCTTTATCACTGAGAAGAGCTTCTCACACAGATATGTGCTACCAAACATGCACAAGGTTCGAGCCGCATGTAGACGGAGCTGGAGCATTTGTGCGGGAATGGAGTGAATAAACTGTGCGGGCCGTGCAGTATCGTACTTTTCCTTCAGTGTGCCATTACACTGCAGCTCAATCACCCCCATCTGAATCTGCACAGGTGCAGTTTCCACATCGACAGCAAATGGGTTGCGAAACAACTCAAAATTCTTTTTTTGTTCTTCAAAATCACCAAAGCGCCGTGCGAACTCAGTGGGCAGTGCGCTCAGTTTATGAACAAAGTGCGTATTTGGGAACACCTTAGTGTCGACTTGGTTCAACATTACTTGGCAACAGGGAAAGTGGGGCATGTTCCACTGGTGCATTTGTGTCTCCCATAAAAGTAGCTTCACTTGAAATTACTTTTTGATTTTGCACGGGTAAAAACGTCTGCTGAAGTGTCAGATTCTTCTTTAACTCTTCTGCTTTCTGTATCTTGTGCATTGCATTGAGGTCTTTCAGGTTATCTTGATGTTTTGTCTCATACTGCCGTCTTAGATTAAATTCTGTAATTACACCCAAATTTGCTCCGGAAATGAGACACACGGGTTTACCGGCAATGTCAGTAAACATATATAGTCAGCCTCCCATCGGTTTTTAAAGGCTCTATGTTCAGAATCACCTTTTCTCTTTGGCATCGTGTGGGCTAGCTTCGCAATAACTTGCAGCATCATAAGCTATACTTGATTAACGCGTTAAGTGTTCGGCAAGGCAGCTGAAGCGCTGCATTATGGGATCTGTAGTTTATTGTGTTACCAGCGCTTCATATCCCCGGGCCATTAATAACAATAATACAGTATATAAAATGATCTCGCGGGCCGGATATAATTACACGCCGGGCCGGATGTGGCCTGCGGGCCTTGAGTTTGACACATATGGACTAAATAGAACTTGAAAAGATATATTTTTTCAAATGTGATCGCGCAATTCAGATAGAGTTGACGCGCACTACAGTACATCGAGCCCGCGTGCTATTGTGGTTTTGCCTGCGTGCCTCAATAAGTCATCCTCCCCTCGCTCTTACTTTTTTACCGTTCACCTAATAAATACACTGAGTATGGCTTTACCAAAACAATCTTTGATGGCGAATAAAGTATCCATTATTCGAGTATGTAGATCGGGGGGTATATATATATATATATATATATATATACATATATATACACATATACCCGCGTATCGCAGCGGAGAAGTAGTGTGTTAAAGAAGCTATGAAAAAGAAAAGGGAACATTTTAAAAATAACGTAACATGACTGTCAATATACAGTAATTGTTTTGTGAGTGTTACTGAGTGTTGCTGTCATCAAGGATTTGATTATCATTATTTCTTTCAATCAGGTTCGTATTTGTAGGATGTGTTGTGTTCAAGTTACATTCCGTGTTTGTCAATCGTTGTAAAGATGATAGGTTTCATTCATCGATTCGTTTCTTACTGCATCAATAAACAGCTCGTCTTCTTCTTTATCTGAGACCTGACACACTGCATGCACGGGTTTTTTTTGTTTACAATGTCTTCCTTTAGCGGGACATTGACTTTTTCCACCGTGTGCTTTGTTTCCGCAGTAGCTGCACTTATGAATATTCTTGTATGTATCAGACGCTTCATATTTTTTTGCTGCCTTTTCAATTGTGTAATTCGGTGTTTGTTCAGCGCTCTTTGGAACTGTTGCTTTTTGTCTGTGCACTGCGTCAGTTCACGTGAGCCGCTCGGTGGACATGCATCGAAGTTTCCCAGCTGTGCTTGTGCCATGTCGTGCTATGTCCATGGCTGTATCTAATGTTACCTAAGTCCTGGCATTTAAAACTTTCTCTCGCAGTTTCGCTGAGTTTGTGCCAAACACCACCCTGACCATCTCATCTTCCTCTGCATAAGCACAGTCCTTCACCCGTGAATATTTAGTGGCAGTGTTTCTATTGGATTGCCGCTGACGGATGGCCTTATATGGGCAAGCACTAAATTACAAACGCCAGCGGCAGCCTGTCTATGAACTTAATTTAAAGTTTAGGTTTACATCGTGCTTTGTTTCCGAAGTAGCAGAACTCATGAATATGGTTGTATATGTTCTCAATTATATAATGCATGTTTTCATCAGCGCTTTTTGGGGCTCTTCCTGGTTTTCTACGTACTGCGTGATTACGTAAGAGGCGTGATGATGTCACACGAAACTCCGCCCCCACGGCTTTCAAGCTCATCTCCATTACAGTAAATGGAGAAAAACAGCTTCCAGTTATGACCATTACGCGTAGAATTTCGAAATGAAACCTGCCCAACTTTTGTAAGGAAGCTGTAAGGAATGAACCTGCCAAATTTCAGCCTTCCACCCACACGGGAAGTTGGAGAATTAGTGATGAGTCAGTCAGTGAGTGAGTGAGTGAGTCAGTGAGGGCTTTGCCTTTTATTAGTATAGATGATAAATATGTATAATGTTAAATTCTATACATTATTTCTTTATTTTATGATTAGAAAATTAGGCAGAACTGCAGTATAGCAATGATTACCCTAAATTTAAAGGCATTTGTTGTGAGTGTACCATTGTAATTTTTTTTCTGTTGCAAACTCCATTGTTTGTTTATTTTTCATCAAGACAGGCTAATTATATCACACTTTCTTATTTAAGACTTGACATGTATAAATAACTGCTATAGCAGTTCAAGCCAAGCACTTAAGACTTTCAAACACATTTGGAATAGTAAAATTCAACATTTTAAGTGAAGGCCTAGAGTTCTGCATTATTGCACATCTTATTTCACCATGTCGTAAAATATGTCTTTCTGATGGCAGTGTACCACACATCCTCATGGTTAATTAATTATACATCCTTGATTTCCTGTAGTCAAAACGTGGATATCTATTGTAGTGAATTCCATTACATTTTGTATCCATTAACACACATAAGTGAACGTATTGTATGTAATAGATCCTAATTGTAAGGTTTCAAATGGCAAGGTTTAAGAAATTCCTGTAAACTGCAATAGCCCATGTGTTAACAAGTGTTATACTAAATGTTTCAAGCACTGCTGGAAAGGCTCATTGTGCAGTTCAGATGTCGTGGTTAGCAGTGGGGTGTCTTCCAGCCGAAGCCTTTGTCTGCCACCATTTTATATCACAGCCTGACAAGTTTAGCCCTTTAAGAATATTTTTCCCCTGAAGTTATAGACCTCACCTGCTACCTTCCCTTAGTCACAGTGTTCCAACATACCAAATCATTGCTTGCATGTATTACCTGTAGTAATGTTGTCATGTGTATAGAGTACAGTAAAATTCTTACTTGCATGCCTAATCAAACTGCCACATGTCGCTAGTTTCCGGTGCCATAAATGAGTTTATTAAAATACATAATTGTATTCAGTAAAAAGTGAAAGTGAGTATTTGATATGTAGAAGTTTAATGTAAGCTGCTGTTGTATAGTAAGTAATTTACTATGCATTTTGGGTCCTCCAGTTGTACCTATTGACTAATGTACTTTAGGTTTTTCATCATTAAAAGTTTCTGTGAGAGTTAAATGCCATTAATTAATTTGGTGACATGTTCTTACTTTTCTGAAAAAAAAACTATTCTAAGTAGTGACCCAGGTTTTGACAGCCCTGTTTGATTAAGTTTGTTATATAAATGCAAACTCGCCTGGGGAATCTTCTGAGTCAATGGGCCTCCGTAATAGTGCCATTGGTTAATCAGATGAATCAGAAGTACTACATACCTAAGTACAGTTATTCCTTGTGATTTATGGTGTTTTTGTGCGCAAAACCTCTTCAAATGCAAAAATTTGCTGATACTGTACTGTTCCAATAATATACAGTTGATTATGTAATAAAAATCTAGATAATACAGTAGTTATGCATATAACACCAAAAAATGTAAAACAATATGAAATTACTGTACTGTATACTTTCCTGTGTGTTGCAACTGTAACATACAGTGTTCATGCTCACTGGTGTAGCTGGAGCAACAGCTTAACAGATCTCCTACTCTTTTTTTTTTTTTTTTTTTTTTTTTTCTTCTTGATATACCTTACTGTCAACTTGTTAAAGGAATGCTCCATCCAAGATTATATTTTTAAATATATTTCTTAACCCATGTAGTTTGTAATGGTTGCCAAGAAATTGCAATTTGAATATTCAAATTCAGTATTGCCAGTGGTGGATAATTCTGGACAACAACAAATAATATGCAAAACATCTCTCATGTGACTTGTTTTGCATAATCCATATGCCTGATATCCATTTATATGGTTAAAATGAGCAAAATGTTTGCATTTTTAAATATTATTAACGGCTACTTCCTGGAAAGTCGGCATTCATGGTAAACGAGAGATGTCACTCCCATAGTGTTGTGCATTTGAATTAAAGCCTGGACACACTGTCCGTTAATGAGGAGACTGGCAGATCTTCAGGTCAATCGCACAGAATTGTGGGAATAACGTCTTTCCTGTTTACTACTTCCAAAATTCACAAAGTTATTTCTGTTTAATTATTGTTGAGAAACCCGCTAATACGTGGATTCATGAATTGTAAAACTGTGAATTGCACAGGCTGACTGTAGTTTTCTGCACACAGTATGTTAGTGTTTCTTTTTTGTTTTGTTTTTTTTTTAAACAAAGAGATATTAAATAATATTAATTAACTTGAGCTGCTTACTGTTGAACATATTACATGCAGTCCTTAGTGGTACTGGTGTGAAAGAGATTGCAGCAGAACTCCATATTAAAGGATATCACCAATAGCAGTATTAAGAAGTTTTACATAGGTGATTTAAAGTCGATTGTTTCGGAGCTAAAAACTGTTAAAATTCTCGACCCTCCATTAGCATCAGAGGCTAAAATTAATCTCTACTACCTCAGTGTACAGTGGGTTTGAATAAATGTCCAACAACAACAGTTAGTAATTGCTTTTACTCCCTCAAAAGCCCCATCCTGTTCTCTTATCACCTTCTGAGAAACAGCATCTCCATCAGGTATAGAAAAAAATGATGCTTCATTCTGTTTAATTGTGGCTTGTCTCCATCAGTTAATTTGCTTTTTTCTTTTTTTCCTTTTTCTGTTTTTAACTTTAAAAATCACACAACGCTGATTGTTAATTTGTATTATGAACCTGATGATATGCAGTGTTTTCAAAATTATAAGGCTATGCACTGATGAAAAAAAAATGGATGTGAGCGTCCATAGGCTTTGTGCTCTAGGAACTAAGTTTCCTGAAGTGTTCTATAATATTTCAGTAATTATTTACTGCTCTGATGCTGATCTTTCTGATCATAAAATAGGTCATTACAATAGCAATTGATGAGCAGAATTCATAATTAATTGCAGATTGACTTTATTTGAGGGTGGTTCTAGAGTGCCCCTGTCTCTTGCACTATTTGGCTCAAAAACTAATCAGCACATTATCATCTCATAACAGCTTAAGCTTCCAGCCGTTTTAGCCTTAGACATCCTCAAGAAACTGTGACACACAGACCCATCATTGAGATATCAATGTTTTTGGTATCAGGGTACCCTAAAACTTCGATTCGCTGAAAACCGGAGATTAAAATTTTTGACAAATTTAAAGCTTTCGCCCCCCTCATAGATGAATAGTTATGGTGGGGGATGTTGCAAAGCAATAATGTAGTGTCATGAAGTGTGTGCCTGGCCAAGTGCATCATGCCAATACTGTCCAGATGCCTGAATCTCACTTTGGAGGAATAGAAAAATAATAGGTAATGATAAGCAAAACAGCTGAGTTTCACGTGTGAGGTTTTCAATAACAAATTCATGACAGGGAAACTCCGCTCTTCAGCTGCTGTCTATGGGTTGTCAAGGATCTTAAAATGGTAAAAACAGGGTTCCAGGGTCATAAAGGTAGAGGAAGACTGGTCTAATATAAATAGTGAAGTAGTTATCCCAAAGTGCTTGAAATAAAAAAAAAAGAAAAAAACAAACAGATGCAGCAGATGCTACCTTTGATGACATGCTGCTTTTATCAAAACTCTTATTTAAAACTTTGTGTGTGTTAACGAAATCTTCATGGAGCAGCACACTGCCTGATGGGAATTATAGACTACACAGTGGCAGTTACACAAGGTGGGGGGGAAGGAGGGTGGAATATACAGTATATTAAATAACTTTCTTACTGGATCAGTTGTGTGAAATTAACTGTGCTCACAGCCACAGCACCAGGCGAGCACTTGCTTCTTCTTTCAGCTTCACCAAACTGTTGTCCTTTCACCTTGGTTCTTCAGTTGGCATTCATTTGCATAAGCCAGTACACCCCATTTTCCTGTGCAGTCACTTGTCAGTGCTGTGCAAAGTAGGACATGGTGCGTTAGAATGTCCCTCCTTCTGGAGCATTATTCAGAACAGATTAACAACAAATAAAAAGCAAATTTTGTCTAATTTTCTTTGTTCTATTATGTAACCAAATTTCAATCAAGTCGGTCAAAGCATTTTTGAAATTTTTTTTAAAACCCTAAATACTGATATATTGAAAAGTCCCTTTTTAGTGAATACCTACAGCCCTAGGTGTACTGTTCTGCCGATTTCAGCTTTTTAGCTGAATGGAACATAGTGTGTTCATTGATGAGTGAGTGAGCGAGTCACTCATCTTTGCAATATGTATAAATAGATTGAAGCTTGAGGACAATATCTCTCCACATGACTCCATCTCACACACACTAGGTAGTTAAATATCATTTACTGATGCCATAGGATACATTAAAAGCAATAGGTCAGTGAGTTCTGAGCTATAAGAAATTAAAAAATGCAACTCCAAAAAAGAGTTTTCTGCTTACAGAACAACATGAGATTCTAAAATATTAGCCTGTCTATACTATTACAGTAATTCTTTTGTTTACCTCACATTGCAGAATTTCATTGCTTGATAATCAATGAAGTAATGAGTCTTGAATATTTTGAAAGTAATTTAAATGTGTCTGGGAAACATTATGCCAGAACGCGCAGTAACTACTAATGCTGGTTTTGGGCTATTTCATATAGTTATTGTCAACCTTACTGGCACCATTGAATTTTCAGTATATTCCAAGGTCTCTAGAAATGTCCTTGCTTTTTGTATTTTTTATGTTTTGTGATTATAGTTTTGAAAGGGCACATTTTTTTTTCTCCGAGTTAACGCATCACTTTTTCCACATTTTGTTATGTTAAAGCCTTATTCCAAAATGGATTAAATTCATTTTTTTCCTCAGAATTCTACACACAACACCCCATAATGGCAACGTGAAAAAGGTTTACTTGAGGTTTTTGCAAATTTATTAAAAATAAAAAAACTGAGAAATCACATGTACGTAAGTATTCACAGCCTTTGCTCAATACTTTGTCGATGCACCTTTGGCAACAATTACAGCCTCAAGTCTTTTTGAATATGATGCCACAAGCTTGGCACACCTATCCTTGGCCAGTTTCGCCCATTCCTCTTTGCAGCACCTCTCAAGCTCCATCAGGTTGGATGGAAGGCGTCGGTGCACAGCCATTTTAAGATCTCTCTAGAGATGTTCAATCGGATTCAAGTCTGGGCTCTGGCTGGGCCACTCAAGGACATACACAGAGTTGCCCTGAAGCCACTCCTTTGATATCTTGGCTGTGTGCTTAGGGTCATTGTCCTGCTGAAAGATGAACCGTCGCCCCAGTCTGAGGTCAAGAGCGCTCTGAAGCAGATTTTCATCCAGGACTTCTCTGTACATTGCTGCAGATATCTTTCCCTTTATCCTGACTAGTCTCCCAGTTCCTGCCACTGAAAAACATCCCCACAGCATGATGTTGCCACCACCATGCTTCACTGTAGGGATAGTATTGGCCTGGTGGTGAGCGGTGCCAGGTTTACTCCAAATGTGACGCCTGGCATTCACACCAAAGAGTTAAATTTTTGTTTCTCATGGTCTGAGAGTCCTTCAGGTGCCTTTTGGCATAAACTCCAGGCGGGCTGCCATGTGCCTTTTACCAAGGAGTGGCTTCCGTCTGGCCAGTCTACCATACAGGCCTGATTAGTGGATTGCTGCAGAGATGGTTGTCCTTCTGGAAGGTTCTTCTCTCTCCACAGAGGACCTCTGGAGCTCTGACAGAGTGACCATCGGGTTCTTGGTCACCTACCTGACTAAGGCCCTTCTCCCCCAATCGCTCAGTTTAGATGGCCGGCCAGCTCTAGGAAGAGTCCCAGTGTTTTTGAACTACTGTACTTCTACTTACGGATGATGGAGGCCACTGTGCTCATTGGGACTTTCAAAGCAGCAGAACTTTTTCTGTAACCTTCCCCAGATTTGTGCCTCGAGACAATCCTGTCTCGGAGGTCTACAGACAATTTCTTTGACTTCATGCTTGGTTTGTGCTCTGACATGAACTGTTAACTGTGGGACCTTATATAGACAGGTGTGTGCCTTTCCAAACCATGTCCAATCAACTGAATTTACCACAGGTGGACTACAATTAAGCTGCAGAAACATCTCATGGATGATCAGGGGAAACAGGATGCACCTCAGCTCAATTTTGAGCTTTATGGCAAAGGCTGTGGATAGTTATGTACATGTGCTGTCTCGATTTTTTATTTTTTTTTATTTTTAATACATTTGCAATAATCTCAAGTAAACTTTTTTCACGTTGTCATTATGGGGTGTTGTGTGTAGAATTCTGAGGAAAAAATGAATTTAATCCATTTTGGAATAAGGCTGTAACATAACAAAATGTGGAAAAAGTGATGCCCTGTGAATACTTTCCGATGCACTGTATTTCTTCATCACTAAAATCAATTTTTGGAGGTGAAAGGGTTGGAGTAAACGCTATCTATTGCTGCTTAACCAAAAATAGGTTTACTCATTAGTGTGACAACTGTGAATTTTACGAATAGGGCTTATGAGAATCTCATTCTTCTAATCAGACTGATTGAGTCTTCTTAGTAGCATGCCAATAATTGTGTCTTGACAGGATTTTCTTTTTTGATTTTGTATATTTTTCCACGCAATTCCTTTTTCATCTTCATTTGATCCTCTGCTGCTCTGTGTCAAACACAAGGAGGTTATATATGTAGGCCAATGCTGTTTCATTGCCCACTTTTTTCAAGAGATACTGTACATGATAAAACCTAAAATGAAAGGGTGCCAATAATGTTGACTTCAACTTTAAACTTTAGTGCATGCTTTCCTATTAATGGAAAACATCATGAACAGAGATTACAGTAATCATTGCTGCAGACTTAATATTTCCTATAGTTATCCATGCAATTGTGATAATTTAAAACACTATGCAATTTGTGATATTATCCATTATAGTACTTTGACTGTTAATAAAGTAAATTATTTCATGCATGAAATATGAGCATATTTTCTTTTGTTTTGACAGGTATATAACTGCACCCTCCAATTGACTTGTATTGTAATTGCTTTTATTATAATAGATATGATAAAAGATCTTAAAACTGCTGTTCATTACACTGTTCTGTTTTTTTAATTTTGAACTCTTAAAGTCTGTAATTGTAACTTATTTGAAAGCTGTTGTAGTTATTTTGTCTTTCAAAGTGTAATTTTATTTTTTATGTGAAGTACCTTGTGATAGTTTACTCTTTAAATAAAGTTTGAGTGAATATGAATTTGAAAGGAGCCTATATATGTATTACAGGGAGTAAATACCATGTTGGTCCAAGTATTGTGAAAAAAAAATTCAAAGGTATGGCTGCAAGACTCTATAACCTGTTAAATTAAATCCAAATATTTACATGTTTATAAAAAAATAACAGGAAGTTTGATAGTATATTTGTTTTGATTTTGCATGAAGAGGCATTCAGACTCTTTTGCATTGTTTAACTATGAGCAAGTTATTAGCTGAAAGGCTAAGTGCTCTAACACACATTTTGTGCAAAGCATGTTAAAATAATTTAGGTTTTTGCAGGTTTTTTTTTTTCATTTCCAATGTTTGGACTAGGACACCACTTTCCTGTATTTTTACATGCAATTCCCTGTTTTAACAATTTGTGGGCATGCTTTACTCAGCTCATGATTAGTGCATTCAAATTAATAAGAATCTAATTAATAAATAATCATGGAGTAAATATAGATGATAAATTAACATGCAATATACCATATGTTTTGGGATAAAACAACACCTTTATTCCTTTGCAGGCTGAGATTGTATGTGTGAACCAAAAGATCATTCTTATGTATTACCATGCAATTATAGAAAGTGTGTTTATTACATTATTTTATCTCCGCCTAGTTTGGTAACCCTTAAAAAGTAGCTAGTCTTTTATAAACAGTCATTAAAATCACTATGAATAAGGTAAAATGTTTCCCTTCAGGCATTTATTAACTGACTGTTCTTAGGCTATCCCAGAAAAATCACCTTAAATCCTATACATTGTGCACAGTAGTTTCAGTTTTTCCCATTAGGCAGGTCTTTAAGTTCTCTAGATAATTACAGAATAAATATATGCATTCATCTGAACCAAAGTCAATTAAAGTACTTAATACCAGGAAATACAGGAAATTATGGGAGAAAAGTTGTGTTTTAGGCTTAATTATAGTTTACAAACTTCTTGTTTTGAGTCGTTAAAACATTTACTAATGTAATTTTATCCATTTTATAATGTTTTTTGATATTTTGTTCATGCAGTAAACACTGAAGATCCAAAATGAATGCCCCCTTTGGGTTCAATATAGTTACTTTAGCAATGCCAGTTTAATTGAAGCTTTATTGTTGGCCTACAGCCTTTTTAAACATTTAACACAGTATTCAAATGACCAGATTGCAATGCCCTTCTATATAACCAAAGATCAATCTGAAGATAGGAAAATTAGTTGTATTTGTAACATTTCATTGCTTCTCCTAAGCTGGGTGTAGTGTGGGGTGGTCGTATATTATTTTGGGAAGATGGTGGTGAACATGTCTACATTCTACTCAGGCAGATTATGTTTAAACCTCAAACCAGTTATTGGGTCTACCATTTACAGCAGTGACTCTTAATTCAAAGCCATGACAGATAATAAATGGTGGTGGTTATGCTTCCCAGTAACCTCCAAAAATGTATGAATTCTAAAGCATCATCTCTTACATCTAAACCCCCAATGACTGTCCTCTAAATTTAGTCAATTTAGCTGATGATTATTTTTCTAACAACTGTGCTTAAATATTTTTAATAACTGCTTTAAGGGACGTATGATAAATCTGGCAGCATAGTTTAATCAAAATAATAGAGTAAAAGCAAATTATCCACATTTATCGAATCCAACATCAAGATTAATTCCTATGTGCTTAAAACAGTTTGGTGATGTATTAATTGTACACCACAGAAGGATGATGCATAATTTGCTATTACTACAGAAAAGTGACAACCTTGTGGTAATTTTTCCAATGTGAATGTCACCAAATACAGCACAGCAGTGTACAGTACACGTTTGGCATATATTTTGTGCGGCATGAACTCAGAGGGAAATTTTTATACCGCAGATTTAACTATTTAGAAAGACTGCTGCTCTAATGTGTATCTCAACTGCCTCAAAACTAAAGGACAAAAGTCTGCTCTACCTGAACAACAGTCTGCTACTCCACTGTCAGTTCAGTAGATGTTTGGAAAAAATAAAAAAAAAATCCAGTGCTTGGGAAAATAGATGGTGGGAACAAATATAGTATGTTGCCAGGCAACCTGGTGCAGACCTGTGCCAGGTCGATTGTATTATAAAAGAAGGCTGCAAGCACATTGAAGTGTTCAAACTTCCAAAGAAAGAAAGACTTTGTCAGAGACTAACAGTCAAACAATAACCAAAAGAAAAAGCATTTTAGGTAAAAAAAAACAAAAACAAAGTGTTTTTCAGTCATGTTTCATTTTGTGGTTTGATTCCAAATCAATTGTGATAACATGGATAAACATTTAGATTGAATTCTATTGAATGTTGAATGTACTGACTCTGCTAATGACCATGACTATTCTCCTGCCGAATATTCAACAGAAGACCTTTACAATCTTTGCCTCTCAGAAAATACATGTTTTGCCTGGGACTTCTAGCCTGTTTCACTGAACAATTTACCCTTGTACATCATATTTCTAACTCAATTTAGTCATTACAAACATGAATGAATACCATCAAAACACATGACATTAATAGTAATAATTGTTGCACCCATGCAAATAAAGATGTATTGATGTGCTAGATAGTGATGGATACCATGTGGTGAAGGTACATATAGCTTATTTTTACATTTAACATGTATCTCAGAAGATAGCATCATGTTTGATTGGTAGAAAGGATTACAACCAGGAAGTCCATCCTGGACTCAGTTACTCACTGCATATTTTTTATTTTTGAAAATGAATGTATCTCTTGGCTATTTAAATTACTTAATGTGACACTGTCAACTATAAGCTGCTTAAACAAATAGCAAGAAGACTGGTGCCTGCAGAGAACTTGCAAGCAGTATGATATTTAGGAAGATCTGGACACATTAGCTGCTTAGACTTGGGGTAAACAGTTCCTAACGTAGTAATTAGAATGAAAACATAAGCTTGTCTTTTAGTTTTCACGTCTCCCAAAGACTTATTGTGTCCCACTTAAGAGCTTTCTGATTTTGAGCCACTAGCTTGTTGTGTGTGCTGTGTTGTCCATATAAAGTTAATCCAGAGTTTGTGCACTGCTTATTTTTAAAACTGATCCAACCTTAATAATTTCAAGATTAATATTTTACCTTTTAAGACAGTGTTCTACCTTACTCAGAATCATATAGCTTATTTTAAGTAACTGGGAGAAATTTTAGAAATATTGTAATTTCCTGAATATCTGAAAATATTGAAATTCCAATACCATTTTGGCATGAAAAGCCTAGTGGAGACTTACCAAAGTTTTCATGTACATGTGCAGAATTCTCTAACATTGTATTAACTTACCTGACTAATAATTAGACACATCATCGATGCAAAGCATTCTGATGATCTGCTACTGTGGTCAGAGGAAATCGCACTGAAGCATTCAAGAATGTTAATGTTTTTGGCAACAGCAGAGCACCAAACTTCAACGTGCTTTAAGGATAAAAAACATTAAATGCAACATGTTAAAGGTTCTTTTTCTGCCTTCACCCTAGGACTTCATCCCTGCTGATCTTGGTGCAGTCAGTAATGAACATGGTGAACAGTTTCACCAGGAAATTGCAGCAACGGAAAAACGTAATCTGGGCAAGTGGAACTCATCAGCTCTGATTGACTATATTTGGACAATGAAACGAAAAACATCAGTACAAACAAAAATCGGCAGCAAAACATTTTTAGCTTAGTTGAACAAATGCAACGTGTCAGCATCATTAAGTGATTAAACGTGCAAAATTTAATAAAAAGGTAGTATCAGTTTTCACCCTGGCTGAACCAAAACAGTGACAGATACATTCCTGATAATGATGAGTAAATTGTGTTGGATTTTTAGTGTCTCTTCATTAGTGTATGCCTCATGGCCTCAACTGGGAAAAGCTCAAACTGAAAGTGCAAATGTGCAATTTCAGGGATAAAGTATCAACAGTCTTTTTGATAAGGGCCCATTTTCAAATTGGAAAGTTCAGGTGGCACATGCACATACTTATCCAAGAGTATAGAGAACTCTGCAGGACCGACTGGTCGACCCCTCACCCGGAAACTGGCTTAAACACCTGGCATTCTAGATAGTTAGTTACTTTGGATGTATGATAGAAAATTAAAAATTACTTAAGAATCATCGAGGGAAACATATTACTTGTTTTGCACAACATCTGGTGGGTATATCCCCCACTGGCCCTTAAAGCAGACATTCTAGTGTGAAATACATTTTTGCCCTATGTTCACCACATCTAGATTGTTACAAGCAAATTAAATTACAGGATAAAGGATTAAGTTATCTTATCTTATTAAGTTACTTGACTAAGATCATGGCAAATAATATACTGTGCATGACTTCAAGTGAGATTCAAGTTTATTTGCTTTTGGCTATGAACCAGAGTTTTTCACACTGTAGAATGTAGTTCTTTAATTTGGAAGTTATTGTCTTTGCAGTTATATATATTCAGAATCGAATGACTCATTTAGGCTTATTGATGCCAAAAGACAATTTTCCATCTTGCTGTTGAGCTTTTTAACAAGATCAGAAACAGTTTGCCTGTGTCTTATGAACCTCACCTGGTAAAGTTCACACTTTTTACAGATTTGGTTCTCATTCTCCACATTGAATGAGAGAGGTTTCTTTCATGTGCAGTGTACCCCTCTCTCTTTTTTATTATGATTATACCCCTGTCAGTGAAATTTTATGAAAATTTGCAGCATGTTGCAAAACTGCTTTCCACTATGTTCACAGCATTGACTGTTGCCTTGTGTTTTAAAAAAACAAAAAAAAAACATTTTCCTTACCAATTTCAAAACCACCTTATTAGACCTAATTTTCCTGTTGATGGATACATTTGGAATCAATCTGGGTGGTGTGTACATTGGCCTGTACGTGATTATAAATGTGATGATGAGCATGCCTGGTAGTGGCTTGGTGTTCTACCCAGGATTGGTTTCTACCTTGCATTTGATACTGCCAGGACAGAATCTTGTTTTTCATCTTAAGCAATGATTTACATGAATTGTTTTTTTTTGATATCTTGTAAATGTTATCTTTAATGATTTGTGCTATTGTGACTCTGCTGAGGTTGAAATTGTATTCGTTCATATTATTTTCACAGATATCTTCATTTTTTTAAATCTTTTTTTTTTTTTTTAAGTGAAGCTCAACAATTTTCATTCTGAGGCACACTATTTCTTAAGCTCATGCAATTTGTTCAAATTGTAAAGAAATTTAATTATTAAGTATAAAGTTTTTAGTCCGTGTTGAAAACAGTATAAATGTTGATAAATTTAATATTTCAACATTCTCATTTCAGCCTTATGGCTGAAGGATTGGAAAATGTTACTCAATCCAAGTGTGTTAGTACATTTTTTTATTTTTGGTTACAATTTTTTTTTTTTTTAACAATATTCCAACATAACATTCTCAAACATCCTTAACTCAATTCAGGATCCCAGAAGTCAAGAGCATATTCTAGCACGAACCAACTCTGAAAGGGGCATGAATGCATCTCAGGAAGTCTAGCATGGGGTGGCCAACTAACCTCAGACACACTTGATAACATTTAAACATGAATGGTTGTGTATGAAACCAGCTCTGACCCCCACCCCACCCTACCCATTAAAAATTTAACATTAACCTTTAATGTGATTTTATTACTGTAATGACAGAGTTTGGTCACTTAGTTGGGTAATGAATTTTCATAGTATGGGTTCTGAGAAAGAGGCAATAAAGGACACTGGTAGCCATTTTCCAAGCAGATGATTCTTTAATGTTTTAATAATATAGCTCTTAAATCACATCAAGTTATTTTGATTAGGGTTTGCAATATTTAATAAACATTTGTAGCTG
>JANRMT010062814.1:30094142-30106396 GCA_026402145.1 Polypterus bichir lapradei | reverse complement strand
TATACACACACACATACAGCTACAAATGTTTATTGATTATATATACACACGTGTGTGTGTGTGTGTATATATATGTGTGTGTTTTAATTTTTAAACTTGTGCACTGATAGGAAGACAAACCTATAGGCAAGGACTGGCATCAATTTACTAAAAATTATCAGCATTGGTTGATGGATTTTCCACCTTAATGCAGCAAATAGTACAAGTGACATCTTTGTAAATAATTATGACTCCATCTGCATTGCTTTTGAAAATAGGTCTTCTTTTGTTAGGCCACTTGGGAGCAGAGCAGATTTTCAATAAAAAAATCCTATCAGCAGGCAAAATTCAACTTTCTTAATGCATTATGTGTGCTTTTGTCATATTTGTAATTAAAAGCTGTTCATATGCAAATTTTGGTTGGTATCATATTTTTTTTTGAAGACCTAAAAATGTTATTGTATATTTTGAATTTAGCTGTTCATTAAATTTCTTTGAGGTGTTTTTTGGTGGCATTTAAATGATTCCTTATTTTTTCCTCCCATAAAATGTCATTATAATAATAGGTGATTTTTTCTTTTGTATAAAACATTCTGATGTGTGTAAAAGATCCATAACTGCTCACACCATTGCTCACAGGCAATATTGATGATAAGTGACAAGCTGCAAGTTAATTAGCTCAGAAGTTACTAATTAGGATTTTTCTCATTTAAATGTGCAGAATCTTATTTGTGTTGTAAGGAAATGCATCCTATTTGGAGGGGAGGGAGAAATATCTTATTTCTGCCTATATAAACATTCAGAAAGGATTAGAGCAGAGGATTGATTTAGCTACCGAAAACTTTCTTTAAGGCACATATAAATGTTGCCTAGTGGCAATCTGGGGGTAACCGTAAAATAAAGCACACATACACACACACACAAAGTAGAGGAAGGGTCTGTTAATTAGCAAGGAAGACAGCTTCTTGAATTAGTATGTGGTGTTAATTAACAGGAAATCTGATGTTGTGTTGTAATTACCACCAATATTTTTGACATAAGGAAAGATTGAAGGTGAATTATATAGATGATAATTGAGTAAAATAATTCTCAAATTAATAATTTTTTGTATTTTCTTTACAGAGAAATGGACAGACTTCTGCGGCTTGGTGGTGGAATGCCTGGACTTGGTCAGGTTAGTGCT
Source organism: Polypterus bichir lapradei (assembly GCA_026402145.1). NCBI lineage: Eukaryota > Metazoa > Chordata > Cladistia > Polypteriformes > Polypteridae > Polypterus > Polypterus bichir. Next base: position 30,105,234 of record JANRMT010062814.1, on the reverse strand, counting down.
GTGACTTTATTTATAAAAATGTATATGCATGTTTGTGGGATTGTACTTTTCACCAGTAGCTTAAAATAATGTTTGATTTATGTAAGACCTCAATTATTAAAGAAAAATGTGAAAGTTAGTAAAATATTTCTTTTCCTTTTAATTGTTTAAATTTTTATTTTTTTAAACTGTCATAGTTTAGACACATTTTAGTGTGTGTGTATAAATATATATGTGTGTGTGTGTGTGTGTGTGTGTGTGCTGTAAATCTTATCCCTTACTGTCCCTTCAACTTTGGTTGTAACTAAGCCAATAAATATTCAGTTTTACTCCATATTTTATGAAATCAGGTGTATATAGTAAATGGTTTGTGGAATTTGCATGATCTCTGCTAGGTTTGTTGCAGGGCATACTCACTGTATGTGATTGGTTCTTGCTGGAGTGCAGTACTACTGTGGTAGAGCTGGCTCCTTGCAGCCATAAATTTTAATAAGTAGGCTTAGTATATTGATAAAGGGAATGCATTCTTCTGCTAAATAAGAGCCATCTAAGAGGTTATCTTCTCTGGACTTAAACAGCCATCTCCACATTACATGGAGTTGTACCCCGAATTGTAAAAAGTTTATTAAAGACATGCTTTGGAGTGCTAAAGTGAAAGGGGACCATGCTATATTATCTTAAATCTGAAAAGTGCTTCAATTAATGACTCTGACTCTGCCTTTTCTTGACAAAATTAATTTAAGTTTCGTTTATTGCATGTTTTAATGAATATTGTAATAAAATTCTCTGTTACAACAGAGTCCAGCTTGGATGACTTGAACATATTTTGCAGGGGTTAAAATTAATATTCATAATACTTTAAATGAAGGTACAAAATGAATGAATCTGCAGTGCACTGCAAAAGGAAATTAACTTATCCGTACACCTTTTAAATAAATTAGTATAAAAGTTCTGAAATAAACGATTGAAATAACTGTTTTTTTTATCACACAGTAATTTTCATTGGCACCCACTAAGCAATGAACTTAATGAATAAATCTTGCTGGTACATCTGGGTTAAAATAGTTGCTTACATAAGTAAAACTTGGCAGAAGCATCCTCCTATACTGTTCTGTTTGTGTGACATAGTGGGTTTAGGTGAATTTGCTTTTATGTTCAAGTAAAACTTATTTTTAATGCTATAAAGCGCTAATGCATATATACTGTGGGTAAACGTTTGCATTTTGTTTAGAGGCAAATTAAATCATTGTTGGTTTTTATAATTTATTTAGCCTAACATGTAGTTAGTTACCCACAGCTTTAATAATAAATCTCAGTTAAATGCATCTTTGTTGCGTAGTTTTTGTATGTCTATGAATTATTTTAGCATCCATTATTTCCCAAACTTACAGCATATAAAAGTGATAAATTCCCTCTGAACACTTGCACGGTTTGTTTTATACATTTATAACCTCCCTTTTTTTCTCTTGATATTCATCTAAAGATTCCCCCATTAAAAATATGGTCAATACCTTTCTTTGTTTATGTTAAACATAGTGTTTTAAACTCGTTTTCTTAATCTGTACAAATGCTGTCATTATGCAATTTTGGGTAACTTCCATCTAGTAGAGCATGATATACTTGTTTATCTAGTATACTGGATAAAATTCATGCAATATGAATGTCATAAAACCATTTTCCTTTTATGCTAAAAATTAATGTAAAACTTATGAACACATCTAAATATAAAATGCAAAACTTGCAGTCAAAGAGAAGTGAGAAATATGATTTTTTTTTTTTATTTGTTGATGGAGTTGTGTCTTAAAGCTAATATCTTTGGGTAAGGACTTCTACATAAAAGGAACAGACCTGTATGTAGTAAGTCTAATCCTTTAAGAGTACTGCCCAGAGTTGAGTGGTTCAGCCATTGTGGTGAGTAGAAGCAAACAGGCTGGTGGGGTGGGATAAGCTGCATCTTGTGCTGTGTTTGCATGGTAGCGGTGTGAGCGTTTGTGTCTTTGAATGGGGAAAAAATGTGCTTCATCAGTTTGACAAAGGTGATTCTGTCTGAGTAGCAGAGCATCAAGACATGTTTTGACTGATAAGAGAAGTGTCAGTGCATAATTCATTAGTATTATATTTATTTGTTTCTGTTAATTATGCTGATAAGGACTTTTGATGATACCACCCATCCCTACTTGCATAATAAACTGTTTAAATTCAATTTTAGTAATATTGTACGTAGTGCAACAAACATTTAGTTGTATCTACCCACAGAGTAGTGATAGTTGTACAGTATCAGTGACACATAAAATAATGACTGAGTACAACATCATGCATGTATATGTAAAACACAAGAAGTAATCCTACAGTTGTCAGTATAAGTGGCTGTTGAAAAGCCTTATGGGTAAGAACTTCATAATCTAGTGGTGGAAGTGCGAGTGGTCGTGTATGATTTGTAAGAGCTCAGGATGTGTGTAGTCATACAACCACTAAGGCAGTGTGTGTTATACATCGTGCATATTGTTTTACTTTATTATACATTACAGGTTTTTCTTTGCACATTTTCTTTTTTTGTGCTGTAAAATTTACACAGAATGAAATAAATAACTCTAAAATTGCAATGGGATAGCATAGTACAAAACGAGAATATAAAAGCATTTTCACACTTCTAGTTCATTTGCTTCATGCTGAATAAGGAGATGATTAGTTAATTAGTTTCAGTTAGTTCGATTGCATTTTCGCTCAGCAAACTTTCAGGAGAAACGAAAATAAGAAATAGATGATAACAAAAATGCCATGTGGCTGTATGATGGATTCCATTCTTTGGGCAGAAAGCTTTCATCATCAAAAATCATCATGAAGAATCTGTGAGTTGTGCATGTACACTATCACATATGTAATGATTTATGTGGGTTGTTTACTAAGCAGAACTGCATTAGCTGAATGTATTTATCTGTAGAGAAAAAAAATATGAAAATGTGCTATAGAAAGGACACATTTCATCCAGGTTACTCTATGGCAAGTGCTGCTTGAGGGTATACAGTGATGTACCTCAATTTAATTTAAACAGTAGATGTATCAGGTGAATTTAATTTCACTGTATGCTATTGTATATTTACTCTTCAAAAGCCTGAATGTCCCTTCTATTTAGGTTCTCGAATTGCATGTCTGCTGTATTTAGGCCTGTAAATATTTGTTAATAATATTCACTTTGCAATGTTTGATTCATATTTACTATGTAGCATACTATGTAATGTGCCTGTTTGCATTGTGCTAGAAGAGTCATCGCAGAGGCCATCCTGCCTGTGTGTGTGTGTGTCCCTCTGGCTGTGTAAGATTGAGCGTTTGATCACTCATTGCAAAGGGCATTTGTTTTTCACTAGTTCTGTATGTGGTTGGATTAATCTGTCCAATCACAAGTGGAATCTACAGTTTTTTTTTCTGTGCAGTCAACTGCTAACTGATCTGATGGTAAGAGAGCAAAAAATTGTCTAAGGTGCTAGGATTGATCTGATTGACTGGTACTTGTGGAAGTTGTTTCATGCAAATTTATATTGGTGTGCAGATTTATTTTTATACTGAAATTATCTAACTACAGTTCAGCTGTTTCCCATCATACATAATATATTCTGTACATCTAGCAGACCTATGTCAGATCACATTCATACCTCACATATTTCAGAGGTCGCCTGATACCACACGAGACCACCATTTCTAAAGGGGTGTGTGCCCCAAACAAACTAAATTTGAAAGCACCTTAAGTCACAACTGCGGGGCTAGCAAAAGTCATAGATTCATATCTTTCGCTAGGCATTATGTATGTTGAGTTTACATTTTTCCAGTGACTTTGTGGGCTGGTTCTGGGATGAATCTCAATTGGCCTGGTATGAGAGACTCTAACTTTCAGTGAACTGACCAGGGCTAGCTAGTTCAAACCTTGTTTTTAGTTTTGCTTCATTTCATACCACATCCCTGTAGTGGCATAAGAGTAAATGAAGAATTTTGACGTGCATAATTTTTTTTAAAAGCTATATCGTGATGGTTACACTGCCTAAATTTTTGTATAATTAATAAGATGTCATTGCTGAATTTAAATGTGTTATTTGCTGCCCTTTATGTTATACTGTATGCTATTAACAGGGTTTATTTTTATTTCATTTATTTTTATTTTGTAAGATAAATGGAAATATGACTTTTCTATATTAAAAACTAAATAATTGTGATTGAATAAACCGTTACTGAGAATTAATGTGTGCTTAGTTGCATAATGGCTGATGTTTACTTATAGCTTCCACCGATAGTAACATCTCTTTTACCAGCTTGCCAGTAAAAGGAAGAGAAGCACACAGCAGCTTTTTATGAAACAAACCTTTTATAGAAGTCTGTGCATAATTGAAGTACAACATGTTGTAAACACCTAGTTAGGAGACTGTTTGCCTAAATGTAATTTAAACATCAGCTGGCATTTCATCTAATCATCTGCATCATTAAACAGTCTATTTGCACTTGCCGATGGGTTTCCTCTGCTGGTATGACTGGCTTTATAGAAACAGAAACACTTCTGGTGTTTCTGTTAGAATCATTTTAACATTTAATGAATCATAAGGGCTTCCAAAATCTCTTAACTGAGAAAGGCAAGAGGAGATTGTGCTGCAGTGTACTGTTGTAGGTGGCATAGCCTAGCGGTTATAGGATTGAACTTCAGAAATCCTGCAATTGAGTAATTATCCACCAGTTGTTTGGGAAAAAATGTATTGTACATTAATATAAAAATAGTATATTAAATCTAGGTTTGTACTGTTCGTTATCAGTGTCATTAAGTACAGTATATTTGCAATTACTGTACTACAATATTTTGTGCAGACTGAGTCAAACTGGGGCTTATCTTTTGCTACCATTTTCTACTTGTGATGCAAATCCATTTTTATCTACACACATGTGAACACATAAGATAAACGTTTTGAAATGCAAGCACAAGTTTAGGTATTGGCTAAATAAGGACGGGGCCTGGTATTGGGCAGGGTGTGTTAGACCCCTATGCAGATAAAATTGTCAATATGCAGCTTTATAATAATATCATAAAGACATATTACAGAGGGATGTTCTAGTAAAGGGGTACTTTAATTCCCAAAATATTAAATGTATAAGCTCTTCATAGATGTAATTAGTGACTTTTTTTTAAATTCACAACATTAAAGCACTAAGAGGAAGAGAGGCCTGTCTAGATTTATTGTTCTCTAATTGTCAATGTAAAATTTAGGGAGTATAGATGATTGAGTCATTTGGGATCCTTTAATCTTAATTTGACCAGATGCATGTATACAATAAAACACTAATTTTAGATGGGCAATTTTTCAGCAAATCTTGGTAGGTCTAAAAGAGACAAACTGGGATGCTGAGGAAGGGCAAAGAATATTAATATACAATATGGGGAAAGTTCTTCTTGAAATGTTAGAAAATTTAACAGGAACAAGCAATGGCTAAATAAGAAGCTAAATGTCAAAAAGAAACTGTGCAACATCTACAAAAGAATGAATTCTATCGTAAATGTTTGGCTTAGGAGAGCAATAATTTAAAAGTTGACCGAGACAGGTTCTTCCTGTATTTTTAACAGTAAAAGAACAGTCAAAAACAGGAATCGAATGAATGGAAACTGTATTATCAATTGTTGTATATATTAATATGTTTTTACATGTGACGTTGTTGGTTTCTTCCCTGTAGCTAAAGGGACTATTATGAAAGTACTTGAGAAATGAGTGCTGCTAGAATGATAAAAGCCTGGCTGAAATTAAGTAAATTGCTAGGACTGAGTAACATTTATCCTTGAGTGCTTAAGGAAGGGAGTGGTTACATATGTATGTCCTTAACACACATTTTTCATAAATCTCTTCACACTGGTTACCTTGTAAGATGGAATATTTGTTGTAATGTACCACTTGAGAGGCTAGTAATCAATGTAAAGAAACTTGGAGTTCAATGTGCCCTGTGTAGATGGATGCAAAAAATGTAAATTCATCAAGCACTGGGTTTTGATAAGACAATTTTTTTTCACATTACGCTATGTTAAAATCCTTCAGAAATCGGTGCTCTGGCCACAGATCTTTCTAAATTACTTATATAATCCTTATAAAGATGTACCTAACAATCAGGTTACAATTACAAATTGCATTAAACTCGGCGAATATCGGCAGAGTTTCTTTGCAGCCTTTGTCAATTTGTGGGGCATCTGGTCTTGATGGTGACAATCTTAACAATTTTCGGCCTATTTCCCACTTACCTTTTCTGTATAAAGTTCTTGAGCGTGTTGTAGCCTCCCAGCTCACCAATTACTTAACCTCTAATAATTTGATGGAACCCTTTCAGTCTGGTTTCAGGGCACAGCACAGCTGTGAAACTGCTCTTCTTCGAGTAACCAATGATTTGCTTATGGCAGCAGACTCTGGACAAACCAGCATATTAATTACAGCTGTGAAACTGCTCTTCTTCGAGTAACAAATGATTTGCTTATGGCAGCATATTAATTCTGTTAGACCTCAGTGCAGCATTTGACACTGTCAGGCATTACATTGTACTGTCCAGAATGGAGATAATGCTGGGTATCTCTGGCACTGCCCTCCAATGGTTCAAGTCCTATCTGTCTGATAGGCAAGAGTTTGTTAGTCTTGGCAACAGCAGATCCAGCTCAGTGCCAGTCACACAAGGAGTTCCTCAGAGCTCTGTCCTTGGCCCTCTTCTCATCTGTATTTATATGCTTCCCCTTGGCCATATTATTCGTAGCTATGGACTGAATTATCATTTTTATGCAGATGACACTCAACTCTATTTCAATGTCAAAAGTGCAACTTCAGAGTTTTTTCAGCGCACAACTTGCCTCAGTGAAATTAAACCCTGGATGGAACAGAACTCTTTAAAATTAAATTGCAACAAAACTGAACTCCTACAAATTGGCACTAAAGCGCTACTTACGAAAATGAGCTCCTTTTCAGTCACTCTTGATGGTGATCTCATCAGACCTTCTTCTGATACAAGGAATCTTGGTGTCATTTTTGATTCCTCCCTTTCTTATTCCACCCACATAAACCACATTAAGAAACTTTCTTACTTTCACCTCCCTAAAATATCCCGTGTTTGCTTATTCCTCTCATTTTCTAATGCTGAGAAACGCTTTATCACATCCCGCATCGATTATTGTAACCCGCTGCTGGCAGGTGCCCCTTCTAACCTTATATCACAGCTCCAGTTGATTCAAAATTCTGCTGCAAGAGTCCTTCGTCGAACCATCAACAGTGAGCACATCACACCCATCCTGCTTCGCCTTCACTGGCTCCCTGTATCAATCAGGATTGCATATAAAATTCTATTAATAACTTACAGAGCTTTAAATGGCCTTGTACTGGACTACATCAGTGACCTTCTACTGTAAATCACTAGGCTCCTGTTCGCCTAATAAGGTCCTCTGATTCTGGTAATCTTGTTGTGCTTCACACTAACCTGCTTCCTATGGGTGACAGGACCTTCAGCTCCATCGCACCCAGACTTTGGAATGACATCCTGAAATTAATTAGATCAGCTGACTCCATTCATTCTTTTAAAAAACAACTTAAAACTCATTTATTTAGGAAGGCTTTTAACTTAACATTCTGCCCTTTCTTTCAGTTTACCTCTCTGTCCAGGTGCTCAGGATAATCTGTGTGTCTGTTATATCACAAATTAGGTAATTTGTTAGGTTTTTCTTTTAGTATTGAATTTAGTATTTTACTCTGGTTTATTGTCCTTTTATTCTATTTAATGCTTTATCTGTTTCATTGTTCTATTCAGGAAAACATTTGTATCCAATGTTACATATACTCTGCTGTTTTTTTTTTTTTTCCTAAGACTCTGAAGTGCCTTGAGCATGGGAAAGGCACTATATAAATAGTGCCCTATTATTATTATTATTATTCGCGGGATCCCCTCGAGGAGGCTGGATATCATGGCTGGCCTGTACACTGGTACTGTAAGTGCTGTGCAGAGTGGAGGCAGAACCTCTGCGTTTTTCCCAGTTGATTCTGGGGTGGTTCATGGGTGTGTTCTTGCTCCTACTCTGTTCAGTGCTTCTATGAACTGGGTGTTGTACAAGGACGTGGAGGACCAGCGGCTGTGGGGCATCTGTTGGTGAAGAAAGATTAATGGATCTTGACTTTGCTGCCGATGCTGTGATCTTCGCGGAGTCAATGGAGGCTCTGATCGGGAGCGCTCAAGAGACTGACCAAGGAGTTTGAGTGTCTGAGCTTGCATATGGATAAAAACCAAGATCCAGGCCTTTAATGACCTGTTGGGGACAGCCATCAGCAGTGTGTCTGTTTGCGGAGAGAGTGTCAAATTTGTGGAGAGGTTTACTTACCTTGGCAGTGACATTCATGTCTCTGGTGACTCTTCCTATGAAGTCAGTGGACAGATTGGGAGAGCATGGGGGTCATGTGGTCGCTGGAAAGGGGTGTGTGGCACTCCCGATATCTATGCAAAAGGACGAAGGTCCAGGTCTTTAAGTTCTGGTGCTTCCTGTCTTGCTATATGGTTGTGAGACATGGACGATATCCAGTGACCTGAGATGAAGATTGGACTCCTTTTGGTATTGTGTCTCTCTGAAAAATCCTTGGGTACTGTTGGTTTGACTTTGTGTCAAATGAGCGGTTGCTCATCGAGTCCCATATGATGCGCATTACCTGCAGTGTGAAGGAGCATCGGTTTCAGCACTACGGCCATGTGGCACATTTCCCCTGAGGGTGATCAGTCTCATAAGATCATCATTGTTGGGGACTCGAGTGACTGGACTAGGCCAAGGGGTCGTCCACAACACCTGGCTGAGGCAGATAGTGGGTCATTTCCGGAGGATGGGACTGGACCATGTGTCTGCCTGGGGGTTTGCCAACCGGGATCCCAATTTGTTTTGTTGTGTAGTGGGTGCGGCAACGCACTGTACCAGTGCATGCATCCTAACTTGACTTGACTAAACTCAGTGGACTGGTGAATACCATGGATTTAGAATCATTAAAGATAAATTTGCACAAAATTCAGACATGGGCAGATATATGGATGATGAAGGGCAAGTAAATAGACCTAAATAATTATATAGAAAGAAAATGTTTCTACTTGATACACAAGGGGGTCTGAAGTTTGAAAATACACCTTAAGAGAGGGAATTGCCACTGTCCATGTAAGAAATTAAGAAGGCCAATACAATATCTATACTAATAAAAGGCAAAGCCCTCACTGACTGACTGACTGACTCATCACTAATTCTCCAACTTCCCGTGTAGGTAGAAGGCTGAAATTTGGCAGGCTTATTCCTTACAGCTTCCTTACAAAAGTTGGGCAGGTTTCATTTCGAAATTCTACGCGTAATGGTCATAACTGGAAGCTGTTTTTCTCCATTTACTGTAATGGAGATGAGCTTGAAACCCGTGGGGGCGGAGTTTCGTCTGACATCATCACGCCTCCCACGTAATCACGCAGTAGGTAGAAAACCAGGAAGAGGCCCAAAAAGCGCTGAAGAAAACATGCATTATATAATTGAGAAGGCAGCGAAACAATAAGAAGCGAGCGAGTGACATATACAACCATATTCATGAGTTCTGCTACTTCGGAAACAAGGCACGATGTAAACCTAAACTTTAAATTAAGTTCATAGACAGGCTGCCGCTGGCGTTTGTAATTTAGTGCCTGCCCATATAAGGCCGTCCGTCAGCGGCAAACCAATAGAAACACTGCCACGGGTAAATATTCACGGGTGAAGGACTGTGCTTATGCAGAGGAAGATGAGATGGTCAGGGTGGTGTTTGGCACAAACTCAGCGAAACTGCGAGAGAAAGTTTTAAGTGCCGGGACTTAGGTAACATTAGATACAGCCATGGACATAGCACGACATGGCACCAGCACAGCTGGGAAACTTCGATGCATGTACACCGAGCGGCTCACGTGAACTGATGCAGTGCACAGACAAAAAGCAACAGTTCCAAAGAGCGCTGAACAAAAACCGAATTACACAATTGAAAAGGCAGCAAAAAAATATGAAGCGTCTGATACATACAAGCATATTCATAACTGCAGCTACTGCAGAAACAAAGCACACGGTGGAAAAAGTGAATGTCCCGCTAAAGGAAGATAGTGTTAAAAAAAAAAAAAACCCGTGCATGCAGTGTGTCAGGTCTCAGATAAAGAAGAAGATGAGCTGTTTATTGATGCAGTAAGAAACGAATCTTTTTCATAGCTTCTTTAACACACTACGTCTCCACTGCGATACGATCTACATACTCGAATAATGAATACTTTATTCGCAATTGATTGTTTTGGTAAAGCCATACTCAGTGTATTCATTAGATGAACGGTAAAAAAGTAAGAGCGAGGGGAGGGTGACTTATTGAGGCATGCAGGCAAAACCACAATAGCACGCGGGCTCGATAAACGAAAAAATATATCTTTTCAAGTTCAATTTAGTCCATATGTATCAAACTCAAGGGCCACGGGCCACATCCGGCCCGGCGTGTAATTATATCCGGCCCGCAAGATCATTTTATATACTGTATTATTGTTATTAATGGCCCGGGTATATGAAGCGCTGGTAACACAATAAACTACAGATCCCATAATGCAGCGCTTCAGCTGACTTGCCGAACACTTAACGCGTTAATCAAGTCTAGCTTATGGTGCAAGTTATTGTGAAGCTAGCCCACACGATGCCGAAGAGAAAAGGTGATTCTGAACATAGAGCCTTTAAAAACCGATGGGAGGCTGAGTATATGTTTACTGACATTGCCGGTAAACCCGTGTGTCTCATTTGTGGAGCTAATGTGGGTGTAATTACAGAATTTAATCTAAGACGGCACAATGAGACAAAACATCAAGATAACCTGAAAGACCTGAATGCAATGCAGAAGATACAGAAAACAGAAGAATTAAATAAGAATCTGACACTTCAGCGGACGTTTTTACCCGTGCACAATCACAAAGTGATTTTAAGTGAAGCTGCTTTTATGGGAGACACAAATGCACCAGTGCAACTTTCCCCACTTTCCCTGTTGCCAAGTAATGTTGAACCAAGTCGTCACTACGGTGTTCCCAAATACGCACTTTGCTGATAAACTGAGCGCAC
>JANRMT010062814.1:30063259-30093742 GCA_026402145.1 Polypterus bichir lapradei | reverse complement strand
CCCCCATCCCAACGCCTCCCACGTTGTTGGCTGCCTGCCTATATAAGACCGTCCGTCGCTCCAGTCTCTACATTCCCTTCCTTGCTTTGCCACGGGATTCACGTCTCCCTACTGATAACTACAGCCTTTTTGTTTAATCCACGGCTTCTCCGCTGTTTTATTGTTTGTTTATTACAATTATAGTTATTGTATAGGTATTTTAGACTTACTTTACATTGCTCAGGTACCCATTTCCTTTATCATTCCAACCCCCATTACCATGTCTATCGAGGTGATCACTATCGATCAAAGAACTGTCACTTACTGAGTGGTTTCCATGCCCGGAGATGGCACCTACCTTTTCCATTCTCTTTGTTACATATTGCACGGCCATATCAGGCTCACTCTTGATATCCGGAGGAACATTGTATCTTATGTATTGAATGACTGGGACAGGTTCAAGGTGTGGACTGATGACGGTACAGGAGATAATTATACTACACAGGAGCACTATAAGAGTGAAATGCTTAAGCCCTTCACCTATGGTTCTGCATGTGAGTTGATGGCTGCCGCTGAATTGTTCGGTTGACGCTTTCAAGTGTACCGAAATGGCCAAATATTTTACACCTTTCGACAACCGCCAATGCCTCTTAAACATCTTAGATTCATAGGTGACGATTTCAGTAGTGGACACTTTGATGTTTATGAATGTTTAAATTCTCAAAAGCTGGATGTGATTTTATCGATGAAACCGGTTGTGTGCTTATAATGCTTGACAAATGCTGAATGTCACTTCAACACAACAAATCCTGCAAATACTGTCGTAATTGAAACAAACCATGAAACTCAAACCGATTATGACAGCAGCAATCCAAGCTGTGAGATTTGAGACAAGATTACTGTTCACATGGCCAACTGTAAGTTACATGCTCAAGAGTAAGCTCAGCGCACAGTTTGGTCATGTTACAACCGGAGGGCCGAACTGACAACATGGTATACAAAGAGATCCTTAACAAATAATTATTGGCATATTTTCCCTCAGTTTAAAAAGGTTAAATTGTCTTCTTAATAAAAATTTTAAGACAGTACTTCGCCGCTGCGAAGCGCGGGTATTTTGCTAGTGAAATATATAAAAAAAAATAGTATCACCTGTAATTAGTCATGACTTTTTTAGTTGACCTCCTCACAGACTATTACATAATGTTTGTCTATTTACAGAATTTACTAATAAGAGTAAAGTCAGTCTTTCAGCTTTAGATACACACCCAGTTGTGCTACCACATCTAATATTATCTCTCATTACAGTACATTTCATTTGCCTCATATCACCCTACATTTCTATTGTTACTATATTAACATGTTGAGGTTTTGGTAAGTCCAGGGTATCTGGTGGTCAGCTTAACTACAAAATTAATCAATCTTTTGTGACATGTTTATGTGAGTTACTTATTTAATTTTAGAAGTGGAGCACTGATCTGGAAGGGATCACAATTTTCACATTTAATTTAAAAAGAGATCTTCACATACTTTTTCCCCCCGCTTGTGTTTTATTAAGCCTTTTCTATACTGCTCCACACACAGATGTTTGAATGTGTACTGTTATACTTTGATGATTTGATATGGAGACCGAACCTAATCAAAAGCATTTAAATAGTCATTATATATAATGCAGCATATTCTATTGCGTTTAAATGTGTTTTTATGTACTAAGCTTTTATAAATGTAAAAAAGACAGGTTTTTTTTTTTTTTTGGAAAATGTACTGTAGAATACCATATCTCTTTTCCACATTGTTTGTCCTCTTTATTTTGGGATCAAAATCAACAGGAGTGATAGTATTATCACCAACTATTCACTTGAGTTGTTTCCTTACTGTATATTATTTTTATTCATATAACAGCAATATAAGGCATCCAGTTGGAATTCCTTAAAAAATTTTAACCCATTGACTCAAAGGAGCATCTTTTGTTATTTAAAATGTCTGAAATAAAAAAATGAATAGATAATATTCATTGTTTCTAAGATGCCAGTAGATTTTGGAGTTTATCGGGCATGACATAATAGGGCAGAAGTTACCAGGTTGATCATTTTACCTGAATACTGAATATGTTCTTTTTGCATGGTCTGTCTGTGACTGCTTAGATTTTTATTTCACATTCAAAACATGTATAAGCTAATTTCAGTATTAGTGGTTGTGAGCTGTGTGATGGCAGCCCATCTAAGGTTGGTTCCCACCTTGTGCCCACTGATGCCACTTGAAAATTTCTTTCCTGCACCCCTGAACTAAATAAATGGATTGGAAATGATGCGTGTGTGCTCTTATATTAATTTACAGTAGAAGATTTGAAGCGTTCCTTCTTTAGCCATTGGTACTGTCGCTCATATAAAAAAAGAGTTAAGCGAGAAGACTAAATGGGGAAAAAAGTTTAGTGTATTCAAATGTAGCACATCTTTATATTATGATAGATTGAGTATTTTTATTCTGATTTGTACTTTGCTGCTACTACTACTACTACTACTGGTTAAAATTTGTAAACCAGGCAAAAGTGAAGATCAGTTTAATTTTGTAGTAAATGTTTTAATAAATTAAGAAAAATATAGGAATACAAAAGATGTTAACCTAGTATAAGCTTAGGGCATGGACAGTAGTTTTCCAACTGGTTGAAGTGTTTCAAGTTAATGATGCAAGTCTGCCTGAGCACTTTAGGGTGGAAGTAGGTTTTTGAAATGCATCTTTAAGTATATTTTTAAAGTACATCTCATCCATACAAAAAGTATTTCTCATGATTTAGAACACTAAAAAGGCATGTCACATATACTTATTTTAAGCATTCATTGTTCTTCTTCATTAAACAATAGCTGAACCCTTTTGAGGTTGAATAGAAATTTTAGTATCCATTGTGTACTAACAGAACAATAATAAGTAGCCTATATTTCAATTGAAATGTTATCTAATACTGAGATCATGCAAAAGTTCAAAATGGTCAGGAGTTCAGATTGTCTGAAGACACTGTTAGAGGAAAGGTAGTATTTTTGAAAAATGGAGCATTTCAAGTGGTCCATCTGACCATTTTTGGTAGAGGTCAGTGTAGTAAATTTAAATATTTTAAAAATTGTGGTGACCCAGGTGTGTGTAATTTTTGAGGATGGGCACTCAAATCTGTTTTTTGGAACAAATAAAAATTTTACAAGTGACCATTTTTTAACTTTTCAATGCAGTAAGCTTCTAGCGCCCTGGGTGGCACTGATCCATTGTACAGACAGATAGACATAGCCAGAAATGATGTGCACAAAGATTGAAAACCATATTTTTACGTCATTAGTTTCAATTTCTGCATTAAGTGTTGAATACTGATAAATTGAGTGAATACATCAATTAGTCTATATATATATATATATATATATATATATATATATATATATATATATATATAGAACCCTTTATAGAGTGCACCATCTTAAATTTCTTAGAGAATGTCACACGAAGTCATAGTAATAATGAAATTGTATACCATATACTACACCCAAAATGAAAAATGACTATTTTAGCTGTAGTACAATCCTACAAAAAATATAGTTTCTACACAGAAAAAGCCCTTCGACACAAACCTTTTTTAAGTAAAAGGAGGCCTTTTACTGCTAATCTGCCACTTACTGGATACATAATATCCCCACATTGTCTTAATTAGCTGCCATGAGTGTAAGTGTGCTAAAAGAATTATGGGAGAAACTCCCTCTTTTTCACATATAGTGGGTGAAGACTGACACAGACCCCTGAGCTTGCTTCATATAGGAAAGAACATAATGAGAAATCTTTACCTGCAGTAAATAGAGGTCTTGCATAATGCAAGCCCTAAACATTACATCTTGCTTCATTAAATTAATAGAGGTTTATATAGTTTAGTTGCCTGCCAAACCTCTTATTTGCATATCTCTACTATACCTATTGTTACAAAAAGCAAGTGAATTTTATATTTGAAATTACCTTTTTTTTTTTTCTTTTACAAATTTTGTTCATGTAATGTATTTTTATGATAAGAACAACCTTGTGTTAAATTAAATAGTGCCATGGCTAATTTGTGTTGATGCTGGAATTTGTCCTGGAATGATTTAAATAATTATATGTAGCTCTGAGAGTGGTACAATAATACCATACAGAGTAAAACAAATGTGTGTATGTGGTTCTTTGTTGTTTCTTAAATGTTTTCATAATTTTGGCATGTTCATATATGTGTGTATGAATGGAGTTTAATAATTCAGGGTCTTTCAGTTTACTGAGTTGTTTATAAGAAATTTCAGTGTATTATAAAGGAAAATGAAGTGGTGTGTCCACACCTTCCAAACTTAAGTAGGTTTCTTAAAGTGAGCAGAGCAGTCTCTTGTTAAAGGCCTTTACTACTGTAATGCATTCAAGCAGATATAAAAGACTTACAACATATTGTGCTGGCAAGTGTTTGTGTGTTTTGTTTTTGTTCTTATTATTCTTTTTTGGATGGCTCCCTGCATCTATCAGCTGTGACACTGTGGTATTAATGTGTTACATGTTGAATAGCATGTGCAAATAAGAATTTCACTGTACTCTGCACATGTAACAGTAATGACACTATTTAAAAAAAAAAAAAAAAAATCCCAACGGCACTTCAGGCAAAGCAGGAACTACTGTAACTCTACCCATTCAGTACCCACAAATCTGCTCACTTTAATATCACCAGTGAAGCTAACCCTAATCAGAGTTCCCAGAGAAAACCCTGTTCTGACACAGAGACATTGTCATGCTGTGTTCAGTAATAAAATGAACATTCAGTAATTTTTTTCTAAATTAGATTGCAAATCTGAACATAAAAATAGCTATTACACGTTTTCTTGCATATAATATTATGCATGAAATATTTTTTAATTTCACTGTAAACAATAGCTTACTTATAAAATATAAGCAAGTATATTTGTTTATTCCTGATATTGCCGGTGTTGTAATCTTTGCTCACTGGGACAGTCGCCACAGGTTTTAAGCGGGGTCTTGCAACCAGCCAGATCTCAATTTTGTTCAGGCAGCCCAATGAGTATGATATTCATAAAAGATGTAGTCCTGTGACTGGCAGTGAAACAGTTCCTGTTAAATAGTTATTGACTTAATAAATGTCACAGATTAGGGTTTTTATTATTACTTAAGTTCTGCATGTGACAGTAAACAATCATGTGTTGCTTAGCAGATTAGAGTTTGTTGTGAATGAACCAGGAACAACACTATAAGCACTCAGTGTGAGAATTTTTAAATTTTTTAACCCAGTTTAATACTGGGAGTCTGTAATGGTTCAGTGCTAGCCTCTTCATAAATTTGTATTGTTGGTTAGAGTGGTGATAAAAATCCTATGGTGTTCATTTTTATTTTTATGATATAACTAGCCATTTTCTAATTCTGGGAACACTTAACTTTCATCTGGTAATTTTAGACTAATTTTTAAATCAGATCTACCAACTAAAGTCTGCTTACCAGACTTTGCTAACCACATTTTTCCAACATTTTTTTTCAAGCACATTTCATGTAACTTTGGCTTCCTTTTAAGTAGTGTAGCAGCAACAGTCAAAAATGTCACTTTTTCTATGCCTCTTTATAATTTACTTTTTGAAATTGGCACAATGGTATGAAATGGAGGAATTGCTATGAACTCCTGTTTTGCTGTTTTAGTCGAGTTAATATGATCCTCAATTATTTTACTTTCTCATTTTTCCATGAATGCCCTGTATTTATTGCTTAGTTTTTGCAGTTTATCATCTCGGGAAACACGAAAAGCTTTGAAAGTATTTACACTGATGAGATCTAAGCCCTTGTGAATTACTGTTTGCAACCCTGTTCATTGTTAGTTTTCCTAGCAGTCTTGCTCTTTTATATATCTTCCTTCGCTTTATGTATTTTAGTTAATCTCAAGCATTCAGTTTTAAGTAAGCTGCAAGCTAAATGGAAATATCCAACACCTTAATTAGGTAGTATTTGGAAATTTAAAGCATAAATTCAGTATTTTTCAAGTAGAATTAATTTGTTCACAAACTTGGTTTATATGCATTTGCCATGCAAAAATGTTATAATGTTAAGCATTTTCTATAAATAATAAAAAAAAAAATCTTGCCCATCCTGGCTTTTATAGTGGAGGCTGGGACATGGAACAAAAAATAATAAGTATGTACATTTTTCAAACCAGGAAAGTTATCTTGTGATTACACACATTGTAAAATAGCTTATACATGTCATTTGCAAACACAAAAACACCAATATTATGAGATTAAGCCATTTTAAAAAAATAAAGACCAGCTCTGCACATTCCCTCAGTGCTCATGTTCCTCTGCAATAACCTTTCACCCCGAGTGGTGGTGTTCCTCTCAAAAGACCAAATCACGCTAAACTTTTCCTACTACATGCTTGGTGTCATGTTGAGTTACTTCCTTATTTATGTGAGATCTCCTCCTAGGAAGGCCACTGCTATCACACAAGCAAATTGAAATGCATCCTTACCTCAAGAAAAATATAGTATCAGCAATATGCAGTAAAATTATTATTTTTAAATCCCCTTTATTGTTCTAAATATATGTCAAAAACACAGAAGACATGTTTTTTATATTGAAACTTTTGTTGCTTTAAAGTAGATGTATTTAATAAGTTTTAATGCTGTTATTTTCTAGTGGTGCAATGTACCTCATAGCCTCCATTTTTAAAATGCTAGTGTGGGCAAGATTTATATATTTATTATATATTTTAATTTATAGAAAATCACTTAACTTTAGAAAATAACTTCATGTGGCAAATGTATTTATAGCGTGTTTGGGAAGAAATAACTTCAACTTGAAAATATCAAACTTTATCCTACCTTCTTTACTAAGAGATAATTTAAAAATAGTTATGTTACACACTCTGTGATATTTGAATGTAGTGTTTTTGATTATTTCAAGATATCGGTTTATGGCATCTGATCTTAGAGGGGAAACGCACTGTCTGATCTAAGGGAGCTGGCAATTTCTTATCAGTTTAAAGTCCTTTGTGTGTTTGCAGAGAAAAAGCAACATTGACACACAAAACAAATTTCCACAGTTTTGATCTTCTTTTTAAAATAAAGATCAAAGGACAAAGTCACTTAGTGCTGTGGCTTTAAACTTAGGTTAAAAATATACATCCAACATCAATTTATTTGCTCAGACATACACTTATTGATCTATCAGCAGGTTGATACATTTTAACATGATCGCTAAACAATATTTTGGGATTGTGGGACACTGTGAGGGACTTTATATTTTTATCTAGAAGTTTGTTTAAAGATAAAGGAGAATCATTTATATGACACAAATTATAATAGTGTAACATTAAGCAAATATGCCTTTTGTGTTTTAATGTGGTAATTTTCTTAAAGTCCTGACCATGTATGACAAGTATAACTTGAAATCTTTCCATCTTCATGCTGTGTAAAATGAGTGTGGAAGTGATACATTTAAAAAATGTTTAGACAGTGAATTCTCATCTTATTTACCCTACTTTACTATGAACTGTAAATTGAAAGTCTCTCTATGAATTTTTGAGTAGTCATAATTTAAATCTTAACAAAGAGAGGATGATGGCAGTAGTTTATGCTACAGGCTTAGAATACCAAAGATGTATTTTTGTTTCTTTCCCACTCCAGTGCCTGTGGAGTTTACCCATTTTCTATCACTCTCTCATAGGGTGAAAAAAAGTTAATTTGGACAATAGATCAATGGATTGAGTAATATATTATTTATATACTTTATATAATATTTATACTAATAGTAATTAAATGATACTTAATTTTTCTTAAGGCTTGATTAACACAGTTATTATATTACACATAATATTAGAGAAGTTTATGAAACACAAATGTACATATGAAATGGAGTAATAATTTTAAACTCACAAATAAGTCATTCTGTAGAAGCAGGTTAGACATGTAAACTAATAAAGAACAATGCAAGATAGATTAAAACACTTAGGAATTCTTAAGGGACACTAGTATTGAAGTAAACACTATGTGTGTGACAGTAATGATCCTCTAAACCTATAATATAAATAGTTAAATGGCAGAATACATAAGATAGCAATGAAATTTTTCAGGAAAATTAAAAGATGCTTTTATGCTTTCAGGCCATAAAAAACTATAAAATAGATGTACTGTACATGTTAATGCCTTTAAATGTAAACCTGAAGTACATCTGGAAAGGTCTTGCCATCCACCATCTTACTGCCACCTAGAATCCTGTTATTGACAGCAGCAGCTCTTCATTATCCAAGCCAGAAGTTCTTGTGTGTGTTTTCTGAAAGGTTGATGTTAGTTTATAATATAAACATATATAGTTTTTTTTCCTTCTCCTCAGCTTCTGTAAAATTTTAATTTCCCCTTGGGGACAAATAAAGTATATCTTGTCTAATCTTAATATGTGAGAAACAGATGGAAGTAAAGACTAAATCATGTTAATATCTTACATTTTTAGAACAATATGGGGGAATATTTTTTCTTTGAGATAATTCTGTAGTAGTAATTTACAATTTTTCTTATATCACTTATGTAGGTTTGATCATTAGTCTTCTGCATATATTTTTGTGTAGGAAATATAAAGAAGGTCAAGTTTAACAAAAGAATGGAGGGGTGAATACCTCTATAGCCACTTTATATGGCTGATGGAGGCAGCGTCTATTAGATGCTTAATAAATTTGAACAAGTTGCTTCCTGCTTTGTGTCAAATGCTACTGAGAGAGGCTCCAGCTACCCATCAACCGGAACTGGATTTAGTTGGTTTGATGATGGATGGATTGTTTAAGTGTACACTTCATCTACATTTGTTTTAGCACCTATAGTTGTATTTGTACCTTAACAAGTATACACATTTCTTAGCAGAATAGCCATGTTCCAAAAATGCATTGCATCTTTAATTTTGACACATTTCACAGAAGAAGAACATAGGTTTACTAAATATTGTGTAAAAGCTACATTTAATTTTAACCCACAAAACTGTTAAACCGAGTGTTCTGCCATTACGTTTGTGTTCTTTATAGCAGTTACTCATCTCCAGTGCACATATTCCATTGAGATGCTGTCCTTAAGGAAATCTGCAAGATGTTAAACTGTAGGTTTTTTTTTCCCCTTTCTAAACAAAGGCATTATATTTAATCCTGCTACTGCACAATAGCCAATACTACATTTATGATTTAATTTGCTGTGGCAATGTGGAGAAGGTCAGCTCTGTAATTAGAGACTAGCTACTTCAGAACCTGGCTTAGTTACATGTAAGCACAAATAAATAACTCAGTGAAGTGCATTTTTAGCAATTAGATAGTTACACTCCCATTATAATAATAATAAAAAAACACTTTTAAACTTGGCAAATTAAGAAATGATTGCCAAAAAAGAACACTCTCTCCACCACCTTTTATTTAGTTGCCTGTGTTGCATTTATTTAATTCAGTCATTTCATAAAACATGGAAAGGTGTACACTTCTGTTCCTTGATACTTGGTCCAAACAAGTCAGTCCTCTGAGAGGTGCTGCCATCTGTCAGTTCCAAGCCTTATATTAAACGTCTGTTTGAGGGACAGCTACCTATAACTGCATGCAACTATATTTGTATAAGTGTTTTTATATACATCTGTTCAACTTTAATGAATGAAATTGGTGAAGTACAACTTGTATGGGGATCCAACTTGATTAACATAATTTGAGTGCAGTGGTGTATTATAGTGATGGTGGTAGTGTTATAGGCACAGTATATTTCAGCCGAATTTTCTTATTGCCTCCAGAAAATGGGAGAGAAAAAGTACATCTTCAGACTTAATGGCATCAATACAATAAGGTTAAGGTGAATAGCAGATATACTATGGAGATGTACATGCCATAGTACAGGAGCCACAAATCTGATACATTTTAAAGTGAGTTAGAAATATGGATACTGTTTAATTGATGTGACTTTTTTTCTCCCCTTTGTAGCCATAGTAATTCATAGTTCATCAAGAACTTTCATAGAGAGTGACTGAATTGTTTGTTAAAATCTTAGTTGTGTAGAACAAACTGAGCTATTCAGTAATAATCCAGTTTTTCTCGATGTTTAGAGAAAGGATATCTGCCATCCTCTTCATATAGAGTCATCTGCAGCATTTTTATAGAATATGAGGTCACGGTGGTAAAACAAACATTGTATTGGCATCATGTATTCACTGAAAAATGCCTGGACAAAAATAAAAGAATCTGTTTGGGAATGGGATAAACCCACAAAGTCTGATTACATTACACATGATGGACCTGTTTATATCAGAAACCTGATTAATTGACTTGCACCATTTTTGTTAATTAGCTTATAAACACATTTAATCTGTTCTCCATGTCTTATGTATGTATTTTTTTATTGGTATACCATTTTCCTTTTTGATTGGAGGCTCTACATTTGCCCTTTATGGTTAAATATAGGTATTTGTATGTGAATGTTCATTATGATTAATACCATCCCTGTTTGTCTTGTGCACAATGGAGCCACCAGCCAACATAAGATCCATAAGTATTTAGCAGATGATCGCATTTTTCTATAATTGAGGTAAAGCAATATGTTCCTTTGATAAAGATGGCAAAATGTAATGAAAGGGAAATATAGTTTCTAATTTCCATATTATCACAAGCTTACTGTATTTTACTATGGCTATTCAAATGTATCCAGATGTTGTGGGTCCAGCAGCTGTCTCAGTCCATCTTTTTCCATTTTCCCTTGTGCTGTATAACAAACACAAAAAATTGGATAGATGAGCCTCTCTTCTGTTTTTGTAATCTAAAACACCTGTTTTTTTGTTTTTTTATTTCTTTGTGTTCACATTGTATGCATTCTCCTTCTATGTGATCACTCATTGGTTGTCAGCTCCTGCATACACAGGACCCCTATGACTTAAGACATAATCCAATTTGTTTAAATATGTCGTAACATGTCTCAGACCACTATGACTGAGCCAGTGGGGATTTGTCACTACCCAAATGGTGGTCACGGGTGTGCACCGTGACTCTCTATGACATTATTATAATAATTTGTAACTGAAGGCTACAACTGAAAATTGCTGGAAAAGTTGTGTAGTGTGACACAGGCTTTAGACTTCATAATCTAGTTAACCTCCAGTCTTTCACTTTTACCTTTAGTGAATACTTGCTTAATAATATGGCATAAGCAGTTTTTTTCTTCCCTATATGCCAGAGCTACTGGGGCTGTAGTAAAGTGTGCCCAGAATCTTAGTGAGCTGCATTCGTAGCATATGGTTCAGAATTAAGGCTTATCACCTAATTATGTGTGGTAATTTTTCTTTTCTTCATTAGCCTTCTTTGTACAATTGTATCTGCAAAATTTTCTGTTTTGTTCTAAAAGGAAAAATAAATGTAGTGCAAGGCAATATTTTCTTTCCTGACAGACATCGCATAGAATTTTTGTATTGTTCACTTCACTCTGAATATTTAATATTGTAGTACTGCAAACTCAAATTATTTTTAACTTTAAACGTTCATTTATCAGAAATGCTTTTTATGCACATGATTGCTGGAGGATGGCAGCACTTCAAAAGCCTACCAAATAAAGTGTTGTTTAAAATGTAAAATATTGAGCAAATCTAATTATCTGAATATGCATGATACAGCTGTTTTAAATCTGCTTTGACTGTTACTATAATCAGGTGAACTTAATAACATATTTGCACCCTCCATTGAAATCAGTCAGCTGATAAGTGTAAACAGTGTAGTATGTCATTTCAGACGGGGGGGCGGGGGGGGGCTTGTGGCATGTAGGCTTTATTCTTTATATTTGGGCTAGCATTGGTGTAGCTTTTCTCAAATTACATATTGCTTAATGCCTTAAAGTCTTGTTCACTATTTCTCACCTTTTCTGTAGTCGGCAAACCCTAAAGCAAGTCCAGCAGAGACAGGGTTAAGACAGCATGAAAGAATTCATTTCCACTTTAATGACCTAGCCTTGCTGGGCTAGGACGACAGGGAACAAGCTCCTGACTTGTACTGAATTTGCCAATTAACACCTCCTATAACAGGTTGCCTCTGCACATCACAAATGCAGGGACAGGAGGGCTGGTTTACAGGCAGCTTGTTTTCCACTTTTGCTCCCCCGAATATTCAGTACTTTAAGGAATTAAATGAGCTCTGTGGTTGATCTTGGGGAAAACCATTTGGGTACATAAAAATAAACCTTTTTATGAAATCCATTTTAGTAAATGGCTTCAGCTGAATATAATTACAAAAGTACACTTCAGAAATCTGCACACTACATTGCTAAAAATATCCAACTTTAAGTTTATATTTCAAAAATCTTAAATTCTGTCACCTGTATATATAACAGAATCATTTACTTCACAAATATCTTATTGTTCTCCTTATTTGAGATCAGATTTATTTCAACATTAGAGAAAAAGTATTTATTTTATATATCTTTAATTTAA
The DNA here is from genome assembly GCA_026402145.1 of Polypterus bichir lapradei. Classification (NCBI taxonomy): domain Eukaryota; kingdom Metazoa; phylum Chordata; class Cladistia; order Polypteriformes; family Polypteridae; genus Polypterus; species Polypterus bichir. The sequence continues at coordinate 30,081,302 of JANRMT010062814.1, read as the reverse complement.
GAATTAAAACATGTGTGAATTAAGTTCTCAAACTTTTATTTTTCATTAGTTTACTAGTAAAAGACATGTTATTTGCCTGATGTAGTTGTTTTAGAAAATAATGAATTTGCTATTAAAATATATTTTGGATACCTTAATAAAGATCTTTAAAAATACAGCAGTGTAATACAAAATAAAGCAAGATGGGTTTTAACATACTTCTGATTCATATTAAAATAATCAGACTCCATTTGATATATTAGCAAAGACCAGAGGGTTTTGCCAAAGCTAATGTGCCTTCCATTTTTTAAAATGTAAAGCAGATAGTGGCAGTGAACTCAGTGGTATAAAATGACACTAGCTCACATTTAATCAGCATGTATTTTATTAAAATACTATAATAAAAGGATAGCTAAATTGATACCAGTTCACACCATAGGAAAGGTGAGGTAATCTTACTAATAGTGTTAACAAATTTGCTAAAAGGACTGAGCAGATAACGCTTTGAGGTGTTAGCTTTTTGCTGTTATAATGGCAAATGCCTTTTTTAACACTTTGTCAACAAGAGCAGCTTAAAGCAAAAACTAAAGCTTTAGTTTGCTCTTAATGTGAATGTGTGAGAGAAGTGGAGAATCTGTTTTCCTTTTTTACTCAAATCAAAATGTAAAATAATAGTTCAAGTTCAACAGGGTTTTGGTATTTTAATTTATTACCATTACTGGCTCAGTTTACACCTACAGTGATTATTTATTGAACTTTGTGCTGACAGATTCTTCTTATTTTATACCTATTTAATAGTTCAGTTTTTGATTGTGAAGTTTTGCAAGGTCATTTTCCTGATTAATGCTTCCGGAAGTGGAGGCGGAAGACACACTAATAACATGTCTATTTAAACTCAAAAACTGGCTTTGTAGAATTTTATTTCTTTTCTTTTTTTTGTTTTGTTTATATTAATTCCTTTGCAAAACCTTATAGAGACATTTCCGTTACTGAAAAATATTTTACAGGATGGGAGGCTAAATTGTGTGCTATAACAAGTAGTTTGCTTTTTCTTATACATTAAAGATATAGGCAATACAATTTCCATGTGTTAAACCTTTTCAAGAAAGTGTTTACATCATGATTCAAGTGATGATGGAAGAAATATCTATCACAGCTAGTCTTGAACCTGGTGCAGCCGACTGTATCTTTTCTGTTTCCAAGTAAACAAATATCTCCTCCTTTTTCTTGGTGGTCAAGTACAAAAAAAAACCCATCTGTGTATAAAGCAAATTGTCGTCACATTTTTTAAGACGCTCATAATGAATATCTAATATAAAATAAAAAGCTGGTGTCAGTGTGTACAGTACTTAAGAGCAATTTGATTGATCATTTTGGCTTTGGTATGTGAAGATAAAGGAAGTATGAGTGTGAGACGCCCGAAGAGAAGTAAAGGAGTATGCAGAGGTTTCGCCTTTAAAGACAAAGTATAAAACAGGAGATGAGAAAGGTGTCTCGAAAATAATGACGCAGTCTGAGAAGCAAGATTTACTGGTACATGTTCAAAAAACGGAGCACCAGTGAAGACACATTCACACGTGAATACAGAGGAAAGGTGCTAAAAGTACATAGCAGGGCAAGAAATAGAAAATGTATATATACTTAAATAATATACATTAACTAGCCATTGTACCTATCAAAAACAGGTAATAGAATAGTTTAAAAAATATTTGCTAACCTGTAGAGAGCCAAGGTAAGCTGCTGAAGAAATGCAAGCAACAATTCCAGGAGGCCAAGGTGTGACTAGTGATACTAAATTGGCCCCTGTCATTTTAGTATCCTTGTCTTTTATTTAATGATATCAACAGTGAATGAATGTCAGTGGTGAACAATTTAAATACACCAATTTGTCATGTGCTACAAAATTTATTGTATTTTCCTGAATTATGAGCATGACTAAACTGATAATACATCCACTAAAGTCCCTTTCTACATTATGACACCAACCTGAGTTGTATCCCATGGCTTTGCTATTTAACCTGAGACACAACCTAATGTATGCTAAATGGATAAAAGATAACCCAGGGTTTGGAGTTAACTCCCTTGATGACATTATCATCTAATGAGTGCATCCATAGCTCTTTTTGCATCACAATTCTGGTTGGCACATGTTGTTAGGTGGGATAACCTCCAAGCACATCACAGAAATATTTGATATCACCTTATACGTTGGTGCTCCTGAGTCAATGTGACAAAAAAGCATTGTAGTGGCATGCACATCTTTGTGGAATTAATTCTGCTACTATTTTTTCTAGTTTGAACTTGCACATAAAACTACATATAGTTGAATAACAATTATGGCAGCAGATGAAGTAAAAACCTTGCAAAAATATAGTAAAATTAAAGTATACTGTAGGCACAGGAGCAGCATGATTGGTTAGTGCTACTGTCTAATGGATCTCACATCCTAAGTTTGAATGCTGTGACTGGTCACTGTCTTTGGAGTTTGCCACTTCTCTTTTATTATTCCTCCCACAACTCAGAAGATGTGCATTTAAAATGTAATAGTGATTCTGAATTAGCATTATGTAGGTGTGTGCATAAGTGGGCTTTGTGGTTAACTGGTGCCACATCCATGGATGATTTGTGCCACAAGTACTGTTGTATAATGTCCATCCCCCTGCAACCATAAGTAATGTGTGTTTATAAATTTTATTTTATGTTTTCTTTGATTATATGTCTTGTGTAGTCTGCACAATTTGTTTCTTAAAATGTAAATTCAAAGTCAAGGTGCTTCAGTAAAACATCATCTGAAGTAAGGCACCTTCCAGGATTAGTATCTGAAATGAAAAATGATGGTTTTCTGTGTAAGTTGGAACGTTAACATACAGTAACTTAGGATTAGTCTGCTTCTACTGATTTGAACTTCTACATCTGTATGTAGAGGTTATTAGAGCAGACAGGTGTTTTATGTCTTATTTTTGAAATCTGTATGTCCCATAGATGTTTAGCTGGCAGTTTTGTAATTTGCTTATGTTTCTGAGGAACTGATTGAACAGCTGATCAACCCAGCTGCAACTGTTTATTAAATAACACATCAAATTTTTAAATAGTATCATCTGTACAAATGTAAAAATAAAAATACTGATTTTTGCAGTTTCTGCAATTATACATTATAAAGGGCAGTGACAGACAGTGACATTATACTGTAGATAGGAAGCATTCTCATTTAGCAGTATGCAAATAAGGTTCATGATGGCTAAACTGTGATGTGGCAGAAAACTAGCATATGGTGATGTTCAAAATGCAACTGAGTGCCATGCAGCTTCAGGGCTTAGAAATGCTTTGACTGATGTTTAATTAAAAGTGGACAATCAAGAGTGAAAACAGAATTTGATTAAAATATTCTAAAGTAACATTTTTGCAGTATTCTCTAATGTTTGAACACTACTGCCACATCTTTGAATTGTTAGGCACTGCATGGTTTTTGATGCAATATTAGTAGTACTGGTGACCTTAGGCTGGAATTATATGCCATAAATAAGAGAAAACTAATTTGACTTAAGTTAATCTGAAAGGTATTCAGACAAGTTGATAAAGTATCAGGTTAGTAGAAATGGTGTTTTACATAAAAGAGGAGAATCTACACAATAGAGTTCACTTCTTTTCCTCCAAAACTTTATTTTGTGTGCTCTGGTCCTCCCACAGTCGAAAAACATGCAGGTTAGATAGACTAGTGATACTAAATGGGCCCCGGTGTGTGTGTGTGTGTGTGTGTGTGTATATTCTGCAATGGATTGGTGCCATGTCCAGAGTTTTTTCTCTGACTTGCACCCAGTGTTTGCTGCCCAGCGAACCTGCTCTGGATAAGTCTGTTTGGTAATGGATGGATGGAGTTTATTTTGTAATACTGTTCCAAATTGGCACCTTGCAAGTTGAATTTTTTAAACATGAAATGTTGCTATTTGAACATAATTTTAATACACCTTAATTCTACTTACTTAGAATTCTAAGCGAGTTTGTCTGGTTGGATTTTTTTTTGTACAGAATCAATGTTAAGGTATGTAGCTGGCTTAAATAAGTGAATTCCATATTGTGAACTATTTGGTCCAAGCACATAAAAATATTTAAATTAAATTGGCATGTAAATTTGCATAATAAAGTACATGTTAAAAATTAAGAAGGTATTTAGTGTTTTTGTATATTATAAGCATATATACAGGCATGACACAGGCAGTTGTCACTGTTGCTATGGTAGCAGCTATTGGAGACAGATATAAACGCTTCAGTATTTTGCACACATCTCACTTCATAGAAATCGGTGACGGTTTCACCGTTGTGTAGCAAATATTTAATAGTAACTTTATATTTTGTGTTTTTGTATACATCTCTGCTACCTTGGTAAGAAAGGACTTTTGTTTTTAACTTTATACAGCCTGATGCAAACCCTTGATATGTTTAAACTAGTTGTTATTTGAACCACTCTGTAGAAAATCTGCATTCATTGTGCAACAGTGCTTCTCGGAACACTGTCTTGCTTCTAAATGAGCAGCTGCATTCAGTTTTTAATTAGTGCCTCTAAGCTGCTATATTCTTATGTATTGTTTTGCTTTGAGATTGATGTTTCAAACAAATCAGTTTCTTGATAGCTGATGTGACTGATTAATCGATTTGAAGAGAGAGGCACCCTTTTCTTCCTTAAATGTTTTTGGTTGGTTATGCAGTTATATTACTATTTTAGTGGCAAATAAATGTATGCACTTTTTATTTCATGTGCAAACACATTACTCTGTGTTTCTAACTTGCAAACAATAATTTTAAAATTAATCAAATTATTTGACGAAGGAAAAATTTTTCCACAAAGTAGGTTCAATATGCTTAACACTAGAATTACCAGAGCCTACGAAAAAACTCGTAAATCCGTCCCACCTTAAATCGCTTCTTAAAATCGTTCACAGCTCTCCACCAGCGTCTTTTGTCATCTAAATGTGCTGATAAAAATCAGGCTGCAAGCAGCCGGCTATTCCATCCCCCCACCGACTTAGAACGTGCACAAACTTCTCCCAGCTCATGCCTTGATTGATTTTCTGGGAGTGAAGTGGAGTTTTAGACTGGAAATAATAGATCGTTGTTTGGAACACACACATTTCATGTCTGTTCCGTTTCTACAGTAATCTGTGTAAACACATTGTTAAAACAGAAACGTTTTTTATATTCTACTAGTAGATGACAAAATGTAGGCATAAACTATATAATGTATGAAGCCTGAAGTATCAAACAAATACTTTCACAAAAGCTACAAATCTAACACTACAATTACGCTTTTATTCAAAAATATAACTGCAGAAACAAAAAGCCGCCTTAACAAGCGACATTGACACCCGTTTATTATGACTGCCTCCGTAGCGCAATAGAATCAGCTGCTGACTGGGAATCAAAAGGTTGCAAGTTCGATCCTGCACTACTCCATTTTGAGAAGTAAACTGCTCTTGGTCTTACTATTTTAGAATAAAAACATACATTTGATTTCAGTCTGTAACAGCTGGTGTAACTTATGATGCTTGTAAAGGTTAGCTTTGTTTTTTTTTTCTTTTTTTTTAGTCAGTTTTATTATCTCAGCCGCGTTCACGAGCCTAAACACACCACACCCCCGCATCTTTTCACATAGATGCGCTGTAACAGAGGTAAACTCAGCTCCCTTCTACATCGGAGCAAGAATGCACATACCATTGCTTGCATACTAAAGTGTCAGCAGGCACTTTTCGTGGCATTACACATGTATTTTTAGAGCATGCCCTCTGCACACTACTTGTGACTTTAGGCTTTAGGAAGTAAGTAAATAAATAAAGGTAAATCGTGTCATAAAATGATTTCTTCAAAACGTCGAATGTTATTTATTTGGCAAACTCCACATAGGGAGGACCCGGGAAGTGAACCCAGGTCTCCTAACTGCGAGGCAGCAGCGCTACCACTGCACCACCGTGCTGCCCTAATCTGTTTACATAAATATTTAACTCAAGTGTTGTGGAAGCTACCGTGTTTCCCCAAAAATAAGCCCTAATCAAGATCGTCAGTTGAAAAGTAAGGCACCTAAAGTCAGATATATACTTCATGCGATGCGACGCATGTGCCTGAAACATCCATTAAATTCCGAGGACACCTTGCCACAATATCTCTGAAAAGGATGTTTAATGATTACATCCATCAATCCTGGGATGCGCCCACTGCAGAAGCATTGGCGCAAGACAGAAACAAAAACGGCGTATCAGCTCATCTATGATGCTCTACTGATTCTATGATGTTCTAAATGTCGAGGATAGTTGATTTTAGCATGGTGTCTCTATGTGTGTGTCTGTGGAAAACTATGTCCAACAATTATTTACAAAAACAATTGTCCAGTCTTTTTCAAACCACCTGCATGTTTGTATTGTTAAGGCTCCAAGCCTATTGTTTTTGGTCCAGTTTGTACTTAAGTCAAACTGTTTTTGAAGGATGCTGAGATATGTCCAACAATAACTGCCATAGAAGACATTTTTCTGGAATTTCCACACTCGGCTGCATTTATTAATGGGACCAGGCTTATTCATTTGCAACATTTTTGCAGAAGTTATTTTGAGATGCATCATTTATTTAAACATAGATGTACCGTTGAAGTTAGAGACTTACATGAACATTGTTGGAGCAAGTTACTTTTGTCCTGCATAAATTAGATGTCTTAAACAACATGCCAAATTAATAGTTTGTTAGTATAAAATCTGTGGAGGGCTCATAAAGTAAGTTTTAAAGAATTCACTCTAAGTGTATGTAAACTTCTGACTTGAACAGTATGCACAAATAGAGACACACAAAAGCATGCACATGTGGACATGCACACTCACACACTCAAACATTTATAAGTGAAGATAAGCATTATGTCACCCCATACCAAGCTGTCTTTGTATGCAGCTTGTTCTCTTCATTTGACCCAATGCATTCACATTCAAATTAAATATTCTTCCATTGATCAATTTCCTATTCATTTTACTCTACATTTATCTGCGTAAATAATATATATTATATTAATTAATGTACTTGATTATTTATTTTATAGTGCAGTCATGGTACAGGTGAGTACAGGTGTCTCAAATGAAAAGAATTGCCCTAGTGGTTAGTATGATCCTGGCCTTGTAGGCTCCTAATAGGTTTACTGCTCTTCTGAAGCAGTACACCTGATCAGGCAGATGGATTTTAGTGACCTCTTCTCAAAACATATACAGGTGGATTGCTGTTCATGCTAAATGTGTCTGATGCCCACTACCATGCTGCATTTAAACTTATCTAAATTTGTGGTCATGGCCATATTACCTCTTCTGTATTATATACAATTAAAAAAAAACATAATATTTTCATCTTGTAACTGTTGCCTCAGGGCAAAGTACTTGATGACTCAATGATAATAAATGTGTATGGCCAATCTGGTTGCTTGTGTTAATGCTGTATATGAGTGACATGGGTTTTATGACTTCATGTTTATGATTACATTTTTAAAAGCATTGTAAATTTTACTTATTTCAAGATGTCTGTTATAAATAACATATTGAGTGATCAGAAGTGAGTATAATTTATTAACAGTTTTTACTTTCACTTTTATTGTCAGTATACCTTGTTTAGCCACTTTAAGTAAATATTTAATTAAATAATCTTGATGTCATTTTACACATATAAGGAAAAGTTAGGATGAAATAGTTGGAGAGTGTAAGGAATGTTGTTTGTAATGCTGACCTTGGAAGGCAGCAGATGGTACGGTACAAACTTAAGCAGTTGAATTTTTGAGAATGTGCAGATATTTTAAAAAAATAAACCAGTCAGCTGAATGTCAGAAATCAAGTTTGTTTTTGGCTTGAGGTGCAACAGTACCTTGCTAGTACTTCCCTAGACAGTAGTAGTGCTTCTTTAAGCCTCATTTAGGATGGTAGCTCTCATTGTTGTTTCTGATTTCTGTGGCACTCATTTCAACAATTTTCAGAAATTTTTATGGGTGTCTGTCTTTTACCTGAGAAAACTGTGTCTCAGCAGCTTGGCGAGAACCTCACATTAGTTGGATTTCTGGCAGTTGATTGATTTGAAATATAAGTATATCTTTTTACTTAATCATTTTTATAGTTTTTTGTTTGTCTATTGTCTTCTATTTTATATACTCCTACCATTCTATCCCTGTTTATTCTGATAACTTGTTTACAGAGGGTGAATTGAATGAGGATTTTGCTAGTCTCCAAATAGGTTATTAATACTCTGCAAGTAAATTCCGCACTCTGTTTTGGATTTGATCAGTGCCAGCTACTTTCAACATTGGCAGCACAACATTCTTGAGCCTACATTGTTGCTTCAGTCAACTTCCTGGTCTAGCGGCAGAAAAAAAGTTTTTCTCTTTTATGTATACCATTTAAACTGATTATCTAAACTACCCATTGTTGTTGATCTTAAATGTGGAGGAGGCATATTGGAATGATGGTAACTCGGCTTCGAGTTCCTGAATTCATCTTCTGGCTGGCATACCATTGAGCAGTTTAAATTCCAAAAGTAAGTGTTTATACTACAGATTCTTTTTTTCATTTTTGTACTTTTTAAAATTAGCCAATCTTAGGTGCTTTAAAAATGTAAATCAATGATTGACATCTCCTTCAGTTTCTAAAATGCCTTATACCTGATGGTATTGTGTGGTGGTACAGTGGTTAGCACTGTTGGCTTGTAGGCCCAAAGGTCTGGTTTCAGCAATCATCCTGATCTCTGTTTATGTAAAGTTTTTACTTTCTCTGTTTCTGCAAACCCTCATCTGCTTCTGGTTTCTTCTGACAGCCAAAAAATGTGCAGGCTACTTAAATTAATGATTTTAACCAATTCTGCATGTTAAAATGTTAACCTATAGGTGAAATTAGAATGTTTCTTATTAAAAAATATATATACAGTAATCCCTCCTCCATCGCGGGGGTTGCGTTCCAGACCCCCCCGCGATAGGTGAAAATCCGCGAAGTAGAAACCATATGTTTGTATGGTTATTTTTATATATTTTAAGCCCTTATAAACTCTCCCGCACTGTTTATAAATATTCCCGCAGCGTTATACAGCATAATCCCTTTGTATTCTCTTAGATATTAGGTAAGATTCATTGAAATTATGTATATAAACACACACTGTTTATATACAGTAAAACCTAAATATTATTTTAAAGATATTGAGTGTCTCCGATATCACATATGTTACAGCCATTACGATAGACAGGTCACCAGCAATAAATACGTACATTGCAAGAAAAATAGTATACAGTAAATGTATTAATTATTTATGGTTACTCACCAACAATGACACGATGACTTGTCCGATAACAATGAGTTTAATTTTACTGCACAACAAAGGAGAGCGTTACAGCCCTTGTAAAGGAGCCACTTCAGGCGATTGTGTAGCACTGCCGTTGTTCTTCTTCTGGCAGTCTTCAATCCAAATCCCTAAAGCAGATTCCATCCAGACTACTGCCTTATTACATCCACTTACAACTCGTTTTGCACCCTGGTTAAAAGGACGCTGCAGCCGTAGATCTTATATTCCTTTCCTACTTTTTAAATAAAAAGAATCGTAGCCTTCAACAAATCCAAAACGTTTACCTTTTCGGCAATCGTTAACATCTTCTTCTTGCGCTTGGGCACGGCACCTGAAGCAGTAGCAGATTGTTTTGGAGCCATAATGAAGGGCTTGACTATGCACAAAGATAAACACTAAAGAGCACAACTCTTTACACAGCGAAGCACGTTGATGCTGAATGAGCGAGATGAGACTTCCTGGTTAACACTGCATAGCTCCTGCGTGCTCTGATTGGTTAGCTTCTCAGTCAGGAGAACTTAACTGCGTGCTCTGATTGGTTAGCTTCTCAGCCATCCGCCAATAGCGTCCCTTGTAAGAAATCAACTGGGCAAACCAACTGAGGAAGCATATACAGGAAGTAAAAAGACACATTGTCCGCAGAACCCGCGAAGCAGCGAAAAATCCGCGTTATATATTTAGTTATGCTTTCATATAAAATCCGCGATAGAGTGAAGCCGCGAAAGTCGAAGCGCGATATAGCGAGGGATTACTGTATAGTTTTTAATGTGGACTGCATGTCTTACGTGTTCCCTTACATAGTACATTCTTCTTACGAGGGAAACTTTAAGTAAATTTGATTGGAAAAGTTATTCATTAGTCTTTCATAAATTCTTAATTTCATAGCACTGGTATTAAAAAGGACAAAAATATACACATTTAGGTTTTTAGTGTCACAAATTCCACCTTAATTAACCAATGGTGAACTACTTTTTGAAAATTGTTGTTCCTACTGAGATCAGACATACAGATACCAGGTAATGTTTACATGTTTAACCAGTCACTAGCTGTTTGATCCTAGTTTCCTTGGTGTAGAATTCTTACACTCCCATTGTACATGGTAGATACAAAAAGACCCATAGGGTACTTCTCTACTTTCCCATTGCCCACTTCAGTTTGTGTTCATATAGAATCCTAAAATAATCTTAACTAGCCGAAGCCCGCCGTACCATACGGCAGTGTAAGAATAAGAACGGAAAACGGTGAGAAAGAAATTCAGTATAACAAAGGCTTAGGAAACCACAGTCGCAGTATAATGAAAATAGCAAGGAGCGAAACCAATGCCAATGGTCAAGAGAGTACCTTCCTGTAGCAGGCTACGGAAAACATAGACATATATAGATAGACGCCGCATTCACTGTGTTCCCCAGTCGACATGATAAGTCAGCGCGTCCGCCCTATTGCGAGTGGTAAAAGTGCCATTTAAACTAATACAGGTAGACGTAGAAACCGGGTTTTCTGATGAAAAAACAATAACGTTTTAAACAGTATCGTTTACATACAACAGATTTTGGCGAATCGTTTACATGCAATTATTTATATCCATTTATACACTAATAATGGCAATTATTAAATAATTATTATTATTATTATTAATTCCTCCCGTATAAGTAACATTTCTCGGACTGCTTTCTTCCATCTCCAAAACATTTCTAGACTTTGTCCTGTTCTTACGCAACACAGTACTAAAGTATTGGTTAATGCCCAAGTCACCTCACGTATAGATTACTGTAATGGTATCTGTCATCCCACAAAAACGTATCCATTGCTTACAATTTATTCAAAATTCTGCTGCCAGGATAATAACCTGCTGTTCTAAACCCACTGAACATACTACACCTATTCTCTCTCAACTTCACTGGCTCCCTGTTAACTACAGAATACAATACTAAATACCGCTCTTAACATTTAAAGCTCTCCACAACCTCACTGAGCTCCTACAGACTGACACTCGTCTCGCTCACTCTGATTCTCATCTGCAGCTGTACTTTCTGTACCACACATCAAACTCTGTGCTATGGGAGCACAAACGTCTCTCATAGTGCTCCTCAACTCAGGAATTCTCTTCTCTCTCATATACGTCTGCTCGATTCAATAACACATTTTAAAACTACCCTCAAAACTTATCTTTTCAAACTGGCATACCAATTGTGAATTTTGCAGTGTTACTGCCATTTCTTTGTTTGCTAATTATTGCTGTTTGATCGAGAGCGACGGTGGATGCGGAAGTAGGATTAGAGTTGGCGGGCGGGGCTCTGTCGTGCGTATCCCATGGTCTTAGAGTTGGTGGGTGGGGCTCTGTCTTGCGTGCGCTCTCTGTCTTGCTTGTCCTTAGTTAGAGTTGGCGGGCGGGGCTCTGTCGAGCGTATCTCATGGTCTTAGAGTTGGCGGGCGGGGCTCTCTGTCTTGTGCTCACTGTCTTGTGTGCCCTTAGTGAACTATATATATATATATATAAATATTTATACTTGCCTTTGAATGTCTAACCTTCATTTACTCAGAACTATAGAACCACATGCCAATAAGCTGAAAAGAAGGCTGGAGTTAAACCATCATGAGGTTCATTAGAGAAGGTTGCATTTAAAAAGTTGCATGGACAAAGTTTTTCATTTCATTGATATCAATATTAACTATCCCATCAAAAAAAACAAACAAATACTGTATGGTATTTCTGGAAATGATGTGAAAATTAAGAAATGGCAATCTTGAGGATTTCTGCAATGTTAAATACTGATATTCGGATTTACATAACATTTAAAATTTCAGTTTATAATATTCAAGCTGTTAAACATTGAAATGTGGGGGCTCGTGGTATTTTTTTCTCCAGCTTAACTGGAGTGTTTGTTTCTGTCCACCCCGGTCAACTGACCTTATAATCGAACTTGCATTTAGAGACTTAAAAAGTTATTCTATATTTAAAGACCATACTTCTCTTAATTATTTAAAGACTATACTTAATGATTTATCTATCTTATGTTATGTTTGTATTCTATGTATTCATTTTTATTGTTATTTAATTTTTTTCTTTCCATGTAACTGTTTTATTGACAACTTGTAAATCATTTGAACTACATTCGTTTTATGAAAATGTGCTGCAGAAATAAATGTTGTTGCTGTTGAATATAGCAGTCTGATGAGAATGAGTGAAGGTACATGTAGGTAAATGTGCCTTTTATTGGCTTGTGACCCATCTAGGGTTGATATCCTTCCTGATTACTGCTGTTGTGAGAATTAGCTTTCTATTTATGTGTTGGACTAAGCAACTCAAGAAAATGGATGACATTGTACAAGTTGTATGCTTATGCAACATTAAATGTAAATGCAGTCTAGTGAATTACATTTAAAAAAAATGCAAAATTAAATGGGGCAGATGTGGATCCAGTTTAAAAGTATAACTGGCATCCTGGAAAAAAAGCTATTCCAGCATTTGCTTTTTTTAATAGGATTCTCAGTATGTGGCTGTTTGGTGGTTTGCATCTTTTTGGTTCAGTAAAAGTAATAGATTTGTCACATGTAGAGAGTATAGTGAAGTCCTTACTCGTATGTCCAACCAAAAATAAACTACTAATAAACAAAGGATAGCAATCCATCCAGGTAATCATGTAGTGAACTAATTTGAAACTTGAACAATGAATCCTAGTCTAAAGGACCAGTTACTGGAAAGTTTGTGCCTTACCATTTAAATCTGTTATACTGAAACAATGGAGTAAATTAGGAGTGCACCAGTAGACACACAATCTACCATTTCTTTAAAGGGAGGTGAGTATCCTTGTACCTGAAACTTTTTTAAGGTTATGGTTAAGATTAATATTGAGCTTTAACTCTCAGAGCTATCATAAAAAAATAGTTGTTTTTTTCTTTCTTCCTTGTGATTCCACAAAAACCAAAGCTATACTACTTTGTGTCCATTGTTTACCCCTCTGAAACCACATCGAGCGAAAACTAGTACAATATTGATTTTAGTCTGCGGCACCTTGTGTCATTGTTAAAAGAAAACTGATTTTGATGCCAAGACTCACTTGAAGTTATTAGCCTAAACCATGACCTGCCAAGCCTTGCCTGCCCAGTAGGAGCAATTAGAGGTTCACTGTCTGCCTCAGGTGACTGGAAATATAATGTCTGCTGCAAGCTCCATGTAAGACGAGAGATACTGAAATCATCTCAAATGTCGGCAGCAGACAGACGTACTGCTGTTTGTTGCAAGGTGTGATGGTGTGCGGTTTACTTTTATTTTCAAGGGAATACTACATTAAATAATTGCTCAAAAGAAAACATTACTGAAAATATAAAAGGTTGTGATTTTAACAAATTAATATTTTTTACTGCTGTGTATTACAAATTAAAATTCAACGCTTTGTAATAAAATTATCCAACTTAAACATACATTTAAATAGATGGAATAAGCAAACAAACATTTTTTTGTTTCAATGGGGACAGTTGTTTTAAATAACATTTTTACAATTTTTTTGTCCTTGATAAGTTTTTTGTAATTAAATTACACAAGTTGCACTACAACTTTGACTTCAAGCATTAAACTAAATTATTAATGCTGCAAAATTACCTCATTTTATGTCTGTTAAAGAATAAAACTTTTATTTTCTTTCCTTGTGTTGTGACTTTTTCTTACCTTTTCGTAACAATTGTTGAATTGATAACGTGTTTCTTTAGTTGTTTGCTATACAGAATCAAGTTTATGATAATACAGGGTGAGTTAAAATTATGTTAACATTTGAATGGCGGAAACAATTTATTCACAAAACATACTTCATATGTGCAAGACATGTACCATATGTGGCACATAAATTGTCCACAAAAATTGTATATAACTAACATAACACTACCATTAGTGTTAAAATAATTTTGACTTACCCTGTATATGGCATAATAAAAGTAAAAATGTGTTTGCCTTCCTTCTTAATACAGCTACTTTTGTATGCCTTATTTTTTAAAAGTAGTTTTATTAAAAGTTAGCTATTAAAATAAAAAAATACATTGCGTTAAATTAGGGTCTGGTCTACAATTTACTGAATTTTATGATGTATCTTTTCACATTTAGGCTTTGGAGTTAATTGTAATGATTTATGTAGGGTTATTTTTAAAATCTGTTATCACAGGTATTAACTTTCAAAGGAAGTTTTGCTGAGTAAGGATGGGTATATTACATTTGCATAAATACTTTTTTCTAATGAAATGTGAGAGTTTTGTTAATGTATATAATATTCAAAAGAGTAGTTACAGTTGCCTGTGTGAGACTGGTTAGCAATTCCATTTCTTAATTTCTGTAATGAGAAGTCAAGCAAAATGACAGCTTTTATTGGCTAACTAAAAAGATTACAATATGCAAGCTTTCGAGGCAACTCGGGACCCTTCTTCAGGCAAGATGTAATCAATCAATTTCTGTAAAAATGCTAACTTATTTCCCCATATTTCTTATGTCTACTTTGATACTATTATTATATGGTTAGTTTATAGGAATTTTCAGTAAACAAAGAAATGTAAGTGGAGATGAATGGGAGGGGGTAGGGTGGGATATTGACACAACATTGATGATTTGGAAATAAATTGTGGTAATCTTTTAAACACCATGTTAGACAAATAATGCAGTTGCCATTTGCTTTTTTTTTTTCTTCACAGCCTTTCTACCAGGGGAGAGTGAAAAGAATTCTCTCCTGCTGTACCTTTGGCAGGTACCTGCAAAGTGTTCCCACTGCCCTAATCTGCAAGTTATCTTTAGCTTTGTGCTGCCACTGCCAGGAAAATTGCTGCTTGCTTTGTTGACGATTACTCAACCCAGTGGTGTTTACTTCACACCACGATTAAGAAACGTACAGGCAATTGGTGAATCAAAGATTTTTGACAGTCAAGGGCTTGAGATTGCGTCATCACCCAACCTGTTGCCCATTAGATGCAGAAAGGTCCTCTCTTACCTTTCAATTACTATTATCTCAGGCTTAAAAAGCAATTCTACGACTGCAAGTTATATATTTTATTGAAAGGTCATCAAATGTGATCTTAAATGCATTTTATTTCTGTTGAAGCTGCTCTAGCAATGCTGATGTTTCCGGCTGGATGTACAGAGGATTACGTTTATGTGGTGGTGGTGTTTTGGCTTTTTTTTCCTGTCAAGACTTTCAAAGGATCATTCACAATGTGAGGGGCTGTTTAAATATTACCATGTTTTGAAAAAGCACGTGTGTGCATTTATACTCATGCCATGATGGCTTTTTTTTTTTTGTTTTTTTGGGGGGTTATGTAAAATAAAGGCTTTAATAAAAGCAATAATTAAAAATGATAGCACTCCAAAAATGCATTATTGCTTTCTAGGTCATCAGTTGTTTGACCCTAGTCTATAATTCATAATATGCTGCGTACATATTAAATAATAAATAACTGGATTGCTGGAATTGGGATGAATTTTCACAGTTGTAAATCAGTTGCACAGCCTTCTATAGATATGGGTAGGTTTGTGTCTTCATATTTAAAAAGAATTCTGCTATCCACAGTTTGTTGTGGGCTGTTAGTCAAAATGCCAATAACATGCTTATTATTCTTATTAGTATATAAAAAATATAATCTAACAATTTGGTTTCCTCCTTTTTTTAGGGACCACCAACTGATGCCCCTGCAGTTGATACGGCAGAACAGGTTTACATCTCATCTTTGGCATTACTAAAGGTACCCCTTATCACCTTATTCATATTTTTAGAGAGTCTCTGCTGTCGAATTGAGTACATTGTTTGTAATTTTTAATAATTTTTCATTCATAATGTATCTTTTTTTTTTTTTGTTTTGTTTTTAATTTTACTTGTATGGGTGTGCATTGTAGCACTGAAGACCACATCAGGCTGAGAAACTTTTAAACTGTTGCTTATATTTCAAAATATGTGTGTGTTTATATACATGCAGTACATGGAGATTTATATTTCTCAAAGCATTTATGAAATTTTCATATTGTAGATGCTGAAACATGGTCGAGCTGGTGTTCCAATGGAAGTCATGGGCTTAATGCTAGGAGAATTTGTTGATGACTATACAGTGAGAGTGATTGATGTATTTGCTATGCCTCAGTCTGGAACAGTGAGTTTCTTTTCATCACTAAATTCAGAACATGCTTTGTAACAGTTTTCAAAATAAATTACCTGCACTTCTGTGAAAAATGTTCAACTATATTTTTTGTTGCCTTACCTAATTATTACATAAATTTATAATTTATTTTCTTCCAAATAAAAAATGCTGTGTTTTGTTTAGGATTACCTGAAAGCACTGTCATTATTATTATTTTTTGTGTATATATGTATGCAAGGGTGTGCGTGTATATCTTTTAAGTTCTGGGGTCAAACTGCCCAGCATCTTTCTCAATAGTTATAGTATCTATCATTCTAGATGGCCAGTGTCTGGACTTAAGCAAATAGTAAATTTAATGCATAATTTTGTAAACATGTTCATTTGGGTATTATCCTATTTTATGACACTTGTCATATATTTAAATCTGTGTAATTTTTCAACAGGGGGTCAGTGTAGAAGCGGTAGACCCTGTATTTCAAGCCAAAATGTTAGACATGCTGAAACAAACTGGGAGGTAATTTTTAATTTTCCAAGATTTTTGCTTCTCATGTTAGTAATTTTAAATCCCTTTTGCATGCCTGTTTTTAAAAGATTATATAGCTAAGTAGAATCTATGTCTTCAAAAATTGTGTGTGTGTGCATATATATACACACACACATTATAACCACATATACACGTCAACATTTAATATTTCTGTAGTTTTTAATATAGCACGCTAAAAAGGCATAATGCAACCTTTCTGTGTCTTCATTTTTTTGCCTATCAGCAGTTCCTATGTGCTCACTCAACTACCTTTTCTGTGAAGAACCACAAAATTAATGTTAATAAAACAACTCAGCAATCCAGAAACATAGTGCAAATTGCTTCTTGACTGAGGTTTTTTAGTCCCACTGCTGATTTAATTGATATTTAAAGGGTGGATATTCAGTCTCAAGTGCTGAAAGGGTAAAAACTGGCTCAGAGAAGGTGTGGTAACAGGGTGAAAAATTGAAAGCATGATCTTCCACTGCTAATGCACATCCCCCTAATGATAACACTCCTTTGTCGCACTTTCCTCATTTTCATGTTTTCACGATAGCATGTTGAATGATCCTTTCTCTATCCATTTTTTTTTTTTTTTCACGCCTGTGTTTCTTTTTACCCTGCCCAATTTATACCCATCTTACTCTGGATTCCTTTTCATTTTGTCTGTGGAATTCTTCCTTCATACAAGAGATTTATATCTCGGTGCCCTTTCTGTTTCAGGCCTGAGATGGTTGTTGGTTGGTACCACAGTCACCCTGGCTTTGGCTGCTGGCTTTCAGGAGTTGATATCAATACTCAACAGAGCTTTGAAGCCCTGTCAGAGCGAGCTGTTGCTGTAGTAGTGGACCCAATTCAGAGTGTTAAAGGAAAGGTACAGTTCATTTTCATCAGTACAAATGTATTTAAACGACTCAGAATAGCATTTCTATTAGTGAGACTATTGATTTCTTTTTTCTATACTCCTTTTTGTTTAATTGTTTCAAATAAGCTGATTATAAATTACATGATTTTGTGTCTGTTGTACATCGTTATTAGGTCACTACAGCAGGTTTTAATTAAGCATATATATATATATATATATATATATATATATATATATAT
>JANRMT010062814.1:29997130-30063159 GCA_026402145.1 Polypterus bichir lapradei | reverse complement strand
GGGGCCGTTCAAACTGTCACTTAGTTTTGTCATTTTGTGGAGTTTACAATACTTAACAACTTGTCAGTTTCATTTTAAAACACACTGATATGAAAATATAGTTGCAACATCAGATATCTCTTTAAAACTTAACTGAATAATAAACATTATGTAAGAATGATAAACTTGTTTAGCACAGTTAGGCAGTGTAAAATTTAAAATGGTATGTTTTAGGTTGATTACAAAGACTTATTTTTAAGATATGAAGGTGATGGTAAATTTTAATTTTAACATTAATTAAAAAAGTTATCTTGTCTTTGAAGTGTCTTGATAAAATATTGTCTTGCTATTAACCTTTTCTGATTTTTTTTTTTTTATTTATTTATTTTTTTTCTTCTTGTTTGGTCCTCCTTTTTATTTTTCTGTTTCTGGCCCCATATGCCATTTTCCTATTTCCTGCCTCATGACAGCAGGGAGCAGCTCTATTATCACCTTCACAGAGCTGTCTGTAAATGTGAGAGGCAATTCGATTTTGCTTTGCCATTGGGAGGGTGAATAAGAGACTACAGAATAGAAATTGACTTGGGGGTTTGCTGCCATAAACTGCTGCTGGGGTGTATTGTTTCAGCTTGTATTTCTCAATAAAAGTTGTAACTAATCTACAAAATATATGTTGATTTATTTTTTTTTCCAGTATATTGTTTTATTGAAAAACATATTTGGGATATATTGATTTAAAAATATTTATCTAAATTAATATAATTTATTAAAATGTTTTTGATTTTTTTTCTAAAATGATTTAATATGTTAAAAGTATTATTTGTATACATTAAGTGATGTTTTCACTTACATATACCTTTCAATAAATGTAGAAATTTATCAATATGAATGTAACAGGTCTTGCTAAATGTACTGGGTCAAAAACTTGCATATCTACTATTTATAAAAGCAGACACATGAGTTAATATTAATTTATACCCCCTATTTTTGCTAAGTAAAAACAAAAGGGGGTGACAGGGCCTGTAAGAAAATGTTCACAATTTAATCAAATTTATTTATTTCCTTACGAGAAAAAATATCAGAACATGTTTCGAATATATTAATTAAACATGAGTTTATGTGATTATCTTAGTGCCACACTTTTCACACTGCATTTTTAATGACTTGATCACTGTGCTTCGATTTTTCAGCCTCATATAGTATTCGAGGTGGAGGCTGCGGCTATATATAATTTATTTCTTATTTAGTCATTTTATAAGGAGGAACTCTTTCAGCTCTTAGAGATACAAATTCTGAATTATAGCTAATCTAGTATAGTCCTCTTAATTTCATAACTGCACATGAATATGCAAATATTTTTGCTTACTTTTTCATGCATTTTTTTTATATGCCATTCATTGTATATCTTGCAGCAAGTACCATCAAGGTATACAATGTAAGATATACAGTGTATTTAAGACATATAAAACAATATTTGTGTGTTTTAGTTTTAGAAATTAACTAAAATTATTTAAAAAGACAATGTACATGTTTTACATTATATATAAAGTAGACTCATATTTTTAATGATTGCAGATTTTTCTTGTAATTATCAGGAGTCAAATGAAAAACACAAAATGATTTTAATATTTAATAGATGGCAGCCTAAGTCCACATTGTATGGTCTTGATGATATTAAAGTTGTACATTGCGGTAGTGATACAATACATGTCACTGCTTTTTCAAAGCTACAGAGGCCTGGGCTGTCCTCTGTGTTTGCATGACTTTTATCAAGACATCTAGAAAGATGTGCCTGTTAATTTGATTGGTCAAGTGAATATCTGTGTGGTCATTATTTCACTTTAAGATGGACTACCACGCCATCTAGAGTTGATTTCTGCCTTGCACCCAATGCTGCACCCTTAGATGTCTACAGGCAGAACGTGGTATAGAAAATCAATGGATGGGGTATGAAATCGCCAAGCCAAATGGATAATCATTATAGTATGTCTTTATCGTTCTGAAGAATAATGAGTGCATTATACAATAATTTATAAATTATCCTAATATTTTGTTTTAATATATGGTAATAATTATCACTCTTAAAATATTTACATATGCATGCTTTAAAAACTTCTGTTTTTTACAGCCATTTCAATGCCCTGCTCTATGTGATGTGTACAATATTTTTCAAACTAAAAATTTCAAGTTTGAAGCCATATATCTAGAAGCTCTCTAAGGGAAAACCTGGGAAATGCATACACTCTCAGCCAATACTTAAGCTAAAATTGTTGTTTTATAAATAATTTCACTGTTACAAACATCAAGCCCACAATCACAGTGATTCAGTGATATTCATTTGGCATAAGTCAGTTTCATTTCTGTGTGCTTTTCATCAGAAATGGCATAAAATGTAAAATTTACCTGAATTTTTTATGTTGTGGGCTTACTCGGGGCAGAAAAAGATGTTTTTCACTTGTGGATGTCTGATGGTGCATGGCAGCATAAATAACAAAATAGTCACAAGATGAAGCTGCACCGCCAAGGTCATTCATTTCACTTAATTTTTAAATATTCCAGTAGCAAACTGAGCAGCTGATAACAGGTCGGTTGCAAGTGATAAAAGAAGTTTAGCTGGGACATTAGACCATTTCTTCACTTTCTCCATTTTGAGAATCGTGTGTTTAGGAATTTAATTCTATGTATTGCACACCATTGATTTCCATGTATTTGTACTTGCAGAGTAATTTGCAAAAGTATAAATACTGACATCATGAAAGAATAATTAGTACTGCACTTTTATATTAAAAAAAAAAAAAGTACTATTGAACATAGGATACCAAGTCATTCTACAAGCTGTTCAGATATGTCAAACCTTTAAAATGTGCAAGCTTTTAATGCATCCAGTTTCTAATATGGCAATTATTTTTAAATTATTTTTAATTTTTTTTAAATCAGTCTCACATTGATGAGGTCCTTCATGGTTTTATCTAGTGTGTTAACATACGAAGCACAATTTGTATGCTTTGTGTTATATTTTAATTGCCAGAAACTACATGACATTAAAGTAGAAAGGAAAGCATGTCCAGATGTAAACATTAGAAATCTATAACCTAATGAAAGGTGTCACACATTTTTATTCTAATACTATTGCATCAACTTAGAATACTTAGCTATAGTCTCCAGCAGTTTCAATTAGTAAACTATCTACTTCACAGACATCCCTGCATCCCACAAGCTAATTATGTTTGCAAGGTCAAAACAAGCACATTTTCAGAGAAAAGAGAGGATTATATAAATATGTGGTCCTATACTTGGCTGTTACATCTCAGTTTGTTGATCTAGAGAATGATATGTACAGTTCACAAATTTGTCTTATAGCAGAAAATGGTGTGTGTGTGTATACACAGTGTGTGTGTGCATGTGAGTGATTGTGTTTATTTTACTAACCAGTAAATTCACAGCAATCACTTCCAAATAATCTCCCCAATAAAGATGTGTTAATTACAAAACAGTCAAGGTCTTCCATTATATTAAAGCTTCTAACAAGAAGACAGCAGGAATCACACATGTAAATAGCATCATCATTCCCTATATTAGGCTTCTGTTTTGATCCATGAGCCATGCATATACTAAAGGTGCTATTAATGTATGAGCGTACTTATTACACAGCATTGTATGAAACAAATTTATTCAACAGGAAGATAGACCTTTAACATGAATTTAACAAACCTGAGAAATTACTAACTATCAGATGTGATAGTTTCATATAGCGATAATCAACAGAAATTAAGAGAGGAAAGTGAGTGCTTTCCCTGAGCTAACAAAACTGTTAATGGTTTTGCTATGAGCAGTCTATCATAGTAATGACCTCTGAAAATTCTCAAGACATTTAGAATACTAACAGCAAATCTGGCCAGGCTCTTCAGATCAACAAACTGGCCTATATTAAAATTGGTTTTAGCACAAACGCAAAATGCCCTCTACTCAATAAACACGTGTTTATTTGGGTAATAAGATGTAACCTACTATGTCATTTCAACTCTTGCAGTATTAATTTCTCTCAATTATATGAATCTGTTTACATTGATATATTCCAAAGAAAATGAAGTTGTAAATTTATTATTTCAAATGTTTTACATTCATGCAGTTTTTGATGGAAGGAAAAATCAGTTAGTCTATAGATCCTAATTTATTTATCCTTAATATTAACTAGATTTGTAAGTCAGTGGTTATCATGTATTAATTCTGCTGTTTGAAAGCAAATTGAATTGGTGGTCTATATATTGTATATAGGTTGTTCACCTTCTCTGTGTTAGCACCTACTCTATACATTCCTTGTTGATACAAGATATATTAATGAAACATTTATTTTAATGCGCTTCATCACAAGCTGGGATATGGAGGAAATGATTATTTTTTTGATAGACAAATTATTTTCCTGGTCTTATGTAGTAAATGTAATTTTGCATGTACTTCTTATTTAACTCTTTTCCATGTACACTTTACAATTTCCATCTATTGTAATTTCCCTTTTGATAGTAATTAAGAAAGAAATACTAAAAACTTGAAATAGTGTTATGAAAATTAATTAGTGCTGCGATATTGCTACCTACACAATGACATTCCCTCGGCCTTTGCTTCTGTGTACTTGGGCTGCAGTGGTCCTTAAGTTTTCCTGGCAATTCTTTTCTTGGTGTTAATACTTCTAGTATGTCAAATTAAGTGTGTATCACTATAAAAGATTTATTTGCTGATTACTTTATCACCAAAAATGCATTCACAGTAAGGCTTTGAAATAATCAGTTTAACAATGTACAAAACTATTCATCGGTTATAAAATCATTTATGTATTTGCTAATCATGGTAATGCATGCTGCCAGAAATGTTTGTATGAGTGCACTACATGGCTATATCTAGTTTTACATAATAGAAATTGGAAAATGAAATGTTAAGCTGGGGAGCGTTTTTTTTTTTTTTTAAACTTTATTTACAATTTATAATGTTTTGTGTTGAGCTAGTTTCTTTTAAAATAATATTAATTTTCTTTTCTTTGTGATAAGAGGAAAATTACATGTATGCACACATTTATTGATATTATATAAAATGTGTGTTAAAAATAAGATTTATGAAAAAAAGTATTAAAGGACCTTATATAATGAGGAAAGCAGAACCTGCCCTCTCTTGGGATGGCAAGTACATACATCTCAGGGAAAGAAACTAATAAGGTT
The DNA here is from genome assembly GCA_026402145.1 of Polypterus bichir lapradei. Taxonomy (NCBI): domain Eukaryota; kingdom Metazoa; phylum Chordata; class Cladistia; order Polypteriformes; family Polypteridae; genus Polypterus; species Polypterus bichir. Next base: position 30,057,970 of record JANRMT010062814.1, on the reverse strand, counting down.
TTTTTTTTTTTTTTTTTTATGCCCACAACTGTCCAGGCAGTCCTCTGTAGACCACTTTCGTTATTTTTCCATGGTAGCGGCTGATTCACTTTGACAATGATAATACAAAATTGGAAAAGAAAAAAAAAAAAGAAGCTGCACATAAAAATGGTCTCTCATAAAAAAGGAACAGGAGTTTAGATTGTGTACTAAGTTAAATGACTGCATGAACTAAGATTGCTCAAAAGGAATTGACAAAAATAATCAGAAGTACATGATAAATAAGTTAAAGGACATCTTAAATGCACTGGAATGAAATGTTATGTGACACTGTAATATAAGCCAGTAGCTTTCATGAATCACAAGTAACCTTGGTGGTTCTCTCTAGCCTTAAATACGACATTGATGGGGACATATTTATCCATCCATCAGGCAAGGAAAAGACTATGTTTGAGTCATAAAAAGCAATAAAGTATGACTTGAGCAGAGTACTAGGGCTGAATTACATACTGGTTATAATTTTGTTGTCATTTCAAGTATTATGATCACATCATTGATGTGACAGGACTGGGCTTATAGTCCCTAAGCCTGTGCTCACTTTCAGGTTTTTCTCTCCTTGTCATTCACATTAATTAAATTAAAACAGTGTGGTAAACATCTATAAGAATTCTGGAATAAAGCTTGTGATTCAAGAATAGAGGCATGTTTTGCATGACATCTCCCTATAAGAGAACAAACATAATGTTTCCATTTATAAAAAAGCAACCATTACTTCAGAAGTGTTTCATGCAAATTGTGTTTAATTGTTGTCAACTTACATCACAAGTTAAATGGTGCTGTGCTGATGGCACAACCAGCAGGAAATTCCTTCTGTTTTGGTTTTTCATTAAATCTTTGGAAGAAAGCCAAAGCCAGATGTGCTACTGCTGTGCAGTTTGCCCTTTTGCTTGCTTGTTCTGAAAAGAGTTGACACTACACCTTGTTTTTATAGGTTGTTATTGATGCCTTCAGACTGATCAATGCCAATATGATGGTTTTGGGACATGAACCAAGACAAACGACATCAAATCTAGGTCATTTAAACAAACCATCAATCCAGGTATGAACAAAGTAATTTGCATTGCTCTTGGTTGTCATTTTAAAGTACCATTTGAATTAACTTGGCCAAATGAAGATAGTCATAAAGATCTTTGCCAGGGTTTCTTAAGATGAAATTTAAACTTTTTGATTATAGAGATATTATGAAGTTCTAGCCACCTTAAAACAAGGAACAACACTTTGTATTAGTGCAGTAACATGTATCCATTATAAAATATGGGCACTGTTTGAATAGAGACTGCATGAAAAATAGGCATGGGAACAATATTTGGATTTTTAAATAAAGTCTTAATGTAGTCAAGCACATTTCAGTGCCGACATTCTGCAGGCTGATCTGATACAACAAGCATCCTCCTGTCCTTTAAGAAAACAAGCACAAGTAAGTAAGCAACATCAGAAAGCATTGCACAATGATGTTGTATTTGCATCGTTTTAAATAAACTTCTTGATACTTAAATTTGTCACACAAGAACTGAAATGCTGACTAAATAGAAATTCACTGTCTTCATTTTCTGCCTGAATCTGGTGATTACATTGCTTTTATTGTTTATAAATTAAACTATCACTGTGCATATTAGCTCTCAACTAGCATAAAAGCTGGCCACTTAATTATCTTCCTGCTTCTATATTTTAAGTAAATGTAATGTTGACTTGGCAATGGATTAGTTAATAGTATGCATCATTGTTACATGCATTATATCACCTTTACAACCACACATCGCACTAACTCATTGCTTGATCAGTGGGCCATCTTTGCCTCCCATTTTGCTGAAGCAGGTTTTCTGCATACCTGTTTTTGTACTGATGAGTATTTGTCAATAAATTCACAGTTCACAGGTATCATTTGCTTGCATTTTTGCAAACAGCACTGTCTTCAGTCTATCTTTTGTCTGATTGTGCACTTGCCTCTATCTCTAAAATGTTTTAAAAGCATGGTGAGCAGATGCAGGTGCAGAGGGTAATGTAACTTACTGTACATTATACAACGTGATAAAACATTGTTTTATTTATCCTTTGACTGACTTGTAATGGATGGTGTAAAATGCCTTGTTGGTTTGTGAATTACTTAGTATGGATTAAATTCAGTGTGAAATAAATTGCTGCTTCTATTTAAACTCTCAGCAACTTTGAAAAATAAACGTTTTTTAGTTTATATGTAAATGCATATTGTGTATTGTTTTTTATTTGGATTTACTATGCTGTTGCCACAATACACCTTAATTTAAATTCTACATAACACTTTAAACTTTGAGTGCCAGTTTGAACATAGATAGTTTGTATAAATCTTGCTTACTTTTGCCTGTTGGGAGTTTGGTCAGTTGGGTTTTATAAAAGAGACACTATCTTCAGAAATGCTCTGCATAAAAGATGTTTAACATCACTGTCTGTGGTCCTGATAGGTGTCAACACTTACATTTCTATAAATTCAATACTTCAAAATAAAAGTGTGTACCCGAGGTATGCTTACATAGATTAGAGACTAGCTCCAGAGTTTAGATAGCCCCACCTCAGGTAATCGCAGGCATCCCCCTTGGGACTGTAGCTTGTTACCAAGGTTCACAGTATAATAACACTAAAAAATTAAAGAAACAAATACGCTTTTCTTCTGATGTGCTCCCTTGTCTCTAGCAAGTGAAGAAAAAAGTCATTTCTTTTTCTGCTGTTCTTGTTTATATGTGAAAAAAATACCACATAATGAGAAAGAAATGGACTTGTTTTTTGATTGGGCATAGGCAAGTCCATACTTGTATGTTTCAAGAGAATAGATTACTGGACCTTTCTGCAAAGCTGTAATGACCTCTCTCGTTAACCTTATGGCTTGATACCGCTTCATTATAGCACAACTTGAATTTTGTGGTTCCATACTGCTTAGGCAACAGGTTAGTGGTATACTCATTATCTTCAGCTTAAAATGTACCTATACTAAGCAGAAAAGCTTTTAAATTGAGAATGAAATCCTAGAAAACACCATATTTTGCTGTACTGGAATGCCAACGGCCAGTAGCTTTCTTTTCTAAGCTAATTGTAAATCCTTGCGCTTGGCCTGCTGAAAGTAAGACTGCAACATGTCTGTATGGTTAATTGACCCTAATTGCAGAATGATCCCAGGAGGCTTGCAGACACTTCAAAGCTGTTATTTAGTGAGCAAATAATATACATATACTGTTAATTAAAGATGTATATTAATATATATTCCACTAAGTGGTTTTTTATAGAAAAATATTTTCTAATACATTATCCATAATATTAAAATATAGAAAAAAGTGTTAATCGACAAAAATTAGTAATATAAATTTGGCTTTTCATTTTGATATTTCATGTTTTGATTAAATTAAAAGCAATATAGAACAGGCATAACTATACATAAATAAAATACTAAATTGTAGACTGTTTATCCCTGGTTCTAATTTTTGTGCATTTCTCTTTTTTTTTCCCCTCCTTCTCTTTTCCTTTTAGGCCTTAATCCATGGTTTAAACAGGCATTACTATTCAATAACTATCAACTACAGGAAAAATGAACTGGAGCAAAAGGTGTGCTGTTTAGTAATTGCATCATCAAAAATGATGCAAGTCTAAATATGTTTAAGATAAATAACACAATGAAACATACAGTGCCAATGCAAGTGAACTGTGCCATATTGATCTAATGAATCCAAATGGAAGAGTAATGGGGTACTATTGTCTGTAAAGAGGCCTGAATCTGTTATCACTATATTTTACCTATCAAAGTGTTTGATCCATGCATTTTCTAAACCCTGTCATTTGCATTCACTTATACTTTATAGTACACTGAAGAGTGATTATTAGTAGCTGCACTAGTGATACTGTTGATGTAACACTAGCTAATACTACTGCTTAAGTGTAGCCATGTTTTTCACATCGAGCACTGTCACAAAATATTGTTAAAACCAAATGTGATACAAGATAGATGGATGAATGATTCAGCCAGCTTTGCTGATACACACTGTAACTGTCACAAGGCGGCAGTCTGAGTATAGCTTGATGTTTCTGCTTTATGAAGGCTTTGTACTGTGGGAATTTTGTAAATACAACTTGTTTTATACACAGATGCTGCTAAATTTGCATAAAAAGAGCTGGATGGAGGGTCTCACACTTAAAGACTACAGTGAGCACTGCAAATTGAATGAAACCATTGTCAAAGAAATGTTGGAACTGGCTAAAAACTACAATAAGGTAACTAATTAAATTGGTGGGCGCTAGAAGTAGTTTTCTGTAAAAAAAAACAAAAAAAAAAAAAACAAGTCTTTGTAATATGAAGTTAAGAAATCCAGGATATTACACAGATATTGTGCGGCCATCAAAAGTATTCTTTTCATGTTTGCATGTTTCTTTGATTTTATTTATTTCTTAAACAATGTGTTAAATCAAGTATCCATTAAAAGTCACTAATGCACCATGTAGGAAAACTGATTTATTTTTGTCCCTCCAGGCTGTAGAAGAGGAGGATAAAATGACACCTGAGCAGCTGGCTATCAAAAATGTTGGAAAACAGGGAAGTTATTTTGTGTGTTTAATGTTAGTCTTTGGGTGATGTATTAATCTGGAATGTTTGTCTCAGCATTTTTGTGGCAATGCACAGTTGATACTAATGTCAAAGATATGCCCTTCTAGAGTTACTTTATAATTTAGATTTACTGTATGTTTATGTATTTATTATTTTTTTGCTTTCTTATGCACTGTTAAATGTATATAAGCTTGGCTAGACCTCAGACTTATTTTTATTCTATGTACATTTAGCACACTTTATTTTATGTATGGCCTATATGATAAAATTAGTGACACTCTTTTGTTTTGTAAGGTAAGAAAACCTGGCCACTTTACTGATATGTTTTTGCTTAAAAGGCAGTTGTTTATCTGTTCCTTTTTTGATGTCTTAATATTTTTGACAGATTGTGTTTGCAATTTCACCTACATCTTAAAATTACCCTTTTATCTTGGACAGAAGAATTCCGTATTTGTGCACATTGTTGAAAATTGATTAATTTATAATAGTCACTTTTAGGCATTCTGTCAGTTACAATCAGTACAAACAGCATTTTAACATGTTGGTTTTGTCACAAGTGTATTTGCTTTAGCTTTGTGCATTTGTAGTCTTTGTTAAAGACTACAACAACAAACAACTGTTGTTGTTTGAATTAACAAATTTAGAGGAAGCTGGATGTTTGCTTCCACTTTTATCCTAGGTTTAATTTTCTCCATTAATCGTTTTGGTAGATATTTTTTTTCCTTCTTTCCTTTACAGTTTCTTATGTATAAATTGAAAACCAGTGAACCAGAAGTAAAAGTTGTAACATTACTTGTGCTTTCTAAAATAAAAGAAGCAAGTTGTTAATTCTACAGTAAAAATCTATAAAATATGTATTTATGCGTTTACCTCCATTTACCCTGTTCATGTTTTGTGGAGAAGTGTGAACACCAGGTCAGTGCGGATCTGGTATTTTTTAGCCTGACGCGTGACTTCCGGCATTGCTTTTGTTCTTGGTTTACCGACATTGCTGCACCAGCTGAACTTTGAAACATGTCTTAAGAGAGTGAGAGAGGTTGAAGTGGAAAAAGCCTCTATAACATTAACAGTGATTTTTTTTGCAATTTGAAAAAAAGAACAAGAATGGTTTATCCATATTTTTATGTCACTCATAATGACACATGACTTTTCCTCTACTGTGTATTTTCACATCGTTACATACATTGTTATACAATGAAAACATAAACTTAGAAAGACCTGAGCTTTACATACAAAAACTACCGTTCTCAAGTTTGACTCCTTCAGTTCTATACTACCCACTTTGTCACTTTTTTGGGTGTTTTTGATTAATATTGAGGTCAGATTGAGGTGCTCTGTCCCTCGTCTGTGTGTGTGTGTTTATAATATATATAATATATGCTGGTGGTATTTTAACTGAATGTACAGTAGATGTGTACCCTCCTTGATTCATATTCTGCTCTCCACTCATATTCTGTAGTGGTTGTGTAGCAATGTCACTGCTGACCACCGATGAGTGTAAATCATTAGAACTATCACAAATTAATGTGGTCATTTTGTCTTTCGTTTATTGAAACCCCAATAATACACTGGACAGGTGATGTTGCAGACTGTACTGTATGTCACCCAACTCTTGTGCCAGGAAATGAAAATAAAAATGTCATTCAAATCAGGGTTTAGTCCTATCAGCCCTACTCTGCTTTTACCTAGTTGTAAGGCAACCCATGGCTGAAATGCCATTGCTAATCTTATTTTGTTTGCCTGCCATGTCTTGTTTGCTTGCACATCTGCACCCCTCGTTTTTAAAATTGGAATAAATTCTTACTTAGCATGAAACTGATGTATTTATCCTGATAGAATGTAAGGGGTGACTGAAGGCCTCACTTCTGTTGTGTTTTCCTGGTCTGGTAGACGTGGTCTACATTGATTAAACTGGGTGTTGGAAGTGAACTTGGCCCCAGTGATTTGAGTTTTACGAATCTACCGCCAAATGAGTAATTTGTGAATGCCTTATTTCTTGGTCATAATTCACCAAGAAGATCATCAGATGCCTTGTTTCTGTAGTATTCTTGTATTTTTTGGGGTTTTTTTTCTTCTCTATCAGTACACATTTACTTTCGTAACACACTGCTTATGTACTTTCAGAAAATTTAATCTCTTGAAAAATATCATGTATAACAATGAAACTTTCACATAGTTATACCAGCAACCCCATCACTTGGCATAGGTTTACTTTTTAAGACTGGGGAGAGAACATGCAACACTCTGGATAGCTCTATTAAAAAAAATAATTTTTGCTTTCTTTATTTCTTGCAGGATCCAAAGCGTCACTTGGAGGAACACGTTGATGTTCTGATGACCTCAAATATTGTGCAGTGCTTGGCAGCCATGTTGGATACTGTTGTATTTCAGTAGTTGAAGCCTTTATATAAGCATTATAATGATTTTGTTTTTTTATTATTAAACTTGTGTATTAATTTTGTAAACTAAGGCTTTAAAAAAGTGTATTTATCTTAAATCATTTTGTCATTTTGCTCTGACACTTTCTGATGAGGGTGCTGGCAGACTGCGTGAAAAGTTGTGTACACTGCTATTTTACAAAGTCCTTATCTGTACAGAATTTGGCAAGTTATGTGAAATTCAATACTACCAAATAATAAAAAAGTCTCAATTATTTACATATATGATTGTGTAATTCTGTTCTTGTTGGAAGAAATATGAACCTGGTTTCTTCAAAATGAACACGGTGGTCTCAGGTGTTGCTATATTTTTCCTAAAATTATGGTGTGTCTGTGAACCACTGGAGTGGTGGAAGGTTGGAGGGGGTATGGTGTTTACACATATGGTATGGTGTGCATGTCTATAACTACTGAAAACAACACATTTTAGTTGAAAGGGTTCTTTGATTTCGAAACTGTTTTGGTTGGACACAGTAAAGCTGCTGGTGTGTGCAGTGTCCACTGATTCTTGTAAGCCCCTTTGCTTTATTACTGATGTGATCAGACCCTAAAGTGACACCTAAAAGGAGGATGAGCTACATCAAATTCATTAGATTACTCTCACTTCGGAGTATTGCGACTTAAACTGAGCACAGTGAGGACACCATATGAACTTTGAATTTGCAAAGTGGAGGAAAAGACATTGAGATGTGTTTCAACAGTTTATGCATGAAAACACCTGCAATGCCCCATCTAATATTAAATATGACAAGGTAAACAATGCTTGCTTTACTCGAGGATTTTTGAGGGTGTAATGTCCTTTAGGAGCCCACCCACTGACAGCTAATTAGTCGCTGCTCCTTACATAAAATGAAGCTGCACAGGGAGGCCTCGGATTTTACTTCACTCTCACTGGCACACGTACTTCTAACCCCTGGCAGGATTTAGAGCGGCTTTTAAAAACACAAATCTAATCAAACAAAAAATTACCTTTCCAAGCTTCGTCTTGATTCTGAAGCATTTAATTTCGGATTCTTCGGCCAGTATCCCCTGTTGACCGCTCGCCGTATTTCAGTACACCTTTACACGTTTATCACATTATATTTGGACTGAAACCACAGCACATAAGATAGCAGATAGCACTAAATGGCATAAGTCCGATCGAATTACAAAATTAAAAAAAAAACACACACACAGAGGGGCCTCTACGCAGGACGCTGGCACCCGCATTATGATGAACGGCACGGCTCCACTTTTGCTTTTTGTCAATCCTGCCGTGACTCAGTCTGGTACAGGATGGAAGATGAAAGCCGAGTAGGTGGATCTCCGGCGTAATAAAAGAGAGCTGCGAGAATTCTTACTTGGATCCCGTCCTTTAAAACCAATAATAGAAAGATTAGAACATGGCTCTGCTTTTCCGTGCAACTTTTAGAACGGGAAAACGACAGTTTTGTTTGTGAGCTTAGGTAATTCGCAAATCGGAAAGAGAAATGTGCATTATGTCGGACCAGGTTGTGCTTGAAAGCTAATTTTCTTTATGACGCCCTCCGCATATGAATTCTTGCAAATTGCCGGGAGGACATCTTCATTATGTTTTAGGTTCAGGATTTCGCATTCCCTTTCAAAGGCGCTTGATACTTTACAAGTAACATGACGGATTTAAAACAATCCATTCACGTCTATTTAAAGGTAAGGGGACGGAAAAGTTGAACGTGCATGAAACAGTCGAATTCACTGCAAGGCAACTTCTCGGTTGGCGACCTTTGAAAGATTTCAAGGCGCTCGCTATTGGTTTCAGAGAACACGGTGACAGGAAAATACACTAAAAGCCAAGAAGGAACTTGGGGCTTCACATTTACTATTTGAGGCCTTCTGTATTTCAAATCGTATCTAGTATTAAAGCACTAACATAAATTATTAATCCGCCGGGGGACCAGTAAACATCGCTGCTAAGGTAGCGAGTGATTCACTTTTACGTTGGATCACAAACATTTTAAGGCACGAAGTGAGACGGCACTGGGCTTCTTTATTTTAAATAACACGAGTTTAGAGAGTCCAAGATATAATCACTTTAATCTTGCATTACATAATATACCTAAAAGAAAACGGCCTATTTGGGGCAGGTGTTTGGCCTTTCGTGTAGTGGGTACAGTGATGCAGAATTGATTAAGGCACGCGCAAACACGCGTGTTTTGTTTAAAATTGTGAAAATTCTCCAATTATATTACAATTTGTCAGCCCCCAGTGGTATCTGGGCGACAGTCTCCTCTCACCAACGAATGTCATTCCCCTAAAATAAAAATGACCAAAATATACAAAAATGCCCCTTGCTAGCCACAGGAAGACCTTTCACATCTCAAATCGCGAACATCTCTAGCTATGTGGTATCATCGCGATTAGGACCCAGATGATTATCCTAATTAATGCTTGTCTAATTAAATTACTGTCAGAAGCTAACCAATAGCAAAAGTCGTTTCATTAGCTCTGCAAGCAGAAAGATCAAAAGCGAACCTTCTGTGATTGCAGCAGTGTCAATTGGCTAATCTGCTGTCTAACAAAAACTAGATCTAGCCACTGGAAGGCGTTTGCTTTTAAACTAGATTTTTGGGGCGTTAAGTTAAGTGAGGAGAGGCTTCACAAAGGTTCTGAAGCGCTTTTGTATTATAGAGCTATGCAGCTGGAGCATTGCCTCTCTCCACCTATCATGCTCTCCAAGAAATTTCTAAATGTGAGCAGCAGTTATCCAAACTCGGGCGGATCTGAGCTTGCCTTACAGGATCATCCTATTATCTCCACCAGTGACAACCTGGAGAGAAGTTCACCTCTGAAAAAAATTTCCAGGGGAATGACGAATCAGTCAGAGGCAGACAATTTTCCTGACTCCAAGGACGCACCAGGGGACGTCCAGAGAAGCAAACTCTCTCCTGTGCTGGACGGGGTCTCTGAAATTCGTCACAATTTCGATGGATCTGCAGCAGAAAGGTATCTTCTTTCTCAGTCCAGCCAACCTCAGCCTGCTGCCGCCGCTCCTAGTGCTATGTTCCCCTATCCTAGCCAACATGGACCGACTCATCCGGCTTTTTCCATCGGAAGTCCAAGCCGATACATGGCGCATCATCCCGTGATTACTAACGGAGCGTACAACAGCCTTCTGTCCAACACTTCTCCGCAAGGCTACCCGACGACTGGATACCCTTACGCACAGCAATATGGACACACTTATCAAGGGGGACCCTTCTACCAGTTCTCTTCGGCGCAGCCTGGGCTGGTCCCCGGCAAAGCCCAGGTCTACCTGTGCAACAGGGCGCTGTGGCTTAAGTTCCATCGACATCAAACGGAGATGATCATCACGAAGCAAGGAAGGTGAGCGCCTTTGTCCTGCCCGTCTTCCAGACGGCCGTTTTCGTAACTTATTTCTGGTTTTGTTTGATTTTTTTTTTTTTTTTTTTTTTCGCGAAGACGGCTGGTGCGCTGATGATGATGATTGTTATCTCCTCGAATGGTTTTGCAGTTCGATTGCCTTTATGGTGCCTTTTTTGTTTTCTTTGTATATGCCGAGAAACTGAATGGCTGGATATGTCGATTTCTGATAATTTAAACTAGTTGACGTTTACCTGTTTAACGTTTGCTCAATTTATAAAAAACTGTTGAACAGTACATTTTGATTTACAATTGTCGTTATTAGAGTAACTTTTCACATTTATAAAAAAAAAAAAAAAAAAAACTTCAAGGCTGAAGCGGACTGACAATGCGATGAAAATAGATGTCGCTGCTCAATAATTTAATGTCGAAGCACAAGAGCCTCAGAAGAAAAGCCAGAAACGGCTGCATGTACCTGGAGTTCTAAACTTCATCTTGGTGGGGGAAATACACCTATTTTCGATAAAATGATCCATTAACAAATTTCAATGTTTTATTTTTAATCAAAATTCATAACACACCCCGTGTCTTTTTGCTTTAATGTCATTTTGATATTTTTAAACTGTTAAGTCTGATTTCTCTCTTGTGCATTTTTTCAGACGGATGTTCCCTTTTTTAAGTTTTAATATCTCTGGTCTGGACCCCACGGCGCATTACAATATTTTTGTCGATGTAATACTGGCAGATCCCAATCACTGGAGATTCCAAGGTGGAAAATGGGTTCCATGTGGCAAAGCGGACACAAATGTGCAAGGCAAGTTCTTCTAATTAACACTCTCATAACAGATTTAGGTGAGAATTATTAATTAAACAACGTTATAGATTCGACGCGTGGCATAATGCTTTTTCCCATCTGTAAATGCGAGGTCAGTTGGAAATACGGCATCGCCATTCATCAATTTCAGCTAATAAGAAGGGATTTATTTTTCCTTTTTTTTTTTTTTAATGTATATGGCAAAGCGCACTCTTATTATGCGTTCTGTTTATTGCAGGAAACCGGGTGTACATGCATCCAGACTCTCCCAATACTGGGGCACACTGGATGAGACAAGAAATATCTTTTGGAAAATTAAAACTTACAAACAACAAAGGAGCGTCAAACAACACGGGCCAGGTATTGCGTCAAATTCAGCATCTTTATTAGGATTGTTTTCCTTTCATCTGCTGTTATTTATTTTTGTCAATCCAGGCACAAACCTACACAATAATGCTATTAGAATTTAAAATGCACAAGTGGCGAAGGCGTATCCTGCTGTTGTGCACTCTCAATTCATCAGAACGCGACTTTTGACAAGATCGCATGCGACAGGCTCACTTGCTCATCTCCCGTTCAAGCCTGTTCGACTGCCGTACCCTCCGCCATCCTTATTTTTATTTATTTATTTTTTGCCTTATTTATTTATATCTTTGTTCCTTTCCATTTAACAGATGGTGGTTCTTCAGTCCTTGCACAAGTACCAGCCCCGGCTGCACGTAGTGGAGGTTAACGAGGACGGGACGGAGGACACGAGCCAGCCGGGAAGAGTGCAGACCTTCACCTTCCCTGAAACTCAGTTCATCGCCGTGACCGCCTACCAGAACACCGATGTAAGCATCTGAGTGGCGAGCAAGAAATAATCATATATATGGCATTTATGTAATGCTTGAATAAAAGGCCCCAATTTTGAGGCAGAACTCCAAAGCGAAGTAGAGTCTTAATGTGGCTATGTCAGTGGGATTCCTAAAAGGGGGCTTTTTATATGCGGTCGAACTATTACAAGGGAAAAGAAACGGCTATTTTAGATATGAAACAAATTGCACAATATCCGGTAATCTGCGGCTGTCTTTATTATAAAGCGGTACCGGTTACCGGTTAACATCTATGGACTACACTACACATGTTGAGGTTTGTCCTAATGGCAAAATTTGGATGCTAACATTTTATGAATGACTTAAACTGTACATTTACTGCTTTACCAGAAATTTTAACCTCCGAGGTTGTGATATGCGAGTCGTTTTGGGTTAAAGCAATTAGTACATAAAGCGATTCACCACAATATCTTAATTGCTGGTTTTAAAACATGGGATGCTCTAAAAATGGGATAAGCCAAGATTTAAAATATTAAAATGCGCAAAATAAGGCAGGCTCCGTTTAGTTGGATAACAACCAGTAAGGGAATTAAGCAAGTATAAATTAGTCGCAAAGAAAAAAAATTCCAAAAACACTTGCATCTACAATGTGTGAGCTGATTTATGAAGCCTTTCCTGAAGTCCAGGCCCAGCAGGTGTGACCTACTCAGTACTATTGCCCATTAAAAGGATTTCCTAATTTTTTTTTTTTTTTCTTTTTTCAGATCACACAATTAAAGATCGATCACAATCCATTTGCAAAAGGATTTCGGGATAACTATGACACGTAAGTACTTTTTTTTTTTTTTTTTTTTTTGTACGTAATTCTATTAGAAATATGCTGTTTTAGTTAAAGTTGAGGTGGTGTGTATCGTTTTCTACACTGTAATTTAAGCCCGTGCAGGGTGCTCCACGTTTGAAAATGCGAACTCCCCGGACGTGTCCGTTTTGTATCTATAAGCGGTTTTGATCAAATCTCAACTCTGACCTTTTTTAAAACTGAATCTTTGGGGGGGGTCCCTCCTAAATTACTGATTATCGCAGGTTTCATTTGTTGAACATATTTGTGCAACAAAACGGAAATCTTCAGTGTACAGCGCACTTTAACTTTTGTGTTACTGAAATTCACTATTGTCTAAAACGCGTGTGTGCTTCGCATTATTACTCTTTTCTCGCTGAAGGGCAGAGTATAACACAATATTGCATTTGGAAAAAATTTAATGTGGTGAAAATTTCGAAAAAAATGCCAGTTCTGTGCATTTCTAAACAATTCAAGAAAATGGCTTTACAATTTACGTCGTCGGATCATCGACGATGGTTTGAGATATGTGGTTTGTTTTTTTTCCCCCCGATTTTTTTTTTTAATTAGAATAAAGTCCTGCTTGAGTGTTTTTTATTAGAGCAATTTAAGCCTGCATTTATTTGATGATCTTTACACCAACGTTACTTTAAAAGTCATTTTAATATGCTGCTTCACGTCGAATTAATAGCTACAACTAGCTGGCGCGAGTAAGAAATGGAGATGGCGTATCTGAAACTGTTTATGCCCGTTCCATATATTTCGTTATGTTCTATTTGACTGACGAAGCGACACATCACATTTGTGGGATTCAATTCGTTATCTCCCGTTTTTTGTTTTGTGTGTTGTGGTGTGTGTTTTTTTTTTTTTCCAATTGGAGCACAGGCAGGTGAAGCGACCTGCTCATGGTGTCACAGTGACAGGATTTGAACCCACATCCTCCGTTTGAAGTTTAAAGCTTTAACCACAACTCCACACTCCTTAATTAAATAATAACGAAACAAGGTAGTCTTTTGTTGTGCGTGTACTTGGGAGGGGGAATGACTTTTTGATATGTATTTAATAATATACCTACGTATATTATACCTATATATAATTTTTATCTGAACGCATTTTTTCACAATTGATGTAAAATGTCATGGGGGGAAAAAAAACCTAATTAGACGTGATAACCTGAACCTTGGGTTAAACTATATTGTGTGCGCGATTGTTTTATCAAGTGTGTGTGTGTGTGTATATATATATATATATATATATATATAATTTTTTTTTTTTTAAATTTTTTTTTTATCCGGGTAAAGCGGTCGTATGTGCTAAGCGTAGGTATATAATACAAATCGGATTGTTATAATATACAAGTCCAATTACATTGTCACCTTGTCTCCCTTTACTAGAGACGGCGTATGCTTGTTGGGGGGGTCGTACGTTTTAAATGTGGTTTTTGGGTTTCCAACTGTAAATTTTAGTACGCGGTATGCGAGTGCGTCCCTACGGTTTGGTTACCGAATCCAGTGACACTTAAAAGGTTAACGTGTATTCGTTAAGTGGATGAATACACGTTGGTTCCGACACATTCAAACGGTCACCTCCATTATTTATATGCCGTTCAGGTAGCGCGTCGTTGCCCAAGCAGTTACTGTCGTGTAGTGGTTTAGGCTTTGGACCTCCGACCCTCGGTTTGTGCGAGCAAATTCCACTGCTGACACTGTGTGACCATGAGGAAGTCACTTCACCTTCCTGTGCACCAGTCTGAAAAACGGGGGGGTTATGACCAATCGTAAGTCAAATGTTATGTCCCCTTGGATAAAGGCATCAAAACAATGCACAATGTTAATTGCCTGTGTGCACCTTTTTATTTTTTGTTGTTCGTTTCTCTTGTGTTTTGTGCAGAATCTACACCGGTTGCGACATCGACCGGCTTACCCCGTCTCCCAGCGACTCTCCGCGCTCCCAGATTGTGCCAGGCGCCAGGTACGCGATGCCCGGATCTTTTCTGCAGGACCAGTTCGTCAGCAGCTACACCAAGTCCCGTTTTCACCCCGCTGCGAGTGCAGGACCCGGCACGGACCGCAGCGTCCCGCACACCAACGGCTTGCTCTCTCCACAACAGGCTGAGGAAACTGCTGCGGCATCCCCACAACGTTGGTTTGTCACCCCAGCTAACAACCGTCTCGACTTCGCAGCCTCAGCCTACGACGCGGCGGCAGCAGCGGACTTCGCCGGCAACGCGGCCACCCTTCTCTCGTACGCCGCCGCTGGCGTCAAGGCGCTCCCGCTGCAGGCGGCCGGCTGCTCCGGCCGGGCGCTGGGTTACTACGCGGACCCGTCGGGATGGGGGGCTCGCACGCCGCCCCAGTACTGCAGCAAATCCAGCTCGGTGCTCTCGTGCTGGCCGCCCAACAGTGCCACCGGGCGCACGGCCACCAGCAACTCGTACCTGGGAGCGGAGGACGGGGACAGCCTGGCGACCGAGCGCTCGCCGCTAGGGGGCACAGAAGAGAACAAACCCAAGGACCTGTCCGAATCGAGCTGGATTGAGACCCCTTCGTCCATCAAGTCAATCGACTCGAGCGACTCCGGCATCTTCGAGCAGGCCAAACGCAGGCGGATTTCGCCGTCTGGCACGCCTGTGTCCGAAACGGCATCCCCCCTCAAAAGCGAAGTGCTGACCCCCCGGGACTGTGACAAAAACTGCGGGAAGGACATCGGCTATTACAGCTTCTACTCACACAGCTAGAGAGGCGGTCAGCCATATCAGTTCGGGTCATCACCTGAAGAGGGGGCGAGGGTCACCTGCAAACTTCTCGAATGGTCCAGAAGACTGCGAGCCGGGGACAAACATAGCGGAGCCTAGACCTTGGATTGCTCCTGTACATAGAACCTGTATGTATAAAACTCCGACTTTTTGGGTGCATTTCGATTTTACTTTCATTCTCTTTGCGACTGCCATTCGAATTTGTCAAGTCACTTTAGACCAACCTTTTTAGATTTTATGAACACTGGAGAATGGGGAGAAAAAAATGTTTAAAAATGGCGCGCAAATAAAAAATGGCGAAAAGGCGCGAGGACTGTACCATGTGGGGTTTTTTTTGGTGTGGGGGGTAATAATCGGTGCGTCCAGTTTGTTGTTTAGATTTTGAGCCCTGGACTCTAAAGCACAGCACTATTTTTTTTTTTTGCTGCTTACAGTACAGCCCATCAAATCTTCCCCATCGAGGTGCCCTACTTTGACGCCATTTGGCCAGATTCTGGCATTTTTACACCACTGCAAATACTTTTTCTTTTTCTTCCTTTAGGGGCTCGCTAAAGTAGAGCGTACTGTGCTTTTTAACTTAACACTTTTAGTACTTCTTACTAATTTGCAATAAAGGCACCCCCACCCCCCTTATGTTTTGGCTGCTTTCTGTGCCAAGTGAAGGACTTAATATAAAATGTATAAAGTGCCAAAAGTTTACAGGCCAGATCAGGTGCCCAAGGTAATTTCTTGCTTTATTTTTACTTTTTTATTTTACTTTTTTTGTAAATTCTGTAATTATGTTAACTTTGCCGGTGTACAGAAATGTGTATCAGCTAGATATTGTGGGTCAGGTGCTGAAAGTAAATGTGCATAGATTTGAATCCTATTTACTGTATGGCATTTTTGAGATTTCAAAATGTGTACGAGAAATAAAAGGACTTGCTGCTGCCCGGCAGTCCTCTTAAAATGCAGCATTAGTGTAGATCATTTGATTTAATTTGGGTTTTGTTTTGTTAAACTAATATTAAGGTAACCTTTTTCTTGCCTTAGACTGACTTGTAGAACCTGATGATTTCTTTCTTTTAATTTGACCCTTTTTTTCCCCTACTTGTTACTTTTTTTTTCCTCCTTTTTAAAGTGTGAACCAAGCTTGTCTTGAACCTCTCACTTGTGGGGAGGGCACATGGTGGGGTGGTGGGGGTTGGGGGAGGTTGTGCATTCCTATTTCAGAGTTCTTGGTTTATTGTACAGTTATTTGTCAGCTCTGTAAAACTGTCATTTTTATTATGTCTGTGAAGAAAATGAACAAATGGTGTGAACTTCAAGCTTTTTTTTTTTTTTTTCTTTTCTGTGTGTGTGAGTGTGTGTATATGTGTAATGTTATAATGTAAATCTGATGTTCTGGTGAAAACCTGTACATTTTTACAGAATTAAACAAAACCAAACAAAGAACGCACACCGTAGTGAATGTGGGAGCTGATCTACCAAGAGGTGCACAACGGCTTAAGCAGACCTGACTCTGGGTCACACCGGGGGCCAGTCAATCATAGGTGAACAACCATATTAAATTTATTATATATCCCACATGGGGATTATCTCATTTTAAAGGCCATAGTTTGAAAGAAACGGTAAATGCAGGGGAGTCTGCACCATTTTGTCTGGTGAGGTGGTTGAGCCAATTCTCCATCACCCTTTTAACCTGATGGGGTGGAAGTGATGTTACTGGTTCCCTTCTTGTTCACTTTAGGAAAGTAAGTGGAGGTTCTGTTAGGCTCTGTCATTTTTCTCTTGTCCCGTGTGCCCTTATGCTTGCATGGTTGATGACATCTATTTGAATGGAGTACCCTGGTCCTAATGGGATCGATGCTCATGGCAGGGAATGCAAAGCCCAAATTGAATTTATTGTGTGGAGGTGAAAAGTGAATTTTTTTCAGGTTGATCTTTTATTTCCAGGCAACTTCCTTGTTATGCATTAGTGTTCCAGCCATACCCATAACAAGGTAAATACAATTCCTAAATATATGGCACCATCACGCCATTTACATACAGTAGTAGTGAAAAACCACCTTACACAAACATATGAAGCAATGTAAAATTACATGGGGGTCCAGTAATATCCAGTGTGTTTTTAAAGTGGATGGAGGAATTTAGAAATTGGGAGAAGATGGAGATTAATTGGAGACTGTTGTGTATTTGCAATGCACTGTTCTTGATATGCCTGCATGTGCGAAATGCTCTTATTCAAAGGGCCAGCAATCCCTACTTGTTAGATGGCGTGGTGGTGCCCTACTTTCCAAAGTCTACAGCTTTGAGAGCATGGTGATTCTAAATTGGACTGATTGTGTGAATGTGCATTGAGGTGGATTGGCTTGATATTCTGGCCAGGCTTGGCTCCTGCTTTGTGCCCATTGCTGTTGACATTGGCTCCCTGGGCCCCTGAATCGGATATGCAGATTATAAAATGGATGATTGGACCATTCTGCATTTTTATTACTTGTTCAAATGATCCACTCTGCATGCTGACCATGGTGTTGGAACCTCATTTGTGACCCAAATTTTCTTGGGCTTTGCTTGTCCCACTGTCCATGTGTGTTTTTAATTGGTATCTTTTTTTGTAAGTGCAGTCCTGTTTAAATACAGGTACCAAGAAAAGCTGATAAATCCTTCAATTTTTGGATTATGAAATAAAGAAAATTTGTGATGTGTGCAGACTGCTTACCAAGCATACCCCTGGGCATTTTGGGGTAGATCCCTTCTAATTTAACAGCCTTGAAGCAAAAATAACATTGGAATTTTGATCCAAGGATAACCGATGATATTTCTCAAGGTTAAGGTGCATTAGAACACAGCATTGCCGTCAAGTCCTCTAGAAGGTTTATTATCCAGCCTTTCACCTTCTCAACCATATTTTCCTGTTACTAAGGTTGAAGCCAATCACAGCCACCTAAGGCAACTGACAGGAGTCGACATGGGGTTGGCTCGTCTAGTCTTAATAGAGCTTGGGCAGCCTAGCTCATGTCAAGTTAATTTAGAGCTTCCAATTAACTGCCCATCTTTAGAAGAAACTAAAGTACTTTATAGACCATAAGCCTATTTCACTTAGACCATTCATCAGTTTGGCAATTGAACCCAGGTCTCGCTTACCTTTGTACCTCCAGTGACTGGCCATTGTGGTGCTTCTTTGGTAGATGAGCTTTTTAGACATGGTATGTGGAGGCAATAATTGTGCATATGTGCAGGCAGCAGCCAAGTTAATCTCAGTACGACTCTTACCTGCACTTAAGTGGTTTTTTTTTTTTTTTTTTTATGTGACAGCCTCGCTGAACACGCATTTGAAAGGTACAAACATAGGTGGTTTTTTTTTTTTGTTTTTTTTTTAAATGAGAGTAAGATATTACCTCGTGTTTTATTTTTATTCCTCAAAAAGAAAAATGGCAGCGATCTCGCCGATCGTCCCGTCCGCCCTTGGTCCCTGCCGTGCCATTTTTTTTACCGCTCCGAATACGAAGGGTTGAAGATGCGAGTGAGAGTCTATGCGGTGCTGACCTCTTGTGGCTACTCGTGTGCATTGCGCTATATAATTTATTTTAGTTAAATGAACTTAAAGTAACGCTTTGAAAACAAACGCTACCGTTCCTATAAGGAGGTTTCCCTGAATTTTCTTTTTGGTTTTTAGGCAACGTGGTGGTTTATTTTCTGTTGAAGCTCAAAATAAGCTTTTTGTTTTCGATAGTGTGTTGACTGACTAAAAGAAATCTCAAGAAGTATGTACTGTAATTATGAAATTAATATTTTGCACTTTAAGTGTGAGTCATTACAAATGATACCATGAATAATTTATCTGACATTTACTTACAAGAGGAAAAAAAATGTAATATTCTCAAACCCACTAAATCTCATTCTGGGCCGTGGGAGCTGGAGCCTAACCTGGCAGCATTGGGCAAAAAACCATTATGAGGCCAAAAAAGGTTTTTACATATTGCATGAAACATACATAATGAGTATGCATGGTTTTGTTATTCTGGTGCATAAGTAATGGAAAACTGTGCCACTATTATACAAAAACCAAAAATTGATTTTGGTCTCCTTTTGATCATTAAAAGTGTAAAGATTTTAAATGAGGTAGTAGTCCGTGGTAAGAGGCCATATGCTTCTTTATCTGCTCCATTCGTCTAGTATTGACTCATGGACGGGTGCCATCGTGGGCTAAAGCAGGCACCATGTTGCCCAACAACTGGTCAGAAGGGCTGTCCAGTTTAAAATCTGCAGTTGCTGAGTTGCATTGAGGATGTCTGAATACATATGCAGGTGTCACAGGGAATGACAATTTACATGTATTTCCAAAGATTCATGAGCTTGCTTTTTTGCGACGGCCAATCACACGCTACCTGATGGCACCAGTGGGAGTTCAGGTGTAATCTCGACTAGTGTTTTTTGGTATACTGCTACTCAACCAAACTTCCCAATTTTTGAAATGGTACTATAAAAGAATTATGATAAATTTGGTACTGCAAGTTACCACCCCCTGCTCTAGGTTAGTTGCCTGATATTGTTTCTATTTCATTTTGGTACTGGGACTAAGTTCAAAATTTTAGTTTAAATCCAAAACTAATCTCAGCCTTTCTTTTTTTTGTGGTATGATGAACACAAGGCATCAGACAGATGAGTCTGTTTTCTGAGGTCCAAAACACCCACTTTTCTGAGAACCAGTGGACAGGTTGTATGCATTATACTCTGATTTAGCTCACACACACAGCCCAATCCCATGACTTCAGAGACATTTCAGATGTGGTCAAGTATCGGACGAGTCTGACTGAGTCCCTGAAGATATCAAACTACATGACTTTAGCATAGTGTGATTTGACAGGGCCTTCATTCATCCATTAATTAGGTGAGACTTCTTAATCGAATTGATTGTCATGTTGGGCTGGAGGTTTAACGTGTGAACCAGCTATGGAGGGGACATCAGTGCTAAACGACTTAAGTTTTGGCCTGTCTAGCTTGCATCATCAAATCAATTTGGTTCAAATTGGAATTGCAGACACAGTGGGCCAAGTCTGGACCATCCTTTGTGGGCTGCCAGTCCTTGGCTGTGCACAGCCACCCATCAATGGCTAACCTAATGGAGACAAAGGTGCCAACCCCTAGGCCAGTGTGCCTCATTTTAAATGGTCAGATAGACTATTAGAAGAGCATGTACCCAAAGATTAAATGGCATCTAACCAAGGGTCCTGTCCCCAAAGCTGCCAGTAGGGACCACCTCCCCATGACCCTGCAGAGTTTCTTTAGTATCATTCCAATGTCCCAAGCAGAATTACAGAAATGACACATGCAGAAGAACATGAAGGTAGTCCACCCAATGTAGACAGATAGATACTTTATTAATCTCCAACGGGCAATTCACAATGTATAGTCTCCTGTTTAACGTAATGGGGAAGGAAAAGGGAAGTCCGGTGATTCTGAGGCTAAACACGTACCTTTTGGACTTAGCATTTTCTTTTCTTGTTTTAGAATTGGTAGAATAGTGGGATGGAGATTTTAGTTGGTCAGCTCAGTCAACAGGTCCCTCCATCCACTTGCTATCCTTCCTGTCTACTCCTGTTCCTGCTCCAAAGGGGAGCTTGTCCCAAGAACAGTGGACATAATGCCAGTTTGTCATTGGGCACACACCTACCCTTCATTCATGAGTCTACACTTGACCATGAATGTTTTCAGATACAAGAGGAAAACTAGAGTACTCGGAGAAATATCCACTTGGACATGCAAATATTTGTGAAGAGAGCAACCCAGGATTTGAAACAAGGGTCCTGCACCTGTGAAGCTGCTGCATGTTGAACAGTTTCTTTTTATTTTATATAGTGACTGGCATATACCAAGCCTTCTCTCCCCCCTTAGAGAGTAGCAGAGGACCAGAACCCATCCCAGTAACACTGGGCACATGAGAAGGAACCAACTCTTGACTTGATGCCAGTCCATCTCACCAAAACAAGGCTAAAGCAGAGTTACTAATCGGTCTGCATGCCATTAGGGTTTATGCCAGAAATGGATTAAATGTGTCCAGAAATGGAGAGGACATGCAGACTCCACGCCAGGTTGTAAGTGATGCCTAACTACCGAGTCTCTTGGGTGTCCACGCGAGTTGCCCAATACCATCACTCTCTTCTAGTGTCCCTTGGCTTTGTGTAAGGGCTGTGCACTTAGATTCTCTTTCATTTTATCCTCTTGTATTTTCTCTGCTACTTTCTAAAAGTATGTAAATCTGTGTAGCAGGATGAGTGCACTTGCTGGTTAGGGCGATGTATAGAAATAGATTAAGGGTAGACTTAAACTGCCCTCAATTTGTCTTGCATTTGGAAGCTGATTGTATGGAGGCACTTACTGTGGCACATATAGAGGAAAGCGCTCATAGTGGCTTAGCACTCCGACAGGAACCCAGCTTCAATTGGTAGCCTGGCACATACTACCTGTATCTGTACAGCTTGTCCCAGGGGATTCTATTTGAGTGATCACTTCAGATTGGCTCTGCCAGTGTGAGTGTCCCCAGCAGGGCCCTGGTATCCTGTCCGGGTTGGCACTTGCATTCTGATGCAGAAGGTAGATGATGGCTTCACCTTTAAAAGATGTGTGAGCTCTGATAGTGAAATTCTTGTTTATTTCACTTTTTTGTGGGGGCCATCTTTTCCTTTTTTTTTTTTCCCCCCCCCTTTAGTTGGTGTGCGCAGACTGCTTGCTTCCCAAGGGGTGCTGGCTTATTAACGTCCCGTGACTCTCACCGATGATTCTAAATGCAGGCATACCTAGCGCAGTTATTTATATCACTGGCTCAAAACAGAAAGAGCAGCGCGTGTGTCATACTTGGATCGAGGTGTTAGTGGAGGGGCCGGTCTGCAGGGAGCAATGTTTGCAGAAACGTGTCGGCTTGTGATGATTTTTATTATAAAATTAGACCTAAAAATACAGAAACCTGGAGTTTTGATTCTGGGCGCAGCCCTTGTGATACAGCAGCTCCTGGCAGTTGGTGATATGATGCCAATTTGTCTTGCCGGCAGATGTCATGGCATTCTCACAGCTCTTCTCCCAGCAAGTTTAGGGATTTTGAGCATCTAAGGGCACTTGGTTGCTTGGGCAAAAATGTACATTGTGCCCTAGCAGAGTAAAGGAATGTTTTCAGCAGAGGGATTCTCTTTCATCAGCGCCTGAGTGTGTGATTTATTTTTGATGCCAAAATCATGCATGGCCAAGAGCCTTTTAGGATGAAGAGTCTGCCTGATGTCCATCTATTACAAATAGAGGAGAGAGGGACACCACACTGGCAAGGCTGGGCATAAGGCAGGAGCTGCTCTTGGATGGGCAGTAGGACTCATCTGCCAGCCCTCGTACCAGTCAGTCTAACTGAAAGTCTTGGGATTTGGTACATTTGGTACAAGCCAGGAATTAGATTTGAATATTGGGGTCTGTAGGACTAACCACTGTGCATCAGGAAGCCCGGTAGGCATGTTTGTTATTGCATATATTTATATTTGTTCTTAATTATCCATCCATCCATTTCCTATGGTAGTGTCATGAACAAATTGAGCCTATTCCAGCAGCTTCATGTTCAAGGCAGGAAGAGCAGACCTTGGCCAGGGTGCCAGTCCAACACAAGACACAATCATTCATACCAGAGTCACCAGTTATCCATCCATTATTGTGTACCCTTTGCCTATCTGACTGTATCAGGTGTAAGTCAAGGTAGGAACCAACTCAGGGTTGGCTGCCAGTACACTACAGATCTTACTCATTCTAACAACTTAAAATCACAGTTTTCCTTATTTATAATTTTAGTAAAGCAGAAGGTTTAAGCCACACTCATTTAGAGACCTGGGTTTAATCCCAAACCCATTACTATATGCATTACATTTTTATGTTCTCCTTGTGTCGAAATGCAATTTTATGGGTACTCTGGTTTCCTTTCATTTCCCAAAGATTCAGTTAACTGGAGACAATCAATTGGCCATCCTTGCAGTGGGATTGGGTGGCGGCTATGGCACTATGACTCTGATTCAATCAGATTGGGAAACTATGGGCCGACTGTTTGTGAGCCTACAGGCACTCCACTTTTGATGTCATCATCTTATTGCCTGAAGCTCGAATTTTACTTTACTTGGTTTCTGGCTTTAACAAAGGCTGTTGGTATCTGTTTCTGAATGCTGCTACTGCCATCTTCCTCAATAAAAAGTGTAAGACTTAAAAGTATGTCCAAGTGTAAGCTGCATTGGACAGAGGCCATTCATTGTTCACTGCATCACAATTCAACAGCGTGGATTTGAAAGAGGCTTCATGGATGTGCCTATGTAGAGAGTGGGCACCCCCAGACATCACTTAGAAGAGGAGCTTCAGTGCGGGCTAAAAGAACATCTGTGGTCTGAGGGGACAGTGAATAAGTAAGTATTGTGAGTTTACGGCCGGATGGAGAGAGGCTGCCATCCCCTGGATGGCACATAATTATTTATTATTATTTGGCTGATGTCTTTATCCAAGGCGCCTTACATAATTTGAAATACAATTGGTTCCATTTCTTTTGTTTTTCCAATTGGAGCACAGGCAGGTGCAGTGACTCGTTCAGTTTAAACCCCCAACCTAAAGGTTTGAAGTCCAAAGCCTTAATCACTATGCCACACTGCCTGCCCCAAATTACCTGCTGTCCTTTGCATTTCATTATTTTATATTACATGGGTAATATAACACTACATACCATTCTCAAACCAACATAAAACAGTTCAGTGTCAAGGGGCCCAGACCCTATCCCAGCAGTAGTAGGCTCAAGGCAGGGCACAGCCCGGTCACACTAAGCCAAATTACAGTTGGCATTAACATAACCTGCACATCTTTGGATGGATTGGGGGGGGGGGGGGGGATTCCACACATATGGTAATGGAGTGAAAGATTCAAGCCTAAGATGCTAGACCTGTGAGGGAGCAGCGCTAGCCATTACACCACAGAAAGGCACTACAGTATATCAGTTCTGTCACACGCTTGGTGTCCTGGCTTTGACTGCCTGTCCGCTCATTGTCCTTGTGCAGTTTGCACATTCTCCTTATGTCCTTATGCATTTTCAGCTTTCTACCTGCATGTGTAAGTTGGATTAATAAGTAAGCTTACACTGTCCGGGTGTGGGTGGGCATGGGCTCTGTGATGGCCTGTCGTTCCCTCCAGATGACCACATGGTATCAGCTAGAATCTCAGCAAGTCTCACTGATATCTCAACCTGGATGAAGGTGTACCATCTCCAGCTCAACCTGTCAAAGATGGAGCTCCTTGTTATTCCAGCCAGTCACACCCTGCCTGACTTCAGCTCAGCCCACTATCACTAACACTTGCCAAGTCAATATAGCTTTGGAGTGATGACCAATGACCAGGTGTCCTTTGTTGACCTCACTGCAACTTTCTCTGCTGTTGCAGATTTATTATGTATAATATCCATAATATCAACCCATATCTGACAGAGTATGCAGAACAACATGTAGTCCAAGCTTTGGTCCTGTCATATCTAGATTTCTTCAAACCCCTTACTGGCTGAAGTATCTGCATGTGTCACCAAGCTCCTGCCTAATGTTTCAAAATGCAGCAAAGGCTGTCTTGTGTTTTACCAGTCAAGACAGACACATGTCACTCCTCTCTTCAGATCACTACATTGGCTCCATGTAGCAGCATATACTGTTTTAAGTTCACATCTTTGATGCTTGCCTACAGAGTAGTCAGTGGGTCAGTACCCATGTGTATGGAGACACTTGCGAGGTCCTATGATCCTTCTTAGTCACTCATGTCTGGTGATCCCACCTCTGCGTGGCATCAAATCTCAATCCAGACTCTGCTCATGTGTACCTGCTTGCTAGTGGTATGAGCTGTCCACTTCCATGTAAACTGCTGACTCTCTCAATGTGTTTAAGAAGTGATTGAAAACTTTGTTTTGTAAATATGTATTTGATAATAGCTTTGACAGGTTCTTGTAACTAAGGAAAGGGTAACCAGCCCTGTGTTGTTCTGTATGGTTTAAAGCTTTTCACTTTGTTGTCATGATGTTTGTAACCTTGTCCTGTAATGCTTGTTCCTAACAGTCCCTAGACTGCTGTCTGCTCGATTATGGTGAACTCTTTTGTAAGTCGCTTTATATAAAAGCTTCTGCTAAGTGAGCTCAATAGAGTAAAGTCCTCCTGAATTCTGCGTGCATGTGTCACTAGTAACGAGCAATGAGCTGACACCACTGAAGCCAAAAAAGCCACCATGAGGTAAAGTCAGGCTTTTTAGCAATGCAGTGAAAGTCGACCTGGGAGTTAATTGACTTTGTCTTTATTACTTTAATGAATCAAAGAAAAGCAAAATAGTGGGCTGACTTAAGGCATTTTGAACAATTTCAGAATAGCTGTGAGGGGCTTAACTTGCACCTGCAATCTTTTTGTCACCACCAAAGGCACTACTTAAATGCAACTGAGTGCTGGCCATTAAGGCCATCTGATGAGATGGAACCCCAAGGACAGATCTAAGCAGCTCTCATGTCTGTTTAACTCAGGGGTGCCCAATATGTTGATCCTGATCGACCGGTAGATCGGAAAGGTAGTACAGGTAGATCACATTGCAATCAAAAACATTTTTTTTAAAATGTTAGTCTGTCATACTGTATATCCTTGCTATGGCATTTGCCACTTGATAGACATACAGGGCGGCCAGTCTGAGATCTCTTTTCTTCTAACACACTGGTCATCCCGCACGAGCTAATGCAAAACTCTGGCTATCTAAGTGATCTAATTAGCCTTCCAATTTATATCGACTAAAGAAGGGAGTTAAAAAAAAAATTGTTGGTTATGGGCTGGATGTGGAATTGGAAGAGGATTTTTTTTCTCTCACAATGTCACAATCGAAGTGCGTTTGTCTGAACTGTCAATCTATCATTGCTATTCCAAAGAAGAAAAATGTGGAAAGGCACTTTCGAACTATTCATAAAAATTATGAAACTGACTTCCTTCCGAAAAGCGATCTGAGAAAGAGAAAGGAGAGGGAACTAAAATCGCAGTTAATTGGACAGCTGTCATTTTTCACTTGGCTGAATTCAAAAGCAAAGGCAGACACACCGAAGCATCATTCCGGGTGAGTCACTCGATCATTAAGCATAAGAAGTCCTTCCAAGATGTAGAGATGAGGCAGATGGCTAGGGACAAATTCCTGCTGAGATTTCAAGACCCCTGGCCGGAGAAAAAGGAGTTTCTCCTTGTCATTAAACATGCAGAATACAAGCAACTTAATAACGATCAATGGCAGCTAGACTTGGCATTTTTTTTCCGATCTGACCAACATGTTGAATGAGCTTAATTTACAGCTGCAAGGAAAAGATAAAACCATGGTCAATATGATTATCTCAGTTAATGCTTTTAAACGAAAAATGCAACATTTGTCCTCAAAGCTGCAGCGCCTTGATTTGGGGAACACCCAAAACCTAGCGTCAGAGCTGGAGATGCAATGGAAGGTGTGTGCGCAACTTCACAGCATACGCTACACAGAGCAGATTGAAAATTGTCTGTCAGACTTTATCTAATGGAAAAAAAGTAATGATTCGAGTGTTGCCCAATGTAGCGGAGTAAGAGTAGTGTTTCTTCTTCACAAATGTACTCAAGTAAAAAGTATGGTGCAGTAAAACTACTCTTAGAAGTACAATTTTTTTAAAAAGTTACTCAAGTAAATGTAACGGAGTAAATGTAACTCGGTACTACCCACCTTTGATATTCAGTATATATATACAGTATGTGTATATATATATATATATATATATATATATATATATATATAAATACATTTTTAATGTAGGTAGATCATTTTGACCTGATCATTTTAAAAGTAGCTTGCAAACCAGAAAAGTGTGGGCACCCCTGGTTTAACTGTTTAAGAACCAAAGGCTTCTATTGATATGTATCAAGTGCCCCTCCAACTTGTGTCCACTGCGCACCCGCAGCAATTGGGACGTCTAGCCAAACTTTGACTGGACACCCTTAAAGTGACGCACATGTGACAACAGCAGCATGTTTTGGTAGCACATTTTCATACAGAGGATAGACAGATAGATAAGGCACAATATATTAGATAGATAGATAAGGCACTTGAAAATAATAATGCGTAAATAGTATTCAAAAATAAACCATGCATAATTATATAAGATAGATATATACTGTATAATTAAGAGAAATAGAGTCCTTAAATATAGAATTGCTGTGGTGGGCTGGCGCCCTGCCCGGGATTTGTTTCCTGCCTTGCGCCTGTGTTGGCTGGGATTGGCTCCAGCAGACCCCTGTGACCCAGTAGTTAGGATATATCAGATTGGATAATGGATGGATGGATGGATGGATGGAAATATAGAATTGTTTTTTTAAGTCTCTAAATGACAGTCCCATGTTAAGGTCAGCTGGCCAGCATCATCAGAAAACATAAAAAAAAAAACTGTAAAAAAAAATCTGTAGGGGTTGCAGGCCAAAAGACCACCCAGCCCCATCTGAGCATTCTGCCTAAAATAAATGTTCTCAAATAGTTTTTTTTTAAGGCTTTCTCTTTGAGGATTCGATGCATTGGGTCTCGTGGCAAGTTGGGTTACCTGCTGTTATTCAAACATCACAGGTGGCTGCACAGGACTTTAATCAGGTGGTGGTGGTTCAGAACTGGAAAAGAAAACTGAAAAAAGTAAAGACTAATAGAGATTGTGGGTTCATTGAAGAGTATTGTTATTTTATGCACATCTAGTTTAGGGGTAAAACTAAAATGCAGCTTAAGGCCAAATTTAAAAAGTGGGTTTTTAGTTTTTTGAAATGATCCATGGTGTTATATTGGTGTATCTATACTGGTAAATTATTCCATATTTTAGGTGCATAATAGCAAATGGCTTTCTCGCCACTTGGCTCTTGGAATAATAAGCAGGCTGATGTTAGAAGATGTAAGGTTACGATGATCACCTTCACTCTTAGAAATAATGGTTCTTTAACGGCACTATAAAGTTGTTTACTGAGTTGTATGATTCCTCATAGAACTATTGCTTGACAAAGCACCATTTCATTCTGTGATGGGTTCTTTGCATATGAAGCTGGCTGTTTGTGCTAAAAGCAAAATCTTAAATGTATGGTAGGCTACCAAGCAGGATACTAACAGATTAAGAAAGCCTGGACGTAGCCTGTGTTACTGTACTTATGCAGGAAGAATCCTTTAAAATCCTGATCCTCTGGTATTTTACAAATCTTTTATCATTTGTTTGTGGTTATTCACTGTTACAGATCTAAATAAATAAAGGTTCTTTCTGGAACCTTCCTGTGGATGGATCTCTTGGGAACCAAAAATGGTTCCCCCTATGGCCTTGCTCTGAAAAAACACCCTTGCACTTTTATTGTTAAGAGTGAAGAACTGGCTGTTATTGATATTTTGTATCATACTGACTTTAAAACGTCACTGTCTACAGCGCTTGTGCTGTTCGTATCTTTATATAGAACCTTTCCCAAGTTCAGATTGCTTCAGTAAATTCTTAATGGATAATTGGGAAAATTCAACATTGGATACAAAATAATATCAGCATAAAACACTATATACAGGAAGCGCAAAGCTTTGAACTAGAAAAAGACAATACACCTGAATAAAAATACAAAGTACTCCAAGAAAATCTTGAACAAATAGCATAATGTGTGGTCCAAACACAAATTATCTTTGAGCACCTGGACAGAAAGGGTAAAATGAAAGAAGCATCAGAGATGTCGGGGTAATTTTTTTTTTTTCAAACAATGAGTTGAGTCGGCTGATCTCATTCATTTAGGGAGGTCATTTCAGAATCTGGGCGCTATAGAGCGGAAGGCTTTGCTACCCACAGGGGGCTGGTTAGTTTGGCACACAACGAGATATCCAGAATCAGTGAATCTTAGTGGGCAGACAGGAGCAGAGTGATGAAGGAGGTTACTGTGGTGGTCCGGTGCAAGGCCATTTAAAGCTTTATAGGTTAGTAATAGAATTGTATTTTTGATAAATTCTATGTTTGTTTGCAGATAAGGCCCCATGTTTTCTGGAGTTTGGCAAGACGTGAGGCCGACATACAGCAAAATATAGTCCCAAAATCCACGGGCTTGTGGAAGAGCGCATATCTGCCATCACCTGTATGGCATATTACCGTTTTATGCTGGTAATTCAGAAACACGAGGACAACACTATTGGAACGGATTGGTGGACAGCGTGCCTCCCTTCGGCAACAATGGGCAATTTCGACTGCTTGGGAGCCTCGTTTCTGATGTCCTCTAAACATGGAGCTTAAAGCGGTAAGCAGCAACGT
Source organism: Polypterus bichir lapradei (assembly GCA_026402145.1). Taxonomy (NCBI): domain Eukaryota; kingdom Metazoa; phylum Chordata; class Cladistia; order Polypteriformes; family Polypteridae; genus Polypterus; species Polypterus bichir. The sequence goes on along the minus strand of JANRMT010062814.1, from coordinate 30,028,063 downwards.
CAATTCGACGAAGGGGCCACAGCGAGTTGCGAGCCCCTTCCGTCGAGCGAGTAATTCAGATTTTAGCCACTAGATGACATAATTGAAACATCTGAAGATAAAGACAGTCGAGCCGATTTGTGATCGAAAGGCAAGGCGAGTAAAACATTTCTGACGAGATCTTTTAACAACGAAGCTTTGATTCGCAGTGAATGATCCTCTTGTTCACAAGTGAACTTCACAAGCCTGGACTGCCGCGAGCAACACCGTTACTTGTGCTGCCATCTTTGCACCGGCTCCGTTACTTGTTGTGCTGTCATCTTTGCACCGACTAGTTCACTTACCGCTCTTAAAGGAAAATGCTCGCGGCCGGACAGTGGCGTAGTTAGTAGCGTTCGAGTTCCAGTTCGGCTTAGTCAGCTTGCAGAGTCTCCGCGTTCTCGGCGCTGTCGCATGAGGTTTATCTGCCCGCGAGGCGGATTCCAACAAGAAAGGCATTAAAACATCATGAGATGGACTGGAGTGATCGGAAACATCAAAGAACGAGGAGAAAACGCATGTGTGCAGGTATCGACACCCTAAAAAATAAGGACATGAATCTGAAACCCGAGCCCCATTTAAAAATAAGCTAAACAAGCTACAGCTTAGGGCCGCACAAAATTTAAGAAAGTTTTTTTTCTTTTAAATTTTTATGTGACTTTCATGTGTACTGTAATGTTATATATGTAATCAGTAAATACATTCATTTCAAAATAATTTGTATTTTTCACTTTAAATACCTTGCTAATAAATAATTAAAAAGTGCTGTTTTGGTGGGCACCTTAGTGAAGCCTTTTAGTGTAACGTTTTAACAAGGGGTCTTAAAGCTTTATATAGCTTAGTGTCTCACCAGAGTTTTTTTCCTATGTGCCTTCTCTTCTTCGTGATTAACTTCTGCTACTTGGTGCTATTGGGTGCAGTGGGATGAATGTATTTATTATCTATCTATCTATCTGTCTGTCTGTCGAAACATGTCCAGCAGTTTTTTGTATGCAATTATGAGGAGAATACATGACCCAATGCTCTGAATTACCTTAGCTTCTTCTTGTGTTTCTTTGAAAGAGTCTTTCAAACTCTCCACAAAACACAAACCTGGAGATCAGAGTGACTATGAACTGTTCCACAAGGAGACCTCTGATCCAGACAATTTGAATGATATTCAAGTCATCTCCATGTTTCACCTTTGTAGATGGCTGAACATTTTTTGAACTAGCATGAAGCCTGTTATTTAATGTAAATTTTACAGAGGAACTAGAAATGATGGTTATTGTTGGTGACATATTTGATGCATTTTAGTCATATTCTCATAAAAGCAGATTAGACTTTTATTAAGTGCCTTTCAGATCTGTTTATCTGTTGTGGCAAATGTGTTTTGGGAGTTTTCAGATTCGTCAGACAGAAGTTTCAGGTAGTTCTACTCAGCAATCATGGCGCCGGGGAGTGGTGACGTTCTGTGTGTTCATTAGCACATGCAAGTAAGAATTTCACTGTACGCTGTACACGGGACATGGAACAATAAGGAACCTATAAACCTATAATGAACCTATGAGGTGCCTTGAACTGCAGTTGATGAGACCTAAAATAAACTGGGCTGCTTTGTGTTTCAGCAAGCAAGCTGAATGCTCTTAGGATATAATGACTTTATGTCATGCCGGATTTCATTGAAAATGAAAACATTAAAAACTCCTTCAGGATTTCATAATTCCTGCCACAAACCCAAGACATGTTCCAAAGTGGCCTGTATGAAACAGCAGTGTGCATTAGGATCAGGTGGCATCCATTGGTGGGACTCTCTGAAGCTGGCACCAAGCTCCCCTGTCAGATAAGTGAGTAATGATGGAAAATAAGTAAATAAATAAATACTTTCAAAGACGAGATGAGTATTAAAAAGCATTGCGAGCACTGTTATGTCTGACCTAACTGGATATTCAGATTATTTTTGTATGGAGCCCTTCACTGAGTTCAGGCTCAATTTGACATCTCGATTGAAATCCCGCTGTTTTGCCATTTTAAAATGTTCACTGTGTGATTAGAATGCAGTGTGACATATGAAGAAGATGAAAATTTAAAGGCATGAATTCAAGTGCAGCTGTGATCACACTGGTTAGCACCTCACAGCTGTGAGGACCAGGGTTCAACACCTGGCCTGGTCTATGTCCTCACTGGGTTTCTTCATCCACCTTCCTAAAAACATGCATTTTGCGTTCACTTGTGATGATGTTCTGGTGGGCTTGATTGTGGGTGAATGTACCCTACACTGAATGGGTGTCACAGTGCGGTCAGGACAGACTAACAGCAAAAAAAAAAAAAGAGGGTCAAAAATGTTTACAATACTTGGAAGAAAATGAGTTCTTGTTTACTGTCAGGTGATCATTTGAATGGATTTAAATGCTCATTTGCTTTGTAGACAAAGGTGAAGATAATGTGACAGGTGAAGAACAAGCATTGAGGGCCTTAAAGCAATATTTGGGTTGAGAATCCAATTTTCACCATCATGATGGAGTTGTGAAAATTGACAGCAGTGCTGAATGTTTAATTGTTAGAAACTGTGTGAAACAAAACCTTTTAAAAGTAGGATTAATCCGTCTTTATCACCATTGGGCACATAGTGGGAGCTCTCAACAACTGGGACAGTTGCAGTCTACCCACACCCAGTCACACTGGGCCAGGTTAAAGTCACCAATTAACATAAATCACAAGTCTTTAAGGATATGGGAGAGTAAGCGAAGTAAAAAGACACAGAGCTATGGGAGAAAACGTGCAAATGCCACATAGGTAGTGGCATAATCTGCTTCTTAATGCAGTGTCACTGAGCACTGGGCCTTCCCAACTCATCTGTAACATTATTATTATTACATTTAATTCAATTAATTTTTGTACAGCATTCTTCTCTGAGTGCAGGCTCAGTGTCAGTAAGTCAGTTCCTTACACACTGGAGCCTATCCCACCTAGTACAGAGCACCAGTCCATTGCAAGGTGAACATATACACACACACCAGACACATGCTAGGGCCAGTTTAATCTGCATGTCTTTGGACTGTTCGGGGAAACTGGAACACTCGATGGAAACCCACTGGGGCACAGGGAGAACATGCAAACTCCACACAGGAAGTACCTGGGACATGAACGCAGGTCTCCTTAACTACGAGGTAGCAGCACTAGCACTGCACCACCCTGGGCTCAGAGTGCTGTAACAAATTCAAAGGTAAAATACCAACTGCAGACTTTGATTTGATTTGATTTTGATGTGTTATACTTTATTAATCCCCAAGGGGACATTGCCTTTTTTCGCACACATATTACTTATTGCATAATGCATACACATAAAGATACAGATAAGTTTACACCATTCCAAGTAGATTAACATAAATGGAACCAAAAATATCTGTCTATTAATATTAGTATTGAGCTATGGCAAGCTGACAGATAGGGAAAAAAAACAAAAACTCTGGTCAGCAACATGCCTAGAGAAAGTAAACCTCAGGGGGGCCATGGTCAGTTATAATACACAGAGCCGGACACAGTCCTGGAGACATCTCCCTCCCGCGCTTTCTACAGTGCTATATTTCTGCCAGGGTTCCTCCCCTGGTTGGGGTTCAAATGCCTCTTTAAGTTCTATTTTGTTCATTGTGTATATTAACATTGTTTATTATTTTGTTTATGTTGATGTATCTTTTTCCATGTGTTACGTGTTATGTTGGCAGTCCCTCAAGAGGCGACGGCCACCTGTTTTTCACCATTAAGGGACTGCTCTCTCTCTCTGTCCTATAAAGGCTGAGGATAAGTGACAGTCCCTTGCAGTTCATTGTGAATGATGTCATGGTGGTGGTGAGTTCTCCTGTTTATTTTGTTTTTTAATTATTTTATGAAATACTGATTTACTCTCATGTCTTTCTAATCATTTGGAAACTGAAGGCTTCTATTGATTTATGCTCCTTCAACTTGTACCCACTGAAGACCTGCAGCAATTAGGGGGCCAAGCCTCACCTTGAATGGGCACACTCAAAGTGATACACACGCACACACAATGGCCACCTACAGCTGGCCTTTATTGACATTATGTGTCATACTGACTTTATAACATCGCTGCTTCCGGCACTTGTTCTTCTCATGTCTGGAGTTCTTTCTAATAGTAATAAAATAATGATACATTTTATTTATATAATGCCTTTACCATGATTAAAGCACTTCACAAAAATTCAAAATCAACAACTGGCATAATACAACAATGGATGCAAAATAAAATCAGCATAAAACTCTAAATAAAGGTAAATACGGGAAACACAAAGCTTTGAATTAGAATAAGAGACAATAAACCGAAGAAAATACAAAAATACAAAACACTACTAGAAAATCATGAACAAATAACATACTTTGTGGCACAAACTACTGGATTTTTGATGTTATTTTCTATTTTTGACTTCATTTGCTGGACTTTGTGCTGCGTCTTTTGTACTCTTCAAAGCTGCACTGTTTAACAGAGCTTTTTGAAAATAGTTTCTTTATTTAGGAATATTTTTTGCTGCCCTTTTGTGTGACTAGCCAAAGTAGAAGGTTTCCCAATGTAATGAGCTTTTTGAGTCATCATTTGGTATTTAATGCTTTGGTACTCTCTAGTTCATAACGAACAGAGTCTATGCTGGCTGTCAAAGCCAGCATCACATTACACAACCTCTGGACAAAGTTGATGACTGCAGTTTCTGAGCTCATTGTCTGAGGATGTCACAATATTTGATTAAAAATAAAGGGAATGACAAATCAGAGTCTGTGTAATGATTTTACAGCACAGTTTCACATTTCCAAAGTATTGCAAACATGCCACTTTTTCTGACAGCCAAATAAGAACATAAGAAATTTGACAAATGTGATGGTACCATTCAGTCCATCATGTTCACTTGTTTAGCTAGTAGCTCAGTTGTTACAATGTCTTATCCAGATATTTCTTTTAGGTTGTCAATATTTCCCCTTAAACGTGAGGTTTCTGCTTTAAAAATAACACACTGCCTAATAGAGCCAGTGCTGTATGAAGGGTTAACAGGTACACACAAACTCTCCCCTTTATTTCTTTTTCCCATTTTGTCATGGTATGTAAAACACAAGACATCAGACATAAAGTCCAAAACATCCTTGTTCCTTTTTCTTTATAGCTTCTTTATGTTTTAGAGTTTAAAACATGGCAAAAGAGTGTGTGAGGTCAGCAAAATATCTGTTGGCCTCACCTTAGCATGATTAGGTTTCAAATATATCCTGCTGGTTTCAACCGGAACAGACCCAAAAATGGGAAGCTGGCAAAAACAACTATAATAGTCCCAAATATAACCCTAAATCCTTGGCTTGTATTAACAGGGTAAAGAAAAAACTTTATGAACAAATGATTTATTTACAGAAAATGGCAAAATACAAAGAAAAGCTGAAAAGATCAGTAAAGAGGCACAAAAAAGCTGTCTAAAATACAATACTAAAGAAAAACAGTCTCGATATATTAACCAAAACTCAAAATCCTTTAGTGAAAAGAATAAAGAAAGCCAGAAAATCCAACACAGAATGCACAATTCTGACTGATTCTCCACACAAATGAAATGCTTGATTGTTGAATCCTGCTTCATATAAAGCCAGGAGGAGAAAGAAGCTGTGTGGGCACTCATTGTAAGCTATCACATATGCACAAAGCCCACCTTTATGACTAAAGACAAAATTAAACAACAACAACAACATTTATTTATATAGCAAATTTTCATACAAAAAAATGTAGCTCAAAGTGCTTTACATAATGAAGAATAGAAAAATAAAAGACACAGTAAGAAAATAAAATAAGTCAACATTAATTAACATAGAATAAGAGTAAGGTCCGATGGCAAGGGTGGACAGAAAAAAAAAAAAAAACTCCAGACGGCTGGAGAAAAAAATAAAATCTGCAGGGATTCCAGACCATGAGACCGCCCAGTCCCCTCTGTGCAATCTACCTAACGTAAATGAAACAGTCCTCTTTGTATTTAGGGTTCTCATGGAAGGACTTGATGATGATGGTCACGTAGACTTCTGGCTTTTAGTCCATCAATGTTGGAGCATCATGATGCTTTGAGTAGGTGGTGGTGGCGCAGGCCACCACCACAAAGAAACCAGAAAAAGAAACAGAAGAGAGAGTAGGGGTCAGATTTTAGAGCCACCATGAATAGTTATTATGATGAATTAAACATACAGAGTATCAGGATTAAGTTAAAGTGAAGTTATGAGAAGGCCATGTTAAAGTAATGTGTTTTCAGCAGTGTTTTAAAGTGCTCTACTGTATTAGCCTGGCGAATTCCTATTGGCAGGCTATTGCAGATTTTAGGTGCATAACAGCAGAAGGCCGCCTCACCACTTCTTTTAAGTTTAGCTTTTGGAATTGTAAGGAGACACTCATTTGAAGATCTAAGGTTACGATTTGGAATATAGGGTGTCAGGCATTCCGATATATAAGATGGAGCGAGATTATTTAAGGCTTTATAAACCATAAGCAGAATTTTAAAGTCAATTCTGAAAGACACAGGTAACCAGTGTAGTGACATCAAAACTGGAGAAATATGTTCGGATTTTCTTTTCCTAGTTAGGATTCTAGCAGCTGCATTCTGCACTCGTTGCAAATGATTTATGTCTTTTTTGGGTAGTCCTGAGAGGAGTGCGTTACAGTAATCTAGTCGATTGAAAACAAAAGCGTGAATTAATTTCTCAGCATCTTTCAGTGATATAAGAGGTCTAACTTTTGCTATGTTTCTTAAGTGAAAAAATGCTGTCCTAGTGGTCTGATGAATATGCGATTTAAAATTCAGGTTACAGTCGACAGTTACCCCTAAGTTTTTTACTTCCGTCTTAACTTTTAATCCTAATGCATCAAGTTTATTTCTGATAACCTCATTGAATCAATTATTGCCAAACCTGTTGGGATGAGTCACAGACTAGTTGGACTGTGTTGCCGGGTATGCCACACTACACGACTTTAGAATAATGGGCGCATGCTGCGACTGCAAGTAAATAAGGTCTGTGGCAATAACAGCTTTGTCATTGGTTAACATTACTGAATGGATTAGTAGTAGAATGATTCACCCGGGCAGCCCTTAAAGTGCCCAAGTACTGTGTTGAATGCAATGGTTTGAAAGCTCCTTTGCAATTATACACATTACCCTCATTCACCATATGATCCAAATTAAAGACAGACATTGGGATACTGAGATATATTCCATTTAAGTTGGCAGCTCTGTATTTGAGCTCACAACGTGTCTGTGCTCATCCTGTCTACCTGGTGGACATGTCCACAGCTCAGTTAGGAATTTTTTCTATTGTAGTGTGCTGCATGTTGTCTAACAGATTTCATATTTATTTCATATTTACGCAGCATTGGACAGCAAGGTGGCACTATGGTTGGTGTTGCTAACTCAGAACCACTGGGAGCCGAGTTTGATTCCCAGTCCTCAGATTGTGCGTGTGGACTTTGCACACTATCTTTTCTGTACATGGAGTTCCTCTGGATGGTCCTTTAACATTCCAATGATGTTTTTGTGTTGGGTAAATTGGCAGCCCTGCTTTAACCCATTGTGTGTTTTATCTGTCTCTTGTAATGACTTGACATTCTGTCCAAGATGAGTTCTTGCTCTCTGCACAAGTATATCTTTTGATGAACAGACATCCTATCCAAGGATGGTCCTGCTTAGAACTCTTGTATGTGCATTGACAGGTCATTTGCTGAACTGCCCCTGACTTCATGGTCAAAAGGCAGAGTTTGAGGCCTGCATAGGCCTACAATGGGAGTACTTGTCCCTGTCAATGGCAAATTACACACACCACTAGGGAGGTTAAGTACTGTATAGTCCAAAAGTAAACTTACCAAAGGCACCAGAGGAATGCCAGACTTAATTCAAAAGTCCAATAGGAGGCAGCAGAGAGACACTTCTAGGTACAGGGAACAACCACCCCATTCTGATTGTTAAAGAAAGCTTCCTTGAATAAACATCTGGACACACACATACACAGATCACCACAGGGAGGTCTTGTTGTGGATCAGGCCTACAAACATCAAGGCCTGAATTCTTTAAAAATGGTCTGAGGGTTAAAAATGACCTGGCAAACCCAAAAAGGAAGAGGGGAATCACCAAATTCCCTATCACAAATAAACAAAACATTTATATTTAATTCAGTTTATTACATTAACTAAAATAATAAACATAATAAATCAAAAATATCTGGATGGATTTTATTAGCAGACAAATATTTTCAGGTTTCTCCAGAAATGTTCAATTGGGTTCAAGTCTGCGCTCTGGCTAAGACACTCAAGGACATTTACAGAGTTGACCCTAAGCCACTACTGCATTGTCATTGCTTTGTACTTAGGGTCACTGTCCTCATTATCTTTGGCCCAGTATGAACGCTGTGGAGCAGGTTTTCATTAGCGATATCTCTGCACTTTGCTCCATTCAGATTTCCCTCAATCTTGTCTAGTCTCTCAGTACCACAGCATGATTCTGCCACTGCCATGCTTCACCGTTCGAATGGTATTGCAAAGGGGATGTGCAGTTCCTGGTTTCCTCCAGATGTGACACTTAAAATGGAACAGTTCAATGTTAATTTCATCAGACCACAGAATCTTGTTTCTCACAGTCTGAGAGTCCTTTAGATGCCATTTTGATAACTTCATATTTTTTTTAATAAATTTTCAAACAGTCATAATTCTAGTGTTTTCTTTACAATTCTGGAAAACTGAGTATTGCTTAAGATGGGGAAAATTAATTTAAATGATTTTAGAATAAGACTGCAACATAACAAAATCTGAAAACAATAAAGGGGTCTGAATACTTTCTGAAGGCACTGTACATGCAGTTTCCAGTTTAATTACTGTAACATTTAACTTTTAGTTTGAAAAACATTGCTGTGCCTGCAGTTTCTAGTTCAGTTAGCACACATTTGGCATAGAACATAGGGACATAAGAAATTTGACAAACGAGAGGAGACCATTCATTTGACATGTCACTTGTTTGTTTAGCTGATAACTAAGCTGTCCCACTATCTCATCCAGATGCTTTTTAAAGGTTGTCAAGGTTTCTGCTTCAACTACTTGTCCCAGTAGTGTGTTCCAGATTCCTATAACTCTTTACATAAAGAGACACTTCCAGGCTTTCAATCCTAAATGCACTTTCCCTTGATTTCCACTGATGTCTTTGAGTACGCATGTCAAAAATAAATTGATAGAATTCTGCTGGATCTACTTTATCAATGCCTTTGAGGATTCTGAAGACCTGGATTAGGTCCCTTCACAGTCTCTTCTGCTCTAGCCTAAACATATCAAACTCTCTGACTCTGTCAGAGTAGGCCAAGTCCTTAAGTCCCATGATGCACCCGGTTGCTCTCCTATGCACAGCTTCAAGTGCTGCTATGTCTTTCTTGTAGTGTGATGACCAGAACTGCACACTCCATATGTGGTCCCACTAGTGCATTACATAGTATGAGCATAATGTCCCTTGATTTGCATCAATGGCTTTTAAAATATAACCTAAAATTTTAATTGCCTTTTTAATCTCTTCTGCACATTGCTTAGACAATGAAGATGTTTTCTCAACACAAACTCCTAAATCCCTTTCAGAGGTTCCTAACTGTAGGGCACTGTCTCCCATCTTGTATTTATGAATTATTTTCCTTTTACAAACCTGTAGCACTTTGGACTTTTCTGCATTAAACTGCTTTTTCCAAATGTTCGCACAGTTCTGAAGCTCGTCCAGTTCCTTTTGAATTGTATTGCTGCCTCTGCCATTTTTTAAATTTTAGTATCATAAAGATCATAATCATAAAATTTCTATTATTAAAATATTTACTATACAAATCTTTCTAGTTTAACTATCCTATTGTTGTTAAACTTTATATGAAGGCACCATCAAAACACACAATTTATTGATTAATTGCTATAGTATTTTTACATTTAGTTTGAAAAGTTTTGCTGTATATTCAAGTTCCAGCTTAGTTACCCTCCAGCTGTCACTTTTAATACTTTCTATACATGCGTTTCCTATCCCATTTGTAAGAATATGCTGGCCATATTTGCATTATTACTTTTAAAAGGTAGACCTTTGTCATGCATGTTTCCACTTTCCCAGTTTTAAATAATAATTCTGAGATAAATCCCTGTTCTAGTTTAATAACAATATTGTAACCCTTTCCTTAAGTGAATGTTCCAGTTTAATTACCCTATCATGGCTCCATGTCGTATAAGCCATTTGTTATGCTTTCATAGCACCCAGCACTGCCAGGATTGGCTCCCCACCACGCAGAGTTAGACTAAGCATACATGAGAATGTCACATTATGTTTTTTTAATTATTTTACTTTGCCTTTAATATGCGACTCCCCTAACTTGCTGTCATTTTGTTAGTTTTATAGCCATTTGTGTGAAAAAGACAGAACAGGAGATCCCCTTTCTGAGAAAAAAAGCTCAAGTGTCCAGTGAGATTAACAGCCACACATTTGTGCAGTCCAGGTGCATGAGCCTGGCTTTTCACATTGCGAAATGCAGAGTACCCCAGAGTGGCACAAACTTTTTATTTTTTTAAGATATGTCATTTTGTGGCTTGTGTGCTGCAAGAAGCCCAAGCTTTGTGCACCTGTTAGCTTGGCAGCATTAAATTGGTCTCTGAGGTGATGGATGCAAACATTCAGCCCCCCAGGGAGGGCTAATCACTCTCTGATGGGTTTTTTCTTAGTCTGCAACACAAGGCTGAAAGAGCCATGGAGGATCACTAAATACTCCCAGGACACAGCTGCTTGTGTTTTGGGAGTTTTTGTGTGTATATGGAGGGGTTTAAGTTACCATTACTCCAAGTACTGTATTTACAGGTCCTTAAGAGACTGACAGATGATGAACCCCAGGCTAATTACATCAGTTTTAAAGTGAGCACCAGACAGAGAAAATTTTCCTACTTAAGCCCACTCACTATAGCCTTCACCTTGACTGTAATCAAACCCCTGTATCTTCACCCCAACCCCTCTAACCAAAAGAGTCCCAGAAAGCACTGCTGATTTACTTACAATTTACTTGTTGTCCTTTCTATGAAAATGAAAAACATCACCCTGCATTTTCATACATGTTAATCCTATTCAAGGTCCAAAAGTTTGTGCTCATCCCTTTAGTAAAGCTATGGATTTGCTGTCATTCTACTCGCATGTCAATGTCAATATTCTCTGGGACTACAGGTTCTCAAACTCCATGGTTGCTAGTTTAATTATTTGGACCAGAGTTTAAGTAACTGGTAACATTCTGGAGCTGATCCTGGCATCATTTCATGCAAGGCAGGAGTCGTCCCCAGACAGGTCCCTTCATTATTGTGGTCAAACATGTCTTCCTTCACTCACACATGTATCTCTCTAATATGTAATGGTTAAGGCTTTTGACTTCAAACCCTGAGGTTTTGGTTTCAAATCTCGCTACTGATGCTGTGTGGCCATGAACAAGTCACTTGACCTGCATGTGCTCCAAATGGTGGACCAAAAGAAGTGTAACTACAGGTAATTATATCATAAATGCTGTAAATCACCTTAGATTAAGGTGTCAGCCAAATAAGTAAATGTAAGATATGCATCCTAGTCCAGTTAGGCCCCCAAGTCACATGTACACACTTGATGATTTAACTCCTTTGCTTTATAAATATTTGTTTTTATGATTACATTTGATGATGAGCACCCAACACTAAATCAGCTACTCCTCAGTGGGAGACATTGTTATTTGCTCCCATGTCTGCTTGCTTCTAATTAGCTGCCTTAAAATATTTAAAAACAATTAAGACAGCAACATTTTAACAACAAAGAGAATTAAATAATAATAAAAGAAAATAAATAGACACTCTTGTACTTAAAGCAATTACAGCAAATCATGTCTGCCTAAATTTCCTGGAGAATTAGAACACTCTCCCTGAAGCGCGTGCAGACACACACCATCTAATTACAAGGGAAGTGCAAATGAAAGCAAAGAATCAGCCTTTAGATTTGAGAGCAGCAGCTGCAGAGCAACCGCGGGGCCAAGTGTGAGACCCTCTGTGTGCGTCTGAGTGCTTGATGGCAGTACACAGCAATGTGCAGATCCTCGGCAGGAGCTGTGGAGCTCATCTTTACTTCCTTGGGCAAGTGGAAGGACAGACTCATTTCTCGTCTGTTTCAATTGGAGCTTCCTTCTGCTGCTTGGGCACCAGGTGGCATCAGTGCACACTTTTGTAAATGTATATGTTTATAGCGTCATTATGGTCAGGTATACAAAGTACAGTGAAATTCTTACTGGCATGTGCTAATCAGCATGCAACATGTTTCTAGCCTCCAGTGCCATGATTAGTGAGTGTAACAACTTTACAAAGATTAGCCCATGCCACCTGCTAGAGCTGCACATTGACAGTCCCACAGACACTGGGCACATTCACCCTGTTGCCAATGCTGAGAGCATGAGAAAAGCAACTTTAGGTAGTGTAGTCTGAAGGCTCCACCTGAACTACTGAGATTTAAAATGCTGTGTGTGCTGTAACTCGGGCTATTGAATGGCCTCTGTCTGTTTAATTTCTCTGAATTTCTGATTGGTTGCTGTGACTTTTGCAAGGACAAGTCAACATTTTCTCAGTTTTTCTTGTTTGGCAGTTTTTAAATGTATATTTTAGTCCTCTCACATTTCATTTACTGGCATAGCAATGTGATGCACTGGTTTGCACAAAGCCTTGATTGTATGCAATTCGGCTAACTTTTGCTTTGAAAAATCCCACAGAAAAAAAAATAACGATACTGAGCTGTATAAGCTGCTGCTGCCTCTCAAGCATGTCTTATTTAAACATTTTGCAAAGCCAAATGCCACATTGGGATCCCTGCGATCAAGTGCAGGGTCAGGAAAACTAGGAAATAAAAAAGTAAAGTGGCCTTTATAAAGGAGTCATGCTTACAGTAAGTCTTTTATTGAGGTGCTGAGAGTAAAGCCAAGTTATTTACAACCAAGAAACTATAATATTAAGGGAAACATGAAAGATGGGTATCCAGCACTTTTTTAATGCAGATTTAAATATCTCCTTCTGAGTCCATGAGAATCGCATAGGCTTGTGATCTCTTATTAAGATGTGACAGAAATGGCCTTGGTCCACTGTTAGAAAACTATGTAGGTCTATTCAAAGTTAGCCCTCACCTCAGTCTTTCTGAAATGCTGCACCTGTTCAACATTTGAGGTCACTGTAAAGACATTCCAGTGTGAACGTAATAGTGAAACATATCAAAACCTCTCTAAACTTGTACATTATACTCTTATTCTCCCAGTTGAGACTGCAACATTTGAACGAAGCTTTTTTGCAATGAGAAGAATTAGGACCTGTCTGTGTCAGGGCCATCTTAACAGCATTATAAGCACCCGGCCAGAGCAGTGCACTCGGGCCCCTACCCACACAACAACTCACCAAGTCACAACATACATAGATTAGCATGGGGACCCCGGGCAACTGCCCAGCGTACCTATGCACTAAGATGGCCCTGGTCTGTGTTGTACCATACGTGATCTGATTCTGTTCACTGGTTGTATTTAATATTGAATCAGACTAAAGAGAAAGTTTGGACCAGGACAAAACTGTGGACATTTATCCAAACCAGAAGAAATGGTGAGTCATTCTTCATTAAGGTAAGCCTTACTCTTCTTATGTATTGCAATATGGTTTTGGCAATGTTTTTAAGTTTTTATAGCCAAACCCCTTTACATGACCAATGGTATTGGCACTGTGTTATGTCCTTTGCCATCCTACTTAAAAAGTGAAACTCTGCAAATGAGATGAAATCATTAATATCCAATAAAATTAAATACAAAGAAACAGCAGTGGGCACTAATTTATAACAAGTCCTGTTCGATCCCCCCACCCCCACCTTTTGAGCCACTGTCCACCCAAATGTCTGTGCATGTTGATGCCTTTAATGATCACAACCCTTCAGAAATTTATAGGGTCACAACTTTTTCATCCACCAATTCATGAATTGAACCTGCACGACTGAGTTTTAGGGTCATGGGGAATCTGAGCCTTTCCTGGCAGTAAAAGGCCAGAAACCACTCTGAATAGGCAGGAGCTTATCAAAGCGTACACTCAGACACACTATAGTAATTCAGAGTCAACAAATAAAACAAGACGTATATTACTGGGATGATCGAGGGAGAGTAGAGCTCTTGGGGAAAACTCCATCCTGACACACAGAGAGCTTGAAAACTGGGCTGGAATTTGAACCCAGCACTCTGAAAATGTTAGACAGTAGTCCTAACTACCAGGCTGGTGGTTTACATTTTATTATTATTATCATTATTATTATTATTATTATTATTATTATTATTGTAACGATCTGAAAAAGAAATTGCCACTAAGCAGTGTGTTCTAAAAAGAGAGCTCCTTGCAGTAGTGGAGGCGACCCGGCATTTTCAACACTACTTACAAGGGACTGCATTTACACTGCGCAGCGACCATACATCCTTACAATGGCTGATGTCTTTTAGGGAGACAGAGGGGCAAGTGGCAAGGTGGCTGGAATGGCTACAGTCATTTCAGTTTGATTCATCCGTACTTTATCGGCTCAGTTGGATATGGTGGTAAACAAGGACCATTGCAACTGAGATCAGCAACTGCCTTTGGTTCTCCTGGCATGCTGGACAGTGGTTGGAGTCTACACAGTGCACCCCTGCCATGTTGATGCTGAGCCGGGAATTGAGAACCCCGGACTATCTCGTATATGGTTTGCCACCAGAAGGGGAAGAACTGCAGTCTAGACAAGAGTATAAGAGTTCAGGACCAAATTGACAGGGCTCACACGTTCGCACGGGATCATCTGCACAAGGCTGGCCTTACCCAAAAGCGGCATTATGACATCAGAGCCAGGGAACACCCGTACTCCTCCAGTGATCGAGTGTGGGTGTAAAGTCCCCGATGGAAGAAAGGTCTCTCCCCCAAACTTGATAGTGCGTGGATGGGTCCTTGCCAAGTGCTCGAGCATGTGGGCGAAGTGGTGTACTGGGTGCAGATGTCAGCAAGATGACATCGGGTGTTTCTGCATCAGGATCGGTTGGCGCCTTATCGGGGAAGGTTTGGTGTTGATGAAAGGATCGAAGTGCCAGCCGACCAGGATGTAAACCAAGAACAGCCCGATTCGGCGCTGGAGACACTGGGAACAGAAACGCCTTCTACAGATGACGTCACGCGTTCCGAGCGGCCCAGACGAGTCATCCGATTACCAGCTCGTTATCAGCATTTTGAAGTGTCCTCGGGGGCGAGCAGCGTGGGGGGGGGGGGGGGGGGGGGGGGGGGGGTTGGGGCAGTGTAACGATCTGGGAAAGAAATTGCCACTAGGCAGTGTGTTCTAAAAAGTTAAAAGAAAAAAAAGAGGGGCAGGCAGAGACACAACTGCCACTCTTAATAAAACAGCCTCTGGGGTGCTGGGAAGGTGGGACTTTTGGAAAAAAAAAAAGGAAGAGTGTTTTTTTTAACTCGTTTGTGGGTTGGGTTTTAGAGTTGAGTGTTTGTTGTTTGTCCTGACTACATTGTTTTCGGCTTGTTGAAGTCAGAAGAAAAATAAATAAAAACCATTACTTTTTTTTCACAATTGCCACCACTTGCCCGCGAGATTTATTTGCCCATCTGGGAAGGGGATATTACATTATTATTATTAGTAGTAGTAGTAGTAGTAGTAGTAGACGTTATCCTGTTTGTAGGGGACAAGAGCTCATCCCAACAGTACTGGCAGTTAGCAGTACAGTACCAGTCAATCACAACACCCATAATTCCACACATCTACATTCACAGTCACAAATGGGACATTTTATGATCACTCATCACCCTTACAGTGTGTTTTTTGGGGATGTGTGAGGAAATCTCATGCAGACATGTGGGGAAATTGTAAGCTCCACAGAGAGAAAAACAAACAAATGTTTTTCTTATGATCTCAATCTTATTGAGGTAAAATGCTAAAAAAAATACAAAGTAAATCAAACTAATTTAAGCCTCACATGAAAATGGATCAGCAATTCACCCAACCCACAGCAAAGAAGAGCACAATTCCACCTCTCACTCCAAAACCCCAGCTGAACCTCGCCAAAGGTGACAGTAAAAGGATGCCCCAGTCCATCAGACGAGGAGGAGATGGCATGAGCGACCACATTGGACCCTCAAGAAGGAGATAAAGAAGGGAAAAAAGCAGGAAATTAGAAATGTGGCAGTGATGCTTATCACTGGGCAACTGGCCCTGGGTCTGTGAGGCTGCAGTGCCAATCATAGTACCATGCTTCCTTCTACATCAGATGGATACTTTTGAAAGAGTGAGCATATTTAAATTTCTTGGAGTGGTTATCACTGATGCACTGAACTGGGCACAACATCTTTCATTCTCCGTCTAAACTGAGTCAGCACGACCCTTTTTTCACAAATTTCTGAAGACAAATTGCATTTCTCCATCCATTTATTCTAACTGACTTCTACGAGGTGTGGCAGAAAAGTAATGAGACTGGCAACACTGCAAGCGATCTGGCAACGCTGCGCTGTTGTCCTTGATAGTTTAGTTAGTTTAGTTTAGTCAACTTTATTGTCATCTCTGCTATAAACTGTACAGGTACATAGAGAGACGAGACGACGTGGCTCCAGGTTTTTTAGTGCAGACAAACATAGAACAGCATAACAGAGAATATAGAATAAATAGGCATATGAAATAGACAATAAATAAGTGACACATTTTAAACTAGAGAATGTGCTATATGCATTTAAACTAGACAAGAGTTTTAAATAAAGTTAGAACTAGAAAAAGACGAAGAGGTAGAAATCAAGTCAGAATGCCGTATTCTTAAACAGTTGAGGTTGACAGTATGTTACATTATGACAGAAACTGTACCCTGGTTATTTTCAAGTACCAAGTTCAACATGAGTGCAAATATGCAAAAACAGGTGCAAAGTGACATTATGCATTGGATGCGCAGGAGGTAGAAGGTTATAATGTAACAGGTTTCTATATACAGGTACTATATAATACTATTTACAGGTTATTTATGTGTACAATGTTCACATAAACATGTGCAAGTATTTATACGGCAGCGTATAATCTTAGTCCAGTGGGTGTTAGCAGCAGTGTAGTCATACTGCAGAAGATATTGTGCATCAAATGACATGATGCGTATAAAGTGCAGTTGTGCAACATAGTTCTTTCACAAACCAGGTGTGTGTGTGGGGGGGAAGTATGATGGCTGGGAGTGAGTTCAAGAGTCTTATGGCTTGTGGAAAGAAGCTATCACGCATCCTGGAAGACCGAGACCTGATGCTGCGGAAGCGTCTGCCAGAAGGAAGGAGCGTGAAAAGTCCGTGTGAAGGATGAGAGGGGTCTAGCACGATGCAGGAGGCCCTTTTGATGCAGCGTCTGTGGAAGATGTCCTGCAGTGGCGGAAGAGACGTTCCGATGATGTTTCCAGCTGCTTTGATGATCCTTTCAAGCCGCCTGATATCAGCAACAGTACTGTTTCCGAACCAGGTGGAAATGCAGCTGGTTAGGACGCTCTCTGTAGTGCCCCTGTAGAACATGGTGAGGGTGGGAGGGGTCAGGTTGGCTCGCTTCAGTCGTCTCAAAAAGTGTAGACGCTGCTGAGCCTTTTTGGTGATGGAGGTGGTGTTGGTGGTCCAGGTGAGATCATCTGAGATGTGAACTCCCAGGAACTTGGTGTTTTTTACAGTCTCAACCGTGGAACCGTGGATGCTAAGTGGTGTGTGGGTGGAGCGAGCTTTCCTGAAATCGATGACCATTTCTTTAGTTTTGTCCACATTCAGCGACAGGTTGTTGTCACTGCACCAGGCAGCCAGCTGCTTCACCTCATCTCTGTACGCAGACTCATCGTTGTTGCTGATGAGCCCCACCATGGTCGTGTCGTTGGCGAATTTGATGATGTGGTTTGAGCTGTGCAGGGCAGTGCAGTCGTGAGTCAGGAGTGTAAACAAAAGTGGACTGAGAACGCAGCCCTGAGGAGCTCCGGTACTCAGCCTGATGGTGCTGGAAACAGTGTCACCGATTCGGACGGACTGAGGTCTCTCTGACAGTAAATCAAGTATCCAATTGCAGAGTGAGGTGCTTAGTCCCAACTTGCTCAGTTTCACACACAGTCTATGGGGAATGATGGTGTTGAACGCTGAACTGAAGTCTATGAACAGCAATCTAACATAAGAGTCTTTATTGTCCAAGTGAGAGAGGGAAAGGTGAAGTGCAGTGGATATGGCGTCCTCAGTTGACCTGTTTGTGCGATAGGCGAACTGCATAGGGTCCAGTGAGTGGGGGAGGTTGCTCTTCACTCGTGCCATGACAAGCCTCTCAAGGCACTTCATGGTGATGGGGGTCAGTGCTATGGGCCGGTAATCATTCAGGCAGGAAACTGAAGATTTCTTTGGCACTGGGATGATGGTAGTGGACTTGAAGCACGTCGGGACGATCATCTGGCTCAGTGAAGTGTTAAAGATGTCTGTGAACACCTCGGCGAGCTGATCAGCGCAGTCTCTCAGCACTCGACCTGGAATGTTGTCCGGACCAGCAGCTTTACGTGGGTTGATCTTGGAGAAAGTTCTCCTCACGTCAGCTGCAGGCAGAGAGATGGTCTGGTCGGTGATGAGAGGTGTCGCTTTCGTCGGCGGCATGTTGTTCAGTGCGTCAAACCGTGCGTAGAACTTGTTCAGTTCCTCAGGGAGTGTGGCATCTCCCTCACAGCTGCTTGATGCTGGCTTGTACTGGGTGACAGCCTGGATGCCCTGCCATAGACTGCGGGAGTCTTTTGCGTCTTTGAAGTGGTGCTGGATCTTTTTGCCATACGCTCGCTTTGCTTGGCGGATAGAGCGAGAGAGGTTTGCCCTAGCTGTTCTAAGGGCAGCTGTACTCCCGGACCGGAACGCAGCATCTCTCTCTCTCAGCAGCGCGCACACCTGTGCTGTGAACCAGGGTTTCTCGTTGGCTCTAGTGGTGATGTTCTTCAGGACGGTAACATCCTCTGTGCACTTGGTAATATAGCAAGTCACAGATTCTGCAAACTCGTCCAGGTTAACACAGCCGTCATACGTCGCCGCCTCTCTAAAAACATTCCAGTCCGTACATTCAAAACAGTCCTGGAGTGCTGAGACCGCTCCACTGGGCCAGACTTGGATGGTTTTCCTGGCAGGTCTCGTGCGTTTCAGCAGCGTCGAGTATGCGGGTCGCAGCATCACTGTAGCATGGTCGGAAGAGCCGATGTGTGGGCGCAGTGCTGCTTTGTAGGCACCACGCACGTTGGTGTAAGCTTTGTCCAGGCAGTTCTCCCCCCTCGTAGCAAAGTCCACATGTTGATGGAATTTGGGGAGAACTGCCTTCAGGTTTGTGTGGTTGAAGTCGCCGGCAATGATGAAAAAGCCGTCCGGGTGTGCGGTCTGGAGCTTTTTGATTTCCTCGTACAGTTCGGCTAATGCTAGGTTAGCACTAGCGCTAGGCGGCAGGTAAACAGCTACGAGTAGCACCACAGAGAATTCTCTCGGCAGGTAGAACGGGCGGCTCTTTACGGCTAGAAACTCTATCTGTGGCGAGCAGTGGCGACTCACTTCAGCAGAGTTCGTGCATTAGAGACTGTTGATGTAGATGCACAAACCGCTTCCGCGGCTCTTACCGGACAAAGAGGCTTCTCTGTCAGCCCGATAGCATGCTAGCCCGTTGAGCTGGATAGCCGAATCCGCGATGTCCGCGTTCAGCCACGTTTCCGTGAAAATAAAAACACAGCAGTTCTTTATCTAACGCTGGGTTGATTGCTGGAGCCACAGAAAGTCCATTTTGTTGTCTAGTGAGCGGACGTTGGAGAGCAGGACAGATGGAAGTGCCGGTCGGGCCGGGTTAACTTTTAGCCTCGTGCTAAAGCCTGCACACTTGCCCCGCTTCTGTTTCCGGGAACAGCGCTTACGCTTCGGCCAGCTGCGCTTTGTTGTCTCGCCCAGGCTCCATAACATCTCCAACGGCAGATTCGGCGGAGGAATTGTGGATTTCCTTCCGATTTCAAGCAGGATATTTCTGTCATAAGTGATACGCATCTTACTTGTTTACAAACAAAACGAAAAGTACACAAAACGGACGAGAATCAGTATAAAAACACTGAATTCCCCGGAGCGCTCTTAGCCGCTGCCTGCTCGTGGCGCCGCTACCTGAACTCCAGATAGAGCACGTGTATCAGTACCCTCCCATAGCTCAGTGCGAGTTTCAACTCCTTCCGTTAACTACGTAATTTTTGTGACTGCTATTAGCGAGTTGTGTTTTTGGTTGTGCGTCATGCAAAATGGAACAGCGGAATTTGGAGCAACGTTGTGCCAGTAAATTTTGTGTTAAGCTTGGAGAATCTGCAAGTGTGACGTTTGAAAAGTTAAAACAGGCCTATGGGGAACATTCTTTATCCCGAGCTCAAGTTTTTCAGGGAGGCCTTCAACTTCGAAAACCAATGAAAACATCGAACGTGTGAACACTCTTGTGAGATCAGACCGTCGTTTAACATTAAGAATGTTGAGTGAACAATTAAATTTTAACAGATTTACCTTTCATCAAATTTTGACTGAACATTTGCGCATGCGAAAGGTCTGTGCCAAAATGGTGCCGAAAAACCTCACAATTGAGCAGAAGGACAATCGAAAAAACGCATTCCTGTGGTTCCCCAGCCCCCTTATTCACCTGAACTCAGTCCGTGTGACTTTTTCCTTTTTCCTAAACTGAAAAATGTCCTCAAAGGACATCATTTCGGGACTTTAGAAAACATCCAAAAGAGTGTAATGGACATGCTGAAGACCATACCGGTTGAAGACTTCCAGCGCTGCTACCAACAGTGGGAACAACATCTCCATCGGTGTGTAGCTGCCCAAGGGAACTACTTTGAAGGGGATAACATTGATGTTTGAAAAAAATAAAAACTTTGGTAAATAAAAAATCAGTCTCATTACTTTTCTGCCACACCTCGTATATGTGCACAATGGAGTCACGGGCTGCATAACATAATGGTCTGACACTTGCTTGGCTCAAGAGGGTAAAGCACTGCAGTGGGTGGTGAAGGTGACACATAATATAACTAGCACACATCTGCCTTCTGTTCAGGATGATCACAACACTCTTTACCTTAGAAGGGCAAGCAGGATTATTAAAGACCTTGGGCATCCTTCACAGCCGATTTTCATCTCTCCCTACAGGACCTTTGGCACTTGCACTAGCAGATTTAAAGATAGTTTTTACACTCAAGATGTAAACATCTTGAACACATAATCATAACAAAAAATGCAATATATCACTGTATAACAAATATGTGTTGTTTATAATTTTGTCACCAGGAGGCCTTGTAGCAACCAAAAAAGTTTGAAAGAACAATGCCAGTATTTATCTCAGAGCTACTCCTTGGAATTGCACTAAAAGTCTGACTGGGATGAAGAAATTGTCCTACTGCAGAGTAGGACACGAGAAATAGTTATGACACGTCCTGCTTCCACTCCCAGCCAGGAGTAGGAGTTCATGTTTGAGAAAGAATGCTGTCTCGATTCTATGGCACCTTGAGCTGCAAACTGGCACTTATGAAGTGTTTTGCAGTTTCCTTGGAAATCACGATGATGTTTTGCAGTTTTTTCTGATACTAACGCTAAGGCTTCACCATAAAGATAATAAAAATAGTAATAAAATTAATAATAATATTAAAAGTAGGACGAGGAGGAGGAGAAGAACTATAATATAATAAGGCAGGATGTTAGCCTAAGCTGCACCAAATTGTTGCCAATTCATAACAGCATCAAGAATAATATAATGAGCAACAAGATATAAAGGCCGAGACACACACACCAAATGAGAATTAAGCCCGATAAATGGGAATGCTTATTTAACAATGATTTAACAATGATCCACATCTGTATTTTGAGAAGAATCACTTTCCTGCTGTTATGGCCACAGGAAACTCCTCGTAAAGTAACAGTTACTGAAACTAGCAATGGTTATTCTTGCACTGCTTCTGAACTCATCTTCACTCTTCCAGTGTTTCCAATTGTCTCACAAAGTAGCAATAAACGTCTCTCTATCACCATGATCACCACTTATGTTCTATGAAGCCATATTTATCCAGTGCCATGGGTGTCTCCAACTACCTTCTTGAACCTTCAAGGGTTTGTAAAGTGTAACACGAATATTCTAAGGGTCCATGAAATGCAGAGCTCAGTGTACTCATATGACATTTTGCTGTCAATCACCCATCCAGCCCAGCTGGATATTCAGGGTAACATGCTGGTTGCTACTGTACAATTTGCACCCATGACCACCTGTGTGTTGATACTGTGATGTTGCATGTGATTCCCATCTGCATGCTTATCCACACTTAGGGCAATGATCTTTATGTGCAAGTGTTAATCCCACTAACAAATCCAGCGACTTGCATGAAGACAGCTTGCTTTAACATTACCTCACTTGGTGTGCTGGGGAATTGTATAAATCTTTGTATTACCTTATACATTGTAAGGATGTTCTAAGTTTTGTACAAAATTCAACAAATGGTTGGTTGTGACTTACTTAAATCATTGCTATTGCAAAGCTGAAGTTTTCCTGTGGCCCGAAAAATGTAACGTTACTGATATTTTCATTTCGGCTGACAGATCATGGCTTCTTCTTGTAGCTGCAGCAATCACAAGGGATTGCATAATGTACAAGATTTAATACAAATATTATTCCCTGAGTCAATCAATATCTTTTTAGGAGTTTTTTTATTGTCCAGTGTTACCAAAATATTAAACCTTTACCGAAGTGGGCGTGCCAAACAGCTCCAAGTGCTGCTCTGTCTTTCTTGTTGTGTAGTGACCACAACTGCACACATGACTCCAGAGTTGGCCTCACTACTGCATTATATAGTCTGAACATAATGTGCCTAGACTTATATTCAAAAGTTTTTATGGGTATTCATGGTCATTACTGGCACAGAATAGTAGGCATGCACATATATTATTGTAGGAGAAATGTTTTCACAATACTGCAAATAAAGGAATTCAACAGTGGACTAAATGTTCACAGCTCAGAGGAAGCATTTCAGAAACTGTTGTGGACGCTAGGAGTCACTGTTGCCCCTTAAACCTAACAGACAGACACTCAGGATACAGGGTAAAAACACTAAGAAGTTGTTTTTAATTATTTTCTTCTCATACAATGCCCTCCAAGAACCACAGCTACACATAAACAGGCAAGTAAACACAATACACTATCACCTCAAATCTTCCCTCTCTTTTCTCCTCCTCTGCAAATCCAAGTAGGCGTTGTCCACCTCCTCCCGACTCAGGTTCCCTGCTGGGTTCTCTGCAATCCTTTTCATATTTGCCCGATCTGGAAATGCTTCCGTTCTTTCGTCCATGAAACCTGCTAGCACTTCCAGGCTCGGTGAGATTCTTGTCTCTCAGTGTCCTACATCATGCTGTGGCAGCACCCACGGTTCCCAGCAGGGCTGTAATGCCAAGCTCCATATCCCATGGTGCCCTGTGGGAATCCGGGGCACCAGTATACTGTAATGAAACTGCCATTTAGAGCCTTGGGAGAGGCAATGTCCCAAAATAGTTGCCTTCCCCCCTCCTTCCTGTCTCTGGGCGTCCTTGCCGGGTTGAGCTGCCGACCATCTATCACACTATTTAAAAAGGCAGTCATTAAGTGTACCATTCGAAAAATAGAGCTTTACATAAAAATAAGGGTAAATTACAAATATAACAAAGATGATGAAGAAGGCATCTGACAGTGCTGCTTTCCACAAGCTGGCTATTTAAGAGTCAAAAGTTGGAAGCGATGGTGTCCCACTTCGGAGCTATGAATGCTTTATTTTATATACAGTAGCACCTTTCCACATTTAACCTAATTCCCAGGTCGCATATAGCATTAACTTAGTGACATTCACTGATTCAAGATTGTGAAATGAATTTGTGCTTTACAGTCTGAAGCTTAATTGTGAAGACTATTTTTTAGAAAACAAGTTGTCTGTTTGTCATTGGGACCATTCATGATAACACAAGGAGTAAAGACTGATCCTGTGTCTTTGTTGTTCATTGTCCAACACCTTGGCCTCACTGTTCACAAATTCTTTTTTTTAGCTGATGAGTTTACCAAAATATGTTACAAATTACATTATACTGTAATAGTAAATGTTGCCAAATTTGCATGATTGGAATTGGGTTATGGGATTCAGTTCACATGATTCACATGATTAGGGATTCATTCAGATTGAATAGTAGAACATTAAAGCATTAAAAAAATGTTGTTGACTCATTAGTCTTGCCCAGCTCATCCCTCCAAAATATCATCAATTCAACTTTTGTAGATCCCTACTGTTTACCACACTACTTGGTAACTTATTTTATGTCCATGGTTCTCTGTGAGAAGAAAAAGGCACTCATTTTTGGCAAAATGTTCTCTTAATAGGTATCCTACTGCTTCTCTGTGTTCTTGTTGGAGCCATTTTAAACTAACTGCAGTGATCTATTGTACTAATTCCCTTCATAATTTTTAAACACTTCAGTTATGTCACCTTTTTATCTCCTTTTGCTTAAACTGAAAAGTCACAGCTCCTTCAATCTCCCCTCATAACTCACACACTGCAGTCCAGCAATCAGCCTTGTTGCTCTTTTCTGGATTTTCTCTAGTGCTGCTATGTCTTTTTTGTAGCTCAGATACTAAAATTGCAAACCATCCTCCAGATGAGGCCTTAATAGTGTGTTACGCATAACCTCCTTTGAGCTTTATGGCTCACAGTTCACCCCACAGACCCCAGGCCATGCTGTCTCCCACATTTATGTAAAGCGGACTATCAATACAGAACACCATTGTTCCTGTCCTTTCAGAGTTGTAGCAGTGATGGGATAAGTGACTCACACCGCATCACACAATCAGTGAGAACTATACCAGTGGTTCAGTGCCAAAGTCACTAGGATACACTAACCATAGTTTTAAGCCTACTTAAATAAGTGTTGTGTCCTGGGAGCCAGAACATACCCTGACAACATTGGAAGCAAGGTAGGAAAGAACCCTAGGTGGGATATCAGTATATTATTTCATCCTATAATATAACATTCTCACATCTGCTTATGGCAACAAAGCCTATCCAGGCATCACTGGGCTCAAGGCAAGAACCCAATCTGGATGGGCCCACTCATCATTTACAAAAGAAACCCACAAATGATCTCCAGTCCTTGGAGGCCTGAGAGCCAAGGAGAGGGACACACAGTAACTTAGTGATTGACACTAAATCAGCAACTTTTCAGGCTAACATCTCAGACACAAAGCCAAATAGGTCACCATGAAATGGAAAACACATTTTGATCCTTGCATGTTCTGTTGAAACAGCTCAAGCCAAATCATACTTTGTAGTATTCGTATTTTACTTTGAGAAGTGTAGCTTTTGTTTTGCATCTGTCAGAGCAGGGGTGTCCAAGTCCAGTCCTGGGGGGCAACAGTGGCTGCAAGGTTTCATTCTAAACCTTTTCTTCATTAGTGACCAGCTTTTGCTGCTATTTAACTTCTTTTCCCTTCGTTGTAATTGACTTACTATTTCAGACTCAGGCCCGTTAATTGTTTCTTTTTTCCTTGATTAGCAGCCAAACAATAATGAGATACAAAATGAGCCAACAGATGACCAGCTAATCAGCGTCCATCATATAATATTTGAAAATAAAAAAGGTGAAAGCCGCAGGTCCACATAACATTTTGACGGTGCTCTTAGAAAAAAGAAAATCAGCAATTTTGGAGATGTCTGCTGTGGCAGAATGAAAGCGCTAACAAGCCTTGGAGTTAAATAATGATTTTAAATAACAAGAAGAATTGGCTTCTGATTAAGAAACTAGTTGGAGTGAAATTAGAGTTTGAGACCCCGACATAGCATGCCATCTGCTAGCTTGTTTCACTTCTCATTCTTGTTTGGCTGCAATTTAAGGAAAAATGAAGCAATTCAAATGCCTGATTCTTAATTAACAAGTCAAGAAAAATGAAGGGAATAGAAGTCAGTTGACAGCAGAAATTCGTCACCCATTAAGAAAAGGAACACTTGTAGCGACTGCAGCCCACCAGTATTGGAGCTGCACACCTCTGTGCTGCAGGAACTCTGAGGTCAGTGCTGTACTGTACTTTCATCTGCTGTGTCATATGCTGTTTCTCCACAAGGGGGAGCAGAGAGACCTTATTCTAGGGCAAGCAGGTCAGCTCCTACCTGCTTTCACATTGTTATTCATTAAACAAGACGTTACTGCACAGTTGAAAAAAATCTTTTGAAGGATTAATATTTTTTCATGCAAGAAAAATATCCTGTCAAAGAGTCCTCAGTTTGCTGCTGTTGTAGGAGTTAATAAAGCATTTGCACAAATTCCCCTCCAGTGTGAATATTGAAGGGATTACTCCTCACTCATTGCTAGTTAACATGTTTATGGTATGAAACATAGAAAGCACACTGTATATTCAATGTATGCTATCAGTCCATCAATAATCATGTTTGCTTTTGTTCTATCTCACTTTGGCATTCTTTCTCCCACGTTTTTCTACAAATACCTTCAGCTTTATTGAGCATTTTACAGCACATGGTGTCTCCCTTACATCTTCTTTCCCCGTCATCCTGTTTTCTCCCATGTTTGCACCTTTTCTCCTCTTACAAAGCCTGTCTCAGTTTTTTACTCTGTGCTATGTAAGATCTCAGTGGTCTCAGGACCTCACTTTATCCCCTATGAAGCTTATTCCCACCACTCAAAAAACATAATGTATATATTATTTTTTTGAGTGGAGGGAGTAAGCTTCTGTAATCCTCTCCTCTTTGCTGATGTACAATTTTCAAAAAAATCAACTATTTGTCAAGAAATTTAAGTTTACTTAATTTAAATTTGTGCAAAGGTTATATTTTACCCCTTGTCAATTGCATTTAGTGGGCCTTAGCCCAGATCTCTTCTGTCACTTTTGCTCCTGTGGTGTCTCCGGGACATTTTTTCATGTGTTGGGTTTGAACCTCCTATTCTGGCTTTCTGCTGTCTAATCTCCTGCTCACTCTGTTCATTGAATTCAGTTTCATTTCCTTTCTTGTCGCATATTCTTATACTTTTAGATCTTTCAAGCTTTGTTCTGTCACTGCACCAGGGCAGATTCTTATGACTAAGTACTGCAGCCGCTAAACTTCTCTTTGTCTTATGATGGTGTTTGGCCCAATGTGCTAAACACCCAGCTTACAGGACAGAACCCTCAGGTAGATACCTTATGAAGTGACCCACATAATTTGCCTGACCTTAAACTCCAGGGTCTTACAGTCTGCAAACTGTTTGGTGAAAGTTTCCATTATTCTTAGATTCTCCTGAACAATTTTCTAAACCTCACATAACTTATCCTAGTTAGGAAGTAGTGGGAGTAGGAATAATGAGGACCAGAATATGATTGAGAAAGTAAATAAGCCAAGATACATTACCATGATGTCAAAAATAATCTATTGTCAAAGCCTAAACAAGAATAACAACGTAAACTCAAAAAATACTTTGCTTGATTTCTTTTAACAGGGAAGGCAAGAACTTTAGGAAACTTGAAATATTTAAATGTCAATTCTGTAACACAATCCAGTATTGGATATGGGGAAGTGTTACTGTTTATACAGACACACCTGGTGTCACAAGGCAACCTCCTGGTTCTTTCTTTGACAATAAAGATATTCAGCTTAGTATTGTACAGGTATGTGTGACTTCATTTCTAGCATGCATTTTTATTTCTGAAAAATGCTGCATGTGCTCTCTTGTAAATGCTGCTAAACGATGCTAATTTAAATATGCTCTGCCCCCTTTTTTGAAAGTTCTCTTAGGTTTGCCACACTCCTGTCTTTGAATTACTGTCACCCACTTACACACACTGTAGGCATGTTCTGTTAAAAGCTCACAGTCTCTTTGCTCTTCTCAGCCACCGTACTTAAAACAAAATGGTGTCTGATAACAGTACAAAAATAATTTCACATTGAGGAAATTAAAGTACAATGAAATAAAGAACCTACAATTGAAGTCAGTAACCACAAAAACCATTATATCACTTGTAAAAGAGGATAGGCAAGATAAAAGTTGGGGGCACACTGCAACCTCATATATTGTAAATGCAAAATAATACATGTTTTTCAACAAAAAACAACATCTCTGTAGACATGAGTCTGAGATAAGACTGTCCAAGATGGTGACTCTTCTGGTTAAATACAAAGCAGGCAGGAAGAGGTGGGTCCAGGTGAACGGACTCCACAAGTGACATCGGAGGAGGCGATGTTGTCAATCATCTGGTTTGCCGATTGATAAAGAGAAGAGCAATTAGAAAACAGTGCCGCCTTGTGGATCAGTGAGGAATTACCACCACCAGACCCTTTTAGCTGTTAAAATTAGTATCATTTTACTGATCATATGTAAGGATTAGAAATGAGTTATTAACTCAGACCTGACACAATTTCATCTAAATGTATCAGAAATATGACAAATGTATCAGAAATATGGCAAGTCTTTAGGAAACCTAAACCAAATAGGGAGTTTCAGAGAGCAGAAGCCACAAAATACTCACCAAGAACAGCAAAATGGATCTATCTATCTATCTATCTATCTATCTATCTATCTATCTATCTATCTATCTATCTTGTGCTTGGGAGTCAATTTGAATTTAATGGTAAATCCACTCTGAAATGAGGGTTGGCACTGTTGCTCAATGTCTTTCCTCTCCTTTCTCCCACAGACCTGACAACTGGCAATGGAAGACAAATTACATCAAGATGCCCTGAGCCACTTTCCACTCCTCTTAACTGGCTCCATCACCACATTGTTTTTAGTCTGGTTGCAGAAATAGGTCTGTGAAGATTTTTTTTTTTCAAATTACATGGTGCCCCTAATCTTTATCTTTGTTTGTTTTTTTTAATTTGCAATACCTATCTATTGCAGCATGGTGACATAGCTTTTAGCACTGCTTCTGCCTCATAGCCCAAGACGCACGTCTCCAGTTTCATGTCTTGTCACCGTCTGTGTGAGCCTTGTGAGATGCTGGCTTCCCATACTGGGTAGGTTGCTGCCTTGCATCCAAATATACTACAATAGGCCCAGGCTCCCCACAGCCCTGGTTTGGGTTAAGTGATTTCTGGAAATGGATGAATTGGTGTCAATGAACACACAATTTCACCTATAAAAATATTCTAGAAAATGTAAATGTATTCATGTTATAATTCAGTAGTCCAAGACCAATTCCATGAAACTATACCATAAAGTTCAGAAATATATAGTAGTTTCCCAGTCTATACAAAGTTGAGTTAATTTATAAATAAAATCTTATCCATGAGCTAAACTACATTTTTATTACATGGATGTTGTTATTGCTGAGTTACTAGTTATTTTTTTTATAAATTCATATCTTCAAAATGAAATGAAGTGAGCACTGTCTTAGGTAAAAACAGCTTTGAATTTTACTGATCTGATTCTTTTCATTGAATTCCTTTCCAAAGATTGTGGCACAAATTTATTTTATATATTTCTGGATATTCTCTTGCATTGAGTGTTTTTTGAAAGTGTAAAATAAATCTGGACTCCTATCG
Source organism: Polypterus bichir lapradei (assembly GCA_026402145.1). Classification (NCBI taxonomy): domain Eukaryota; kingdom Metazoa; phylum Chordata; class Cladistia; order Polypteriformes; family Polypteridae; genus Polypterus; species Polypterus bichir. The sequence continues at coordinate 29,998,462 of JANRMT010062814.1, read as the reverse complement.
ATCAAACTGTAACCAAAATTGTAACCTGAAACTTTATTTTTATCCATAATACAACAAATAATACATACAGGGAGTGATGCTACATGGTGAAACAATTATAAAAATTTTTGATTCTTTTTTATTTTTCATCTAGAATTTTTTCAGACCTGTTGTAATTATTATTTTTTTATATTTTATCAGTTGCATTGTCCTAATTCAAAGATTCTAGCAGTTTTCCATCAATCATCTTAATACCAATGATGAGAGCCACTGCTGAGGCGGAAGAAAGGGGAACCTTCAGGGGCTCATGGCTGCACAGAGATAATGGTAATCACTGTCATGTAAACTGACCCTTACCCATTTTGTAATTAAGATGTGATTGGGGTTATATACTCTTTCTTCTTCCATGGCCCCGTTTATGGTATCTGTGGCCCTGAAACGTGTTAAATCTTTACAAGGTTTCTATTTCCACACCAAACTTGGCAGTTCTTCTATCCCTGATCAGTGATCTTTCTTTTGGAAAACAAGTTTAAAATGTGCGCAGGGTAAAGTAGGTCTCTACATAACACACCTTTGTAGGCTCATTTAAAAAACGCTTGGACCGAGATCAAAAGTGTAGCTCTTTGAAATCTCTCCAGCGGCCTGCTGGGACAGCACTGAGTTATGAATCTTGACACTCCTGGACGTTTTAGGCCCTTACTTCTTTTCTTTTTTAACTAATCTCTGTAGGGGCTAGACATGATTTTTCCAAATTCATTTTGCCAAGGGGAATCCTTGGTTACGCCCCCACTTATTTAATAATTCATAGTATAATTCACAGTTGTATTATTTCAAGGAATTATTTTAGAACTGTAATCTTTTATAGGCTTTTATTAATATGCAGTAAAAAATAAGAGCTCTCTGTTATCGTAGTAATTTCCATATGCATTACTCCCACACACATCCCTCCTGAAAGGGTTCTGTATTGTACCACAAAGGGTTTCTTCAGAGCTACGAACTGTTTTATTCTGAATTAAAGTGGATGGATGGTTGAATGGATGAAACAGAATTTTTGAATAATGTAAGTTCAGATTACTTGGTCCTTGTATCCACTGCAAGTTATGTCTGTTATAAGCCTGAGCAAATTACAAGTTGGTGACCTCATCCAGCCAGGTGAAAACTTGTACTTGTCTCTAAAAACCTTTGATCATCTTGTGCAGTTGTCTCTCAGATAGATAGATAGATAATGTAGTATATAATAGATACGTAGACAAAAAAAGTACTTAAAATAGACAAACAGATAGATAGAAAATGTAGTATATAATAGATAGATAGATAGATAGATAGATAGATAGATAGATAGATAGATAGATA
>JANRMT010062814.1:29971801-29997120 GCA_026402145.1 Polypterus bichir lapradei | reverse complement strand
ATAGATAGATAGATAGATAGATAGATAGATAGATAGATAGATAGATAATGTAGTATATAATAGATAGAGTGCATCTGGAAAGTATTTACAGCACATCACTTTTTCCACATTTTGTTATGTTACTGCCTTATTCCAAAATTGATTAAATTCCTCAGAATTCTACATACAACACCCCATAATGACAACATGAAAAAAGTTGACTTCAGGTTTTTGCAAATTTATTAAAAATAAAAAAACTGAGAAATCACATGTACATAAGTATTCATAGCCTTTGCTCAATACTTTGTCGCTGCACCTTTGGCAGCATTTACAGCCTCAAGTCTTTTTGAATATGATGCCACAAGCTTGGCACACCTATCCTTGGCCAGTTTTGCCCATTCCTCTTTGCAGCACCTCTCAAGCTCCTTCAGGTTGGATGGGAAGCGTCAGTGCACAGCCATTTTAAGATCTCTCCAGAGATGTTCAATCGGATTCAAGTCTGGGCTCTGGCTGGGCCACTCAAGGACATTCACAGAGTTGTCTTGAAGCCACTCCTTTGATATCCTGGCTGTGTGCTTAGGGTCGTTGTCCTGCTGAAAGATGAACCGTCGCCCCAGTCTGAGGTCAAGAGCGCTCTGGAGCAGGTTTTCATCCAGGATGTCTCTGTACATTGCTGCAGTCATCTTTCCCTTTATCCTGACTAGTCTCCCAGTTCCTGCCACTGAAAAACATCCCCACAGCATGATGCTGCCACCACCATGCTTCACTGTAGGGATGGTATTGGCCTGGTGATGAGCAGTGCCTGGTTTCCTGCAAATGTGACGCCTTGTGTTCACCTCAAAGAGTTCAATCTTTGTCTCATCAGACCAGAAAATTTTGTTTCTCATGGTCTGAGAGTCCTTCAGGTGCCTTTTGACAAACTCCAGGCGGGCTGCCATGTGCCTTTTACTAAGCAGAGGCTTCCGTCTGGCCACTCTACCATACAGGCCTGATTGGTTGATTGCTGCAGAGATGGTTTTCCTTCTGGAAGGTTCTTCTTTCTCCACAGAGGCCCTCTGGAGCTCTGACAGATTGACCATCTGGTTCTTGGTCACCTCCCTAACTAAGGCCGTTCTCCCCCGATCGCTCAGTTTAGATGGCCGGCCAGCTCTAGGAAGAGTCCTGGTGGTTTCAAACTTCTTCCACTTACGGATGATGGAGGCCACTGTGCTCATTGGGACCTTCAAAGCAGCAGAATTTTTTCTGTAACCTTCCCCAGATTTGTGCCTCGAGACAATCCTGTCTTGGAGGTCTACAGACAATTTCTTTGACTTCATGCTTAAATTTGCAAAAATCTCAAGTAACCTTTTTTCACGTTGTCATTATGGGGTGTTGTATGTAGAATTCTGAGGAAAAAAATGAATTTAATCCATTTTGGAATAAGTCTGTAACATAACAAAATGTTGGAAAAGAGATGCGCTGTGAATACTTTCCGGATGCACTGTATTGAGCACATCTGTCTCTCTTAAAATTGTCCAAAAAGTTTCCAGGGTAAGATCCAACCTGTGAACGTTGCAATCGAGCTCCAGCCTTATTTGGCCACATGTTCTGGACTTGCATTAAATTAACATCATTCTAGACCAAAATCTTTGCATGCTTGTCAGACAGCCTTGGTGTCGCAATCCCTCCTAACCCATTAACAGCTGTGTTTGGTGAACTCCCAGATGGGGTTAAAGTGGAGAAGGACAAATTATAATTACCACACTATTGGCACGTAGATCCTAACTCTTCTATTCTAAGTCAGTGGGTAACTGATGTTATATACTATTTGAAACTGGAAAAAATCTAATTATCACTTAAAGGATCTGTGCAGAACTTTTTCAAAACCTGGCAGGATCTAATCAATAACATTTTAGAATAAGCTTTTAAAGTTCTGAGGAAGCAGATTCTCTCCCCTTTTTTTCCTTTTTTTTTTCTTCTCCATTTATCTTTATTTACTTATTAATTCATCTATTTCTTTATTTTTACTAGCTTTAAGTTTTACTCTGCTGGCTTAGCTCTCTTTCTCAGGGGTTGAGGTTGATTTATTTTTGATCTTATGTTTGTAAAAAATGATTTATTTGTATGGAATATTGTGTAATTTCAATAAAATCAATAAAAAAAATGAAAGCAATTGCAAAATTTAATTAATCAAGTCAAAAACATATTGGGAAAACCCCATTATTAAAGGAACTAAAGCAAGAATAAAAAAAATCAAACATGCAGAAGTATAACAGTGTTGTTATAAACTGGAGAGTCCCAAAGCAGAGTGAATCACAAAAAACACTCAAAATGACCACTAGAGGTGGAAATACTGCCAAACCCTGGTTAGTTACAAAAGAGGGCAACAAAGAATCTTTAGTAATAAAAAGGTTTATTTTAACAAAAAGTTTCGTTAAACAAAAATAAGCAAAATGCAGAGAAGGCAATGCCTTCAAGATAGGCAACCCAAAACCATCACAGTTCCAATATGAAATCCCACAGGAGAAGTCAAAAAAACAAAGCAAAAAGAATCACAAAAAGCTAGAAAATCAGAATAATCAAAACACAATAGACTTTTGTTTTTTTTACAGTGTAGATGTGTCTTTAAAGCTTGGGTGGTTTCAATATGTTCTGTCCTTGCTTCAGATCCATTGTTTACTTACTCCCTTATTCTATTCCCTAATTGCAAACCAGTATCTACATTACATGCAGTGCTTTGTAAGGTATTCTAATGGACGACACACAGAGACTGGGATTCAAAAAGGATCCTTACCTGGTCGGGAGGCCAGTACAATGAAAGGACTGGGGCAGATGAGCATGGATAAATATTTTCTCCTCAATACACTAGGTGCCAGCCCCCTGGAGTTATGATCCTCACATGGAAGCCCGCAGGGCATGTTCGAACCTGTAGTCCTATGAGGCAGCCCTGTAGACAGAAGGAGCTGAAGGGAATCACAATCCCTACTTATTGGGACTTCACTGGCATAAAAGAAGTCACTTGACCTCACCCAAGCTTGCCTGTGAGGCATGGAGAAAGAGAGAGAAGAATTGTATTACTATTGTAACTGGTTAAAGCTTTTTGAAGGTACTTTATATAATAAATATGTGTGTTTGCATCTAGGACTTGTGTCTGTCCTGCTGTGTTTGGGGTTTGGGGTGCTGCAACACCCCCTACTGGTCACAGCATCATATTGCCCACTACCAATTAAGTCAGTGTGGCTCAATGATTTTTCTCCCACCCCTACTATTTCATGGAATTTAATTCTTAGAAATATCTCATTAATTTCAAGGAATCCAAATCAGCAGCAATCTCAATTTAAAGTTATCCATAGATTAAATGTTGCCCCCTGTAAATGATATGCTTGGGGTATGTCATCTGACCCAAATTGTCACTTTTGGTCCCTGAACATCCCAGGTACATTTATGTATCTGTTTTGTGACTGTCCTTCTGTGTTTAGCTTTGGTCTGGAATGTCTGATTTTCTTACATCCATACTCTCTATTAGCATCCATTTGCTCACCCACATTTTCCTACTTCTAGATGTTTGCTGATGATCATTTATTTATCTATAACCCAGCACAGCTATTTGCATTAGGGACAGTTAATGGCAAAATTGCCCTTGCCTCTCAGTGGAAATCTCCAGATTCTCTCTTTTTTTCTTTAATCTGATCCCTTTGAAATTGCCATCAGTGAGAATAAATGGGGCATCTTGCTCTTGTATCGATCAATGCACGGATATTGTACAGCTGGTCTGAGCATGGACGTAACCAAGTTTCTGACTGCAGCCCTAATCTTTAGCTCTTCTTCTTTTTAATGGTGTTCTGTTCACCCCCACTTGCTGGTCCTCATGTTCTCCTTTATTCTTTTGTTCCTGCTATTAATTTTATTTAAACAGGGTTGGGTTGAGTTGTCTTGTGTTATGGGGTGGTATGTCGAGCTTGGGGTTTTTAATTTATTGTAATTCCTCCTTTTGTTCTCCTTTAAAATGTTTGTTTTGTATTTCAATAAATATTCTATCCCCAAAAAATTAAGTAATATACACAGGAGAACTCATCACCACCACGAGCGCTTTCACAATGAACCGCAAGGGACTAACAGAATGACAGGTTATACAGCACGTTGAGTGGAGTAGAAGTCCAAGGAGGTTATGCTGAGGCCTCATCTGGAGTACTCTGTGCAGTTTTGGTCTCCAGGTTACAAAAAATACATAGAAGCACAGGAAAATGTCCGGAGAAGAGCAACTAGGCTGATTACAGGGCTGCTGGAGATGAATTATGAAGAAAAATTTAAAGAGCTGAGCCTTTTCAGTTTAGTCAAAATGAGATTAAGAGGAGACATGATTGAAGTGTTCAAAATTATGAAGGGAATTAGTTCTATGACATTAAAATGAGTTCATCAGGAACACAAAGAGACAGATGGAAACTTGTTAAAGGTAAATTTCACACAAGAGTGTTTCTTCACCAAGAGAGCCATAGACACATGGAATAAGCTACCAAGTAGTGTGGTAGACAGTAGGACTTTAAGGACCTTCAAAACTTGCTTTGATGTTATTTTGGAAAAATTAAATGGATAGGACTGGTGAACTTTAATGGGCTGAATGGCTTGTTCTCATTAAGATTGTCCCAATGTTCTAATACTGAGAGATGTGGAAGGGTTTGATACAAAGTAGTGGTTTCACAGTATCAGAAACTCAAAGGAGTTGTTCAACTACTTATACAAATCTTGGCAAAATGTAAGTTCGCAGTCTGACATTTAAGAAAGCATATAGAAATTGGGCTGTGATGGTTCGATTTAATTTTTTTGCATTTTACATATAAATATATAAACAAAGCTTTGAAAAGGTAGTGCTATATTTAACTCACTAGCCTAACAGGTAGCAGAAAGTGATGGTGACAGCACATAGTTATACCATTCAGCTCTCACACATACAAATTAAAATTAGGATCCATAAATATAATTGATTTGCCAAATATAATCACAAAATTCAATGAGATCAAAATATATGGGTTACCTTTAAAAAACTTTTACCCATGATTCATGTTCACTGTATCCACACCTGCATCTGCTAAGAACACAATATCAGAATCCAACCAATGCACAACATCCCAGAGTTTTCCTAAAAAGAAACTGACTATGAACGACATTTTTAGCATGCCAGGAGTAAATGTGTAGAGTGTGATAAGTCAAGTCAAAGCTTGTGATGAATAATGGGGAACAATATTTATGGAGTTTTAATTCAAGTTTTAATGTAAGCCCATTTGAGATACTTTGTATTAAATCAGTATTTAGCTAAATATTAATTGCCTAGAGTTGCCATGTTGATCATTTATTTTTTTGCTGCATCTGTGTCCCCTATCCTAAATCAGTTCGAAGATTATTGGTGTGCTTATTTTCATTTTAATTATTATTCTGTTTTTTACTATTGTTAATGCTGAGTTATTATTTATGCTTTTTCCAATAATTTTTTGTTCCACCAACAAGTCTGCATCTGTGGCTAACATCAAAATACATACAGTCATGTGAATCTACATACGTATAATTTATAAAGTGGCCTTAGTATTTTGTGACATGCCATGTTATTTGTTAAGGACTAATATCACTTTGTCTGTGTGTGTGAGTGATGGTTGATGTATGTGGTTTGTATGAACTGGTTTTAATATCTGCCTGTGGTGCCTTTTGTTTTAGAGACATATGGCCCTGTAAAGGAAGGACATGATCTTTATGACAATTATCCTACATCAGGGATGTCAAACTCAATTTTATTGCGGGCCATAAACAGCCCCTAATATACCCATTGTGGGCTGGAATATATCAACAAACAACTAGTTCCACATTTTCTTTACAAACAAGACACACAGGTGCCTTTGTGCTCATTACAATTTTATATTCTACCTTGTGTCCCTTATGACACTGTTGTCTCTCTTTTATCAGCTTTTTGGGACATTGTTTTGAGTGAAAAAAACTACTTCAGCACATACAGTTGGGTGAGAGCAGCAGCAGAGACACAGGTGAGAATTTGTAGCTAATGCAAAGTATGTGCATTTATACCTGCATTAACAGGTGTCATGGCTGGATGGCGTTTGACCACATTAAAAAAATGGATCTAAACGTCCTGATAATGGAGCACCCAGACTACATTTGGAGTCAGTCAGAAGTAGATTGAAATCAGATTTAACCTGAGTGGAAATGCAAATTGATTTTCTATCCACACAAAAGATAAAGGTACAAGTTAGTGGAAAAGGCAAAAGAATTATGTGGAATGGTGGAGGCAGCCCTGGCACCTGTACAGCTTTAAAAAGTGAGCAAGCTACCATCTCCGTCACGAGACTACACATTAAAGTTCATTACGGCAGTGTGGCATGTCACCATCTTTTTGCTTATTCTTGTAGGCTCATTATGAGTAGCCAGCTTTAATTCTAGCTATTGGTTAGTCGCTGGGTGGGCACATAAATGCAAGTGCACCCTGGAGATGTATTTTAATGGCAGTTGTAAATGTAATCAGGCTAAATTATATACGGGTAAAATCCATATATGGATGGAAAGTTAAAGAGAACTTTAATGCTCATTGCAGGCTGTTGGTTTTTAATACTGATGAAGCGAGCACTTTAGAAAGGTACTTTTAAAGACATGTCAGTGTGAAGACTGTTGTTTATTTTGAATAAGAACATTAAATTGTTGTGTGGTATTTGACAAGGGAACACGCATGTTATATTGGACATCTAATCGATTTTCATTTTGAAAGTCCTGATTGTGTTGAAAGTCCTGATTGGCAAAGATAAGCATCTCTCAGGGAGCACCAGAATTCTCCCAGGCTTTTTGAGTTAAATTCCATTAGTAGTTATGTTTTTTGTCCTACGATCAATGAGTTCATCTTTGGTTAAGTCAACATTTTCAATACAGTTTATGTCAGAAAGAAGAATATTGCAGATCCATGGTTCAATTTTTATGCCATCTTCTTTTAGCTGCTCCCATTAGAAGTCACCACAGCAGATCATCTTTTTCCATATTTTTCTGTCTCTCCATCTTGTTCTTTCACACCCATCACCTGAATGTCCTCTCTCACCACAATAAACCTTCTCTTAGGCCTTCCTCTTTTCCCCTTACCTGGCAGCTCTATCCCTAGTATCCTCCTCCCAATATACCCAGCATCTCTCCTCTGCACAAGTCCAAACCAATGCAATCTCACGTCTCCAAATTGTCCAATCTGAGCTGACCCCCTTAATGCAGTCAATTCTAATTCTGTCCATCCTCATCACGCCCAATACAAATCTTAACATCTTTAAATCTGTCACCTCCAGCTCTGTCTCCTTTCTTTTAGTCAGTGCCAATTGTCATACCATCAAGATAGAAATAACTTTTAAAAGTTCTATAATGTTTAAGATATCTCTTCAAAAAATTTGACAGACAATTTTATATTTCAACTCCATCATGGTGAAGCACTTCCTCCAACACTGGAGAGTTTGCAAGAATGTTGGCCTCTACTCTCTGCTACCATATAGATAACTTAGCCAAGAAAATTTGTAATATTTCATTTGCATCCATATTGGTGACTTCTTATCCTTGAATAGAAAGATTTGTCTCATTCATAGGGTGAAAAATATTTGCCAGGTAAGTCAACCCACAGATAAAATCCTTTCTTTTAAAATGTTTCAAGAGTGGGTTTTCTCGTTTTTCCAGAAAAAAAATTAAACTTCTGCCCTTAGTTTGAACAAGCGCTTCAAGGCTTGTCCTCGTGAAAGCTAGCTCACTTCTGTGTGGTAGAGAAGCACTTCATATTCTGCTCCCATCTCTTGACAAAATCTTTGAAAAATACAATGATTCAGAGAACTTCTTTTGGTAAAGTTGATAACTTTTATGGCTGTTGGCACAACTTTTTTCGGGGTCATTGAAAGAGTCTTTGTTGCTAGTGTGTGTCTGTGTAAAAAGGAACAAGTGATGATGACTTGAGGAGCTTCTTTTTTCACTAAAGTAGCAAAACCAGATGTATTACTAAGCTCTGTTGTTCTTCCAGTCCATGTTTTGCTAGTAAAAAAAAACTTTTTTACCATATTGAAAATGTCATCGATTTTTGTAATTTCTGAAAGACACTCACAAAATAAGAATTCTTCTTTGATGGCGTCAGCATGTACGTAGCGAACAAAGCCAAGGAGCTGGCAATATTGAGAAATGTCTGTAATTTCATTCTGTAAGGGAATGGCGAGGCTTCCAATTCCTTGATGACCTTCTTCAAAATATTGAGACATATTAATGATTCTAGAATGTATTACGTCATTTGACAATGAAACCGCTTCCAGTTTTTTCCTCCGTTCCAGTTCACAAAGATTCCAACCATTTCAAGTGCGTATAGTTTTACTAAAGTATCTCTAATAGTGTGGGGTTTCTTTTGCTTAGCAATCCAGTAAGCAACTTTATAGGATGCTCCAAGAAAATCTTTTGTGAAATGTCAAATCCAAGTTTTGGAAGTCTCCCTGCTTTTTTGAATTGAGCTTTCATCAAACGAAAAAAAACCTGCATTTTTAGATGCATGTTCAGTATGGACGGATGTGAGATGCTCGTTCAGTTTTGCTGGCTTCAAGTAAGAATTTTTTCTCACATTCGTTAACGCAAGTGAAACCAAATAATACATAATTGTCATCATACTTACTTTTCTTCGACATTTCAACTTAAATTGGGTCAGTAAAAAAACTGAAATAAATAAATTTATAATAAAATATATTATTTCATTAACAGTTTTTAGACTCTATATATTGTAGGGTTTTTAAGTAATTTGTTTGACAAATCTGCATATAAATAAGTTTTTTGTGTGTTACTTAAGTACAGTGTAAGATATTCAAGAAATTTGTATGACAAGTAAGTACAATGTTGCAGGTGTGAAAGGTGTCTGGTCACACTTACAGGTAATCTAACTTAGACACCATTTAAATATCCGACACACCACCCAGTTTTATTAAGAGACTGGGAACTCCTGAATATACCAATAAAAGCACACAGGTTTCTTTAAATTGGGCGGTGAGTAAACACACAATGAAAGACACAACAGTAATTTCAGGAAAAGCAACAGTAACTTCTATTACACTAGACAATAATAAGTACATGAAAAAGATAAATGAACATAAACAAAATCTATCAATATCAAGAACAAATTTCCTTTTTTCAAAAGGAAAACACACAGTCCACACTCTATGTTAAAAAAGAATTGGAGAGTACAACCTTTAGTGGTGCAGAGTCCAGTTTGTGCACTGTTACCCCAACAATTAATCGTCCAACTGTCCACCGATGCATTCTGTTCACTGGACACTCGTTTCCCAACAGAAGTTTTGTCCAATCGTGGAATCCCTGTCAGAATATCATTGTCGTTCTTTTTCTCCACTCTGGGCTCCTTGTGTTGCTGTGACCTAGGCACGCCTCACTTCTCATCTGCCAGCTTTGCTCAGTCCTTTCATGCAGCTTCCCTCACTCGCTGGACCAACAACTGTCTTCTTGTGGAGTTGTCTCTTCCTCCCTTGGGGTAAGTGTTGCCGTCTGTGTCCCTCACGTCGCATCAGCCACGTACCCCAGTCTGCCAATGAGCCCCTGTGTTCTCTGCGAGTTTTGGCAGCGTTCTCAGTTGACTGTCCTCCTTGCCTTCTCCTACCCAGAAGCTTAAATCTCCTTCAGTCCCTGCAATTATCAGTTCTGGACAATTGGATTAAACAATGGCACATCTAAATGTCCTGGGTTTAACAATTAATGAAAACGCAAGTTAAGAAAATGTATTGTTACCAACCATTAATGAGTGCAGATCTGCTGATTAGCAACCAATATTGTCAAACATGTTAATTTCCAAGTCAGGTAAATACAGACATCCTCCAAGGAAGGAGCAGTTCTGTTATCACAACTTGGTATTGTTTGTAATCTCAACCACCCAAAAACTTCAAAGTGGTGACTCCTTTGCAATACAGCAAATACCTACAATCTGCAGACAGCCTTTTAACTTCTCACCCCCGGTGCCAACAATGGGTGCCTATTGCCTGTTCATCTGCTGGGTTTTAAATGTAATATTGACATGTTTCTTTTCCTAAGAGAGAAATGGAATGACTCAGTGTGCAAAAAATGTCCCCCTCTGACACAGGTTTTACAATGTATCCCAAGTTTTAACACTTTTAATGGCTTTTAACTCTCGAATAGACACTTGGATTACAGCAGATAAGGATTTGTGTCCTTTCTGGAATTCAGAGTCTTTTCTGGAATTAGTGTGTAAAGTTGCATGGCTTTTAGAACCTTCCTAGTGGCAAAAGAAAAAACGTATAATGCATGTGGATATTTACAGAGATCACTAAGATCACAGATGGTTAAATGTTGCAATATTAGCAACTGAAAAAAGACATAGATGTCAATTGCATGTATCGGCATATTCATGTTGAGCATGCATACACTGTCAGACTTGTATACATGCACATAGCAGCGAAAAGCTTAAATATCATACTTCATCAGTTATCTAAACCATTAGATGTGATTGAACAGACCAGGTTTACACTCGTAGCCAGTGTGTCTATTCGTGTTAAAAGAGGCCTATTTACGAAAAGGTACAAATTTTCATTCAAACCGACCAGAAAAAAAATTGTTTGAAAAACTTTAACAAACAATAAAAATGCCTCACCTCCTTCCACTTAATTATTAACAAATAGTTGTAGACAGGGAAGCACTTGGATGTAATGCAATCACTGGTCAAAAAAATGAGAACGCTCGACTTCGCCATTTGGTGGCTGAACGACTACTAGGCACTGAGTTGCCAGATAACTTGCCAGATACGTCGCCCAATAGTCTGTACACATCAGGACTATGACTGCAATCATGTGTGATCTAGTGGTGGCTCTAATAACTGCAGTAATTTCAAAGTACGGATGAGTGTAAGCGATTTTTCAAGATATGTAACAACTGTAACATAATATAATATTAAAATATCTGTTATTTCTATTGCTGACCACAGCTAATACTACTGTAATTTATTGCATACATTCGTAAGTAGAGGAAATGTTATATTTCAGTTAGAGGTTAGGAAAAATAAAGATAAGTTGATATTTTTCCATCCAAGCTAACAGACCCCTGAGATCTTTCCCCAGGTTAAGAACCCCTGCTCTAGTATGTGCCTTTTGTGTCATTCACATCACTTCCAATAGACTGCTTAGGAAGGTTCCTGGTATTATTATTATGAGGTGAGAGAACATTCAACATGGGGTTCTCCTAATCGGCTCACACAAACACATTACCAGTTATTTTTAACAAGCTTTGCTACTTGTGCTGCCCCAGTTGAGATACATTCCCATCATTCTGTTATCACCCCTTCTGATTTTTGAAGAAGATAAGAATGGTTGCACAAAATGGACACAGCTTTGAAACTTCAAATCAAGAAGCTGATATTCTAAAACTACATGCCACTTCATTGTTCATTCCAATGCAATTCTTTCAGTTAAGCATACGACTCAAGGACTAAATAATTAATCAGCCTCAAAGTGGGTCAGTATTGCCTCAAGTCTCACTCCGCGTAGGCTTACCTTATATAGTGAGAGCTGAGAGCACCATTAAATGTGTGGGGGTCCATGTAAACTTTTACATTGATTATTGGGTTTCTTATCAGTTTTCTAGGGATCTTTAATAACACAGGCACACACACACACATATGTATTCAACCCTTTTCTTGCCTCTCACAAGTGTTTATAGATAAAAAGATTTTGGAATTGTATGGCAGCTTCTTTCATCTTTTGATTTAATAATAGATTAGCATAGCTGCCTCTAACAAGATTTTACGGTGATGTTCTATTTTTTCCCTGTTGTTTGATATTAATACATCATAGCACCATTTTCTCGAGTGATTTTTTTCCTTTCTTTCTCCCATAACCTTCCACTCCACACCAGTCCAAGTTTGTCTCCCCGTTTGCCAACTTTAAAAACGTAGTAATGTAGACATAGACTAACAGGTCATTTATCTCTTTTTTTGTCAGGGAATGTGTTCAACAAGGTGTTAACAGTGCAGCACAGTGATGCCGGCCCATATTGACTCCATAATATCCCATTGCTTTTATAAAATGAATTGGGCACTTGATTTGCTTGAGATCAGGTAAATAAGGATGGAATCTTATTATTATGACTTCTCTGCCATGATACTGAACAGTTCGTGGACTTTGTGAGTAAAAGGTGAAGAATCCACCTATAGAAGCATATAGCTGCATTAAAAGGTTTGTTATTTGACATTGTTACTTTTATTTTACCGTAATATTTTTATTTTCTTTAGCTTATGGTGAAGCCATTTAGTAGCTCCATTGCACATTCAAAGCAAGATTATTTGAGCCGTTACCCCAGAATATGTCAGTACTGTCATAATTCGTACAACTGTATACGCACTGTCGTATGCACTGTCCCACTTTGTGAATAACTAAAAAAAGCTCTGTGAGTGTTCTTGTATGAATTCCATCCATCCATCCATTATCCAACACGCTATATCCTAACTACGGGGTCACGGGGGTCTGCTGGAGCCAATCCCAGGCAACACAGGGCGCAAGGCAGGAAACAAACCCAGAGCAGGGAGACAGCCCACCGCAGGGCGCGCACACACACACACACACACACCAAGCACACACTAGGGACAATTTAGAATCACCAATGCACCTAACCTGCAAGTCTTTGGGAGGAAACCGGAGTACATCCATGCAGACACAGGGAGAACATGCAGACTCCATGCAGGGAGGACCCGGGAAGCGAACCTGGGTCTCCTAACTGTAAGGCAGCAGTGCTATCCACTGCGCCACCATGCCGCCTCTTATATAAATTGTGGTTTAGAAATTTGCTTGTCTTACGACTTTGATTCCCTTCATCTGTTTGTTTTTTTGGGTGTCAAGTATGTGAAGTCTTTCAGTCAGATTTTCAAGCCATCCACAGTGTCCAGTCTGCCTTGGTCAGAGTTGTCAGTGATCTTCTGCTTGCTGCAGATTTTGGGGTTTTGCAGTCTCCTTGTCTTGATTATCCTGACTGCTATGTTTGATTCTGCTGACGATGGTGTTCTACTGCACCATTTGAGAGACATTAGAGCCTCTGGTATGGCAGTGGAGTGGTTCAATTATTATCTTGCTGATGTTACAATGTAGTCATCAATAAAAAATGTGTTGACCATTTAATAAACTTTTTCTAAAGTTTTCTTACATATTTTTGGATGTGTTTTATTGAAGAATACTGTATGGTATTTTATTTTATATAAAACAAATAACTTGAATAAAATTTTTACTATTTGTTGTATCTTTGTTTATCACAATGCCATGTTCATTTTTTTCATCCTGTCACACAATAACGAGAGGCCCGTTTTTAAGATGGTTACACAGTCATATCATGTGAGGTCACCAGTGTAAAACTTTATAAGCCAATGTCATGGATCGATTATCATCCAAGTATTCTGCCACAGCCATTGACAATACTATGACTAAGATAACATCCATCAGCTCTGATAGGAAGAGATGTGGCAGACCCAAAGTTACAACCAATCAGAAGACAAGTTTCAGAGAGTCATCAGCTTGCGTGATCACAGGCGCCTCACAGCACAACATCTTCAAGAACAGAAACACCTGTGCGAATTGTTTGCTTCAACTTGCAAGACTTCATTTACTTGAATTGCTGTAGAACATCTGTAGGCTGTAACATATTTGTTTTTCCCTGAAGAAGGCCCATTTGTAATATTCTGAAATTTCTTTTTTTCAGTTTTTGATAACCTACACTTTAAATTTAAACATCTGCCTGTATACTGCTTAACATTCATTGCATTTCATCAGTTTAAATTTGAAGATAAACTGGAAAAACTGAGGTGTTCTTAAACTTTTGACCAGCAGTGTATGAAATTTGACAAACAACAGGAGGCCATTGTTCAGTCCATCAAGCATATATGTTTAGCTAATGGCTAAGCTGCCCCAATATCTCATCCAGACACTTTTTAAAGATTGTCGGGGTTTTTGCTTCAATTTCATTTCTCAGTAGTTTGTTTCAAATTCCCCCAACTCTTTGTGGAAAGAATACTTCTGGGCTTCAGTCCAAAGTGCACTTCTCCCTAAATTCCACTGGTATCCTTAAGTATGAGATTCAACACCTATTCAAAAGAATTCTACTGGATCCACTTTATTGATACCTTTTAGGATTTTGAAGACCTGGTTTAGTGTTCCCACGCCATCTCCTCTACTTGAGGCTAAACAGGTTTAATCCTCTGAGTCTGTCAGAGTAGGACATGTCCTTAAGTCCTGGGATGTGTCTGGTTGGTTTCCTCTGCACAACAGTAACTGTGAACTAGCGACTGTGATTTTTGTGATCATGTGTGGGGAATGATGGCAGCCAAACGATCAGTGGAGATTTTCCGTATTTGTGCTTTATTGTTGAAAGCAATGCATGTGAAGGATTTTGTATTCATGTAAAGCACACTATCCATCCATCCATCCATCCATTATCCAGCCCGTTATATCCTAACTACAGGGTCACGGGGGTCTGCTGGAGCCAATCCCAGCCAACACAGGGCGCAAGGCAGGAAACAAACCCTGGGCAGGGCGCCAGCCCACCGCAGTAAAGCACACTAATACCAATGAAATTATTACTGTGTAAATACTGTAGAATGTGCTGTCTCTTCATCTAGTGTAATGAAGTTATTAGATTGTGTATGGTGTCCTATACATGCAAATAAAGTTCGGCATTTGGTTGAATAACACTCTTTTATCTGATTGGTTGTGGCAGATTGCAGTAGTTGAGAGATGGAGGCCTAATGTCTTGCCAGGCCCAGGGGCCCATAGATTTGAGATCCATTCCCACCCTTCTCCATGGTAAGTTCAAAATGAAGTTAGAGGGGAAAAAACAATCAAATATTCAAATGTATAGGTATTTTCTTTTACTAAAACTTTTGTCCTAAAAGGGAACTTTAGTTATTTTTGGTGAAAAATAAAAATGATAAATTGTAAAACAGTTCAATATTAGTTGGATGCTAACATTTCAAGATCATTAAAAGGGTAATTACAATTCTAATTGGAGTGCCAGTGTTATGACAAGGATTTGTTTTCAATTTTATTTTCACATTGCTTATTACTATTTTGGCCTTTTAGGTTTCCATTAAGACTTTTTAGAACACTGATTTCAATTCTTATATCAATTTTTACTTTTGAGTGTGTTTAAAGGGTGGTGAAATATTTTAGAATCTTTCAGCAACTCCATCTTGTTAGTTTTGTTAGCGGTTATTAATGTGTTGTCACATTAGGTCAACCAGAAGTGACAGCTATACAATGTCACTGATATGACAATGTAGTAAAATAATACAAACCTATTCTTGTGTGTTTTATTATTATAATGCAAATTTGTTTCAGATGTGCTTGTTCTGCATAACTAAGATATTCTGTATCATGTGTACCCAGCACAGTTGCCAAGGGTAATGATGAAATAATGACAACTGGTACTTTTTATATTGTCCTGTATAAGAATTTATGCATAAGAAGTTCCTCTTCAGAAACAAAAGATGAAAAAGATGGAAAGAGTTACAAAAAGAAGAGAGTGAAGTATCATGGCTTGACAAGGAATGCTGCAGCAAGGGTTGATAGACGCAGAGTATGCCCATAGAGGTAGGATGCAGAGGGTTTCTTGGGCAATCTCTCTGCTAGACCCCACAACAGGCTTACTTAATAGCAAAGCAATCAAAAATCTAACAGAGAAGGCTGGGAAGGCTTCACAATGGCTGCGGATAAAACAGAGTGCATCATGGCAGAATGTTGCTCAAACACAAGTTGGATGAACTGGGCGGCAGTGCATGATGTTCAAAAGACATGAAAAAACACTATGACCCCAGGTAACATCACTGATGATGTGTCTGAGTGCATCACAAAATGTATCATTTAACGTGTGCCAGAGATTTTTAATCTGTTTAATTGTTTTGGCACATTAAGATAATATTAAGAGATAGGTGTGTTAAAGATTATACCATTTATCTGTATGCTTATTGATACACACTAATACAGTGGGTACGGAAAGTATTCAGACCCCCTTCAATTTTTCACTCTTTGTTATATTGCAGCCATTTGCTAAAATCATTTAAATTAATTTTTTACCTCATTAATGTACACACAGCACCCCATATTGACAGACAAAAAAAAGAATTTTTGAAATTGTTGCAGATCTATTAAAAACGAAAAACTGAAATATCACATGGTCCTAAGTATTCAGACCCTTTGCTCAGTATTTAGTAGAAGCACCCTTTTGAGCTAATACAGCCATGAGTCTTCTTGGGAAAGATGCAACAAGTTTTTCACACCTGGATTTGGGGATCCTCTGCCATTCCTCCTTGCAGATCCTCTCCAGTTCTGTCAGGTTGGATGGTAAACGTTGGTGGACAGCCATTTTTAGGTCTCTCCAGAGATGCTCAATTGGGTTTAAGTCAGGGCTCTGGCTGGGCCATTCAAGAACAGTCAGAGAGTTGTTGTGAAGCTACTCCTTCGTTATTTTAGCTGTGTGCTTAGGGTCATTGTCTTGTTGGAAGGTAAACCTTCGGCCCAGTCCTTAGCACTCTGGAGAAGGTTTTTGTCCAGGATATCCCTGTACTTGGCCGCATTCATCTTTCCTTTGATTGCAACCAGTCGTCCTGTCCCTGCAGCTGAAAAACACCCCCACAGCCTGATGCTGCCACCGCCATGCTTCACTGTGGGGACTGTATTGGACAAGTGATGAGTAGTGCCTGGTTGTCTCTACACATACCGCTTAGAATTAAGGCCAAAAAGTTCTATCTTGGTCTCATCAGACCAGAGAATCTTATTTCTCACCATCTCAGAGTCCTGGTCTGATGAATGAGGGAAAAAATTAATTTAAATGATTTTAGCAAATGGCTGCAATATAACAAAGAGTGAAAAATTGAAGGGGGTCTGAATACTTTCCGTATCCACTGTATGTTTCTGGACTGTGTCATGCAAATGAAACTAACTTACTTAAGACAGCTGCTTTGTTATATTCCTTATCCTTAGTCTTGTCATAGAGAGCTCATTTGTTCACATGACAGGGCTCCTTCAAGTCTGTTATAATAAAGAACTTCCAGCAGATGGAGCTATTTGTAACAGAGGGCTTGACTTTTCTTTATTTAAAACTAGCAGAATACCCGCGCTTCGCAGCGGCGAAGTACTGCATTAAAATTTTTATTAAGAAGAAAATGAAACTTTTTTAAACTGAGGGAAAATATGCCAATAATTATTTGTTAAGGATCTCTTTGTATACCATGTTGTCAGTTCGGCCCTCCGGTTGTAACATGACCAAGCTGTGCGCTGAGCTTACTCTTGAGCATGCAACTTACAGTTGGCCATGTGAACAGTAATCTTGCCTCAAATATGACAGTTTTTGCAGGATTTGTTATGTTGAAGTGACATTCGGCATCTGTCAAGCGTTGTAAGCACACAAGCGGTTTCATCGATAAAATCACATCCAGCTTTTGGGAGTTTAAACATTCATAAACATCAAAGTGTCCACTACTGAAATCGTCACCTGTGAATCTAAGATGTTTAAGAGGCATTGGCGGTTGTCGAAAGGTGTAAAATATTTGGCTATTTCGGTACACTTGAAAGCGACAACCGAACAATTCAGCAGCAGCCATCAACTCACATGCAGAACCATAGGTGAAGGGCTTAAGCATTTCACTCTTATAGTGCTCCTGTGTAGTATAATTATCTCCTGTACCGTCATCAGTCCACACCTTGAACCTGTCCCAGTCATTCAATACATAAGACACAATGTTCCTCCGGATATCAAGAGTGAGCCTGATATGGCTGTGCAATATGTAACAAAGAGAATGGAAAAGGCAGGTGCCATCTCCGGGCATGGAAACCACTCAGTAAGTGACAGTTCTTTGATCGATGGTGATCACCTCGATAGACATGGTAATGGGGGTTGGAATGATAAAAGAAATGGGTACCTGAGCAATGTAAAGTAAGTCTAAAATACCTATACAATAACTATAATTGTAATAAACAAACAATAAAACAGTGGAGAAGCCGTGGATTAAACAAAAAGGCTGTAGTTATCAGTAGGGAGACGTGAATCCCGTGGCGAAGCAAGGAAGGGAATGTAGAGACCGGAGCGACGGACAGTCTTATATAGGCAGGCAGCCACCAACATGGGAGGCATTGGGATGGGGGATCCAACGCCACCTCACATGGTGACCGAGCTGCAGGCTATGGACGTATATATGTACGTAAGTAGGATTCAGTTAGCGATGGGAACCCGTGTACCAAATTTCTTGAAGATGGGCCCATAAGTAACAAAGACTATTGAAAAGTTCAATATGGCGGCCGACAGTGGCATCATACTACCGAAATAAATACGTACATTGGTTTCGGTTAGTGCAGGGAAGCCACCTATAAAATTTCGAGAAGATCGGGCCATAAATAAGAAAGTTCAACATGGCGGACGTTGTTGACCGTTATGACCATTACGCGTAGAATTTCGAAATGAAACCTACTTAACTTTTGTAAGTAAGCTGTAAGGAATGAGCCTGCCAAATTTCAGCCTTCTACCTACACGGGAAGTTGGAGAATTAGTGACGTTGGAAAGTTCAATATGGCGGCTGACAGTGGCGTCATACCACAGAAATAAGTATTTACATTGATTTCGGTTAGCGCAGGGAAGCCGCCTACCAAATTTCGTGAAGATGGGGCCATGAATAACAAAGTTCAATATGGCGGACGTTGTTGACCGTTATGACCGCTATGCGTAGAATTTCGAAATGAAACCTGCTTAACTTTTGTAAGTAACCTGTAAGGAATAAGCCTGCCAAATTTCAGCCTTCTACCTACACGGGAAGTTGGAGAATTAGTGATGAGTCAGTGAGTGAGTGAGTCAGTGAGTGAGTCAGTGAGTGAGTCAGTCAGTCAGTGAGGGCTTTGCCTTTTATTAGTATAGATACTAATTTTCCCAACAGACTGCCTGGTTGTCCAAGATTGTGATCACAAAGCAAATCAAAATGCATATTTCTGTAGCTCTTTGGTTTTCTAACAATACTTCTGGATTTTTGTTTACTATGAGTGTCGATTAATGTTTGCCAGGCATTTTTGATTTCCCAGTTTTGACTTTGGCTTGGCTTGGAATGTGGCCTGTCATGATACCATCCTCTAGCATTACAGCCAGATTTAGTTGATCTATTCGTGAAAGACATGCACCTCATGCCAGGAATGGTCAAATCATGTTGAGGGATAACACAAACATGTAAATCCTGCAAAAACAACAAAAAACACTGAAATCTTGACTGCAATTATTTTGAAAAATAAAGTTTGAAAGTAAATAAGTGGATAAATTTGCAAATGTGTTCTTGTCTTAGGCTACTTTTAAATGTACAGATGATATAAAGGAATCTACTCTCCTGGACAAACAAAGAACTAAAGGAAATAAACTCACTGTCAGCATCGTTGCTTTTGTGCAGGCCATTTTTACACAGGCAGTCAGAGAACCATTACAGTTTGTGGCTACAGCAACAGTGCATTCCTACTCCAGAACTCCTCTCCCACCCGAAACAGTAGTCAGGACACAGAGATAATGGTGTTTGCAACTATCTCCATAGAGGCAGACCCATCAAGGATGTGTGTCAAGGAAGCTGTCATGTGTCCTCCTCTGGCGTGACGCTGACATGAGCCAAAACAAGGAAACTGGGAGGTAAGAGGCCTAATAAAACAATTACTTCAATAATGGAATCTGTCAGAGAGCGTGATTGGAATGAAATACTATAGACATTCCAGACTTTGGTGTTGTGTTTGAGCACACCTACAGCATTTATAATAAGACCTCATATTAACGGAAGCACTTCAATTTGAAGGTAAAGTTATCCTCTGATTACAAGTTCAGCTGCAACAGAATCCTTCCCAAGCAGCGTATAGGATACAAAGTCATCCTTCAGAACAAAGGTCCATTGTAAACTCTGTCTGAACTCTGACCTCAAAATGAAGGCGTGGGAGTGCAGCTGGATATCAGGTTACTAAAGAGTCGTCTGACTAAGCCTGACAAGCGCCCTATCGCGCCAGGCTAGTCATGCTGGAGTACAAGTAGCTTCTTTGTGGGCCTTTCCTCTGCTGCGCTCCACCTCATATTTCATTACACTGATAAACTGAGAGTCTGGTGACAACAGTACAGCATGAATCAATCAGAAGAAAAGAGAGCAAGAAAGAGGATACAAAAATAATTTGCACCAGTTCATTCTCTTTATGTTCTTTGTGTTGGTCATGGTGGCCAAAGGCCAGACACTATTCCTGGAAATAGTAGACACTTGCCATGGATGGGATGAAAACTTTTACTCTGGGTCAGTTAAGACACGATAGGCATCCAAACAGGATGGCTTTAACTGTGGTGGTAACAGACACCCCAGAAGATACCTTCCTGAAAATATGGAACAGGAAATATGACAAGGCTTTAGAAAAAATGAGAAATGGTCAATGCCAGCATTAAGAGTTGTGGAGGTATATTTGACTTGAAAACATAAGAAAGAGGCAGGTCTTTAGTGCAGATCTGCTCCTGTGCTGCCTGCCTTTGTCTATAAACCACAGAAACTGAGTAGCTGCCACCTACTGGTCTGGAGGACATTTGCGAGATTCTCATGTAACCTCCCTACATTCTTATGTCCAGGATGCTGACTTTGAATCCTGAAACCGCTTCCCCTAGTTTGTCCTGAAGAGACGAGGAGAAGCTCTCATTTCACTGACATTAGTTCATTTGTCATTAGTCTACTCCTTCACTTCACTCCTTAGCAACTAACTTACCCCTACTTACCTCTTAAGCAGCTGACAATACCTGTGTAGTGTAGTATGTCTACTTAGTATTAGTAATGCAGTTATTTTGGGATTATTAATGTCCATCCATCCATTATCTATACTAACTTTCCTATTACAGGGTCAAAGGGATCTGGAGCACATTGTGGAAACATCAGGTACAAGAGAGACACCAGCCATGAATTGATATCCAGGCCATCACAGTGCATGATTATGGACAGAATAAGCATGTCCCCACTTCCTAAGGCTTTCAATAGCACACAAACCTTCTTTGTGAAAAAGGCCAACTCTTAATCAGGTTCTTGGTTTTGATTATTTATACATTTTTCTTGACCTCAAAAAATGTATTAAGACCTTGTGTTAGGAGTTTTAGAAGTTACAGAATTTTGTGGTCATGTCAATGTTGGTACTTGATACATTTTTAATGATGTTAAAAATCTACCAGACCCAATAATTCAGAATAGCTGAAGGCTACTATCAGAGCAACATGGGCTCTCATAACACCTGAGCAGTGCCACAGACTGATCGACTCCATGCCACGCCGCATTGCTGCAGTAATCCAGGCCAAAGGAGCCCCAACTAAATATTGAGTGCTGTACATGCTCGTACTTTTCATGTTCATACCTTTCAGTTGGCCAACATTTCTAAAAATCCTTTTTTTGCATTGGTCTTAATTGATATTCTAATTTTGCGAGATACTGAATTTGGGACTTTCATTTGTTGTCAGTTATAATCATGAAAATTAAAAGAAATAAACATCTGAAATACATCAGTCTGTGTGTAATGAATGAATCTAATATACAAGTTTCATCTTTTTGAATGGAATTACTGAAATAAATCAACTTTGTCATGATATTCTAATTTTATGACCGGCACCTGTATTTAATACATCACGTCATCGGACTCTTAATACATAGAATTCTATCATCGTAGACAATCAACTACAACCACCAGTTACTTCATGTACATGTCGATTCTTCCATTATTCTAAACATTGTTTCGTTAATGAGGGTGTCCTACGGGTTTTCCCATTGTTCATATCACCGCTGTTTGGGCTTTCTCACTCACTTGTTTTCGCTTTTTAAGGAGGTGTTCATTACTCATTTACTTCATTTTAACCTTAGCAACTATCTTGGTTGCTCCTCTAGATGAGGCAAAAACCTTGAGTGTCAAAGTTTTAAGCTGCATTTAGTTAACCCTTTAGTTACCTTCAGTCCTTTTCCTTATGCTTTTAATCACCCATTCTTACAACTTCATCTAAGTACTGCATATGCTTATGTTTAATTGTAAAAATTATCATGTATTGATTAAACATATTTGATTAAAATTCTAGAATTACTATGTTAAAGAATGGATAATATTTATAGCTTCATCTAAAAGAAGCCTAAAAGGACCATCTCTTCATAATGGTGTTAAATATGCAACAATACCTGTTATTCATGCTGTGCACTTGAAAGAAACCTATGAGAGCTATGAAAATCGTTTAAAAAAAATGAACTTCAATTGGTTCATATATAGGGGACATGAAAGTTCTTTTTTTGCATTTTATTGATTTTATTAAAATCAAATAACATTCCATACAAAAAGTCAAGTTTTACAAAAATAGGTTTGAAACAAATCAACCTCCTCCCATGAGAAAGAGAGCTAGGCCAGCAGAGTAAAACTTTAAACTAGTAAAAATAAGTAAATAGATAAATTGATAAATTAATAAAAATAAATACAATAAAAAAGAGGGGAGGGAATCTGCTTCCTCAATTAAAATGCTTATTTAAAAATGTTATTGATTATATCCTGCCAGGTTTTGAAAACGTTTTGTACAGATCCTCTAAGTGAGAATTTAATTTTGTCCAATTTCAAATAATATATAACACCAGTTACCCACTGACTTAAAATAGGATTCTTCCAGTTGAGCAAGATAAGTCTATGTGCCAATAGTGTAGTAAAGGCAATTACATAAAAGTTCTGTGTCTCTTATTGAGTCACCAGTCAAGGGATTACCAACTACCCATGGGAGTGGGACAGCAGAGCCAAGAACTAACATCGAGTTTACAAGGAAGAGTCAGCTAGAAAAAAGGGACAGCTTGGAGCCAAACACATCATCAGACCTGGCTTGGTGGATCCAGATTTTAAGATCTGCTATGAGTTTTTCCCGTTCTTCTGATAAGATGTTACACAACCTCATAGAGCTCTTCAAATAATCTTTAATGTCTGACCAATGGATAATCATTACACCATACTTTGAGATCCTGTTCTTCAGAGGATCTCAGTATGGAGGACTTTCTCTCGCCATGTGATCCCCAGAACCTTTTGGAAGCAGCAACCATGGCAAGCTTCAAGATGTTTAATGTGATGGCGATAAAGTGTCCAAGTCTCAGAGGCATACAGCAAACTGGAGAGAAACACAGTGCATGGTATCAGCAATCTTGGTGGACAAACAGACCTTAATTTAAAAATACCCGCTGTCAAAAACAACTGAAGGAGGAAGAGACAAACTTGAGTTTATTTTGAATCTTGTTGTCAGTAGTCTATTTACATTGAGGATACTTCCAAGGTAGGTGAAACCATGGGCGTTATCAAGCACTTCATTGTCCACATTGATGGCAGGCAGAAAGAAGGCCAGGAGTTTTTGAAGCTAGTAACTGTTTTTCAACAGCTCATTTCTAATCCATGAAAACAATATTGAGAATCCATAGAAGAAATGATACTCTGCAGGGAATCATCAGCATACTGAAGCTCAAACATGGTCAGAACAGAGCTCTTGGGTTTTGTCTTTGGACACTGAAGGTGAAGAAGGTTGCCATTCAGTTGGTATCAGATTCAAAACCATTCCTTCTTTTTACATTTCTGGATAAAAAAAAATAGAGGCTGAAAATAACTGAAGCTAGCACACAGCGCTGTTTCAATCCAACTTCAATTCAAAGAAATTCTATCAGAAGAATTCCCTCCTACTGATACTCTTGCCTACTCAGCCTCATGAAAAAGCTCCAGAATATAGCCACAAAGGTTTATGGACATCCACATCTGTCAAGGATATCCCATAGGAGATCTCTGTTCATTGTGTCAAACACCTCTTTGTCAGGTCAATAAAAGCTAGGCAGAGATCTTTCTACTCCTCTCTGCATTTCTCAAGAAGCAATCAAGTGACAAAAATCAGATCGTCTGTACTCCGATCCTAGAAGAAGCCATGATGGGGGTCAGGAAGGATTTCCTGGCATGGAGGTCAGAGTCCAAATTTCTGCAAACCAGAGACAGGAAATTGTGCACTCTCAGAAGGAGACAACTTTCAGTCTGAATTGGTAGCATTTCGTAGGCAAGGCAGGTGCTAAATGAAGTGTCAGTCCTTCATTACAGGTGCTAGTTAACCAAACAGGACATGAATGAAATGGGGGAGGAAAACTAACCAGCCACTCTGAAGGAAAGGCATAATGGAGTTGTGCCACTTTTTAAAAAAGAGAACATTTAGTAGTGTACATGATGAGCAAAAATGTATCATTTATTAGCTGAAAAGCCTGTCAATTGGTAACTAGCAGTGAAGCAGAAGATTACAGCTGAGGAGAAGGGCCGCCTGTGGAGAAACCTTCAGGAGGCCTGTGTCTGCTCGGAAATGAATGGAGAGAGCCTTTGCTTCTTGTTGTGTCACACCATGTTCTTTTTCATCTTCATCTTTGCAATACAGGTCCTCACTACATACGATCTTTTCAATAAGGATGACGCATTTCCCAAAATAATGCACAAAGACTGTACTGAGATTCACAGTGTAAAAACCTGCAATGCAAACTTCAACCCTTCATGTCATTATTAACACGAGCCTTCTTATTCTAAGGTTTATCACCTCTATTAAAACACTAATGTAGTGTGGGTGAATTTCAGCTTCAGACTGTCTCACAGAGCGCAGTTTGAATGCCAGCCTGTTACATGGGAGGGCTTTCTTCATTATATATAATTGCTTTCTCCTGTAGGCATTAAATCAGCAGTATAAAATCTCCTTAAAAATGGCTGATTTGTTTCCCCCGCAATTAATTAAATTTGATTTTCATTTTAATGAATTCAAATTACAGAAGTATGAGTGTAGCCTTTTACCTGACAATTAAATGAGACATGATTCATTTTACTTGATTTCATTCTTCGTACTGCTCTTACATCTCGAAAGTAAACACATAAAATAAAGCCATAATTGTTAACAGAGAATTTTATCCAGGTGGTCTAAAACGTTTACAGAAATCCATCACCTATCTGTCCATCTATGCTTCTACTAAATATCAATGTTTGTGTTAATCCATTTCAAAAAGCCTCTTCTATTAAGCTTTCAATGTGGGCAGTGTGACCTTGTGGGTAAGCACAAGATATCCAATTGTGACTCTCTCTGGAACCCCCATATAAATAACTGGATTACAGTCTCTATCTGAAAGTGGCATTGAGATGGTGGTCACTATCCAAAGGTGCTATATGACTCTTACATAGCACTATTACATAGCATATTAATCTTTATGTCTTTTAGACTTTTTTCTATCTATCTATCTATCTATCTATCTATCTATCTATCTATCTATCTATCTATCTATC
>JANRMT010062814.1:29943603-29958095 GCA_026402145.1 Polypterus bichir lapradei | reverse complement strand
AACTTTCAGTGTCAGCCTGGTGATAGTACTGTACACACTTTAACAACAAAGTTTTTGATTTTTAATAAATTTGCAAACCTCTTGGACAACATCTTTTACACATTGTTATGGGTTATTAACTGTAGAAAAATAGCAAATTTATCATTTAAAATTAACTTTATTATGCAATAAAGTATGCAAAAAGTGAAGAGGTCTAAAGACTTTTCTGAATCCATTCTATAATGTTATTTGTTTAACAGAGTGCTGTAGGGTAGTCCCAGGCAGGTTGTTCTGCTTGCCTGAAGTAAAGTCATCCCTGATGGAGGATCGCAGGAATCGTGGGAAAGAGGGGTCCTTTCATCGGATTAGCGCTATTTCAGCTGTGAAATGGCCAAATGGGGGATGCAGCTT
Source organism: Polypterus bichir lapradei (assembly GCA_026402145.1). Taxonomy (NCBI): domain Eukaryota; kingdom Metazoa; phylum Chordata; class Cladistia; order Polypteriformes; family Polypteridae; genus Polypterus; species Polypterus bichir. Next base: position 29,957,705 of record JANRMT010062814.1, on the reverse strand, counting down.
GATGAATGAGGTCTCCAGGACTCTAAACAAATCCAAATCATATTATGTGATATCATCTACTGTTAAACTCTACTCCGTACTTCTAAAATTTTTATTTTTATGCTGTATTGAGGATTTGTTCTGTTCTGTGTATTGTATTGTATTGTATTGACCCCCTTCTTTTTGACACCCACTGCACGCCCAACCTACCTGGAAAGGGGTCTCTCTTTGAACTGCCTTTCCTGAGGTTTCTTCCATTTTATCCCTACAAGGGTTTTTTTTGGGAGGTTTTTTTTTTTAATCTTTTTAAAGAGTCAAGGCTGGGGGCCTGTTAAAGCCCATTGCGGCACTTGTGTGATTTTGGGCTCTACAAAAAGTAAATTGTATTGTATTGTTACAGTCCCAGAAGTACACAGATGTTAATGTCTCTATCTCATTTCCACACCTATACAGCAATCCAATTGCGTAAAACAATATTCTGCATAATATAATATCCCAAATCCTGTTTAATACAGTTTAAGGAAGTTTGAAACATGAAATTGAACTGGCAGCATTGTGTAAAGGTAAGAACACACCATGGATAGCTCATTAATCTATCTCATGGCACACATACACACACACATCAAGAGAAAACATGCAGGTATTTAGAGATGGAGAACAAGAGTACCTGAAGCGAAACCCACTTGGACACAGAAGAGAACACAACGTTAAGCCTGGAATGCTAGACCTGTGAGGCACCAGCACTAACTACTGAGCCACAATGCCATCCAAAAACATATTCTAAACAAATAAAATTATATTTAACTATAGCCTTCTTGAATGAAACTCCAGTGGAATATTTCGATATTTGTTGGCTTTACAAAACACATTTAACTATTTCTTTGCTATAGAAAAAGACCATACTAAATAAGAGATTTTTGGTTACACAGCTTTGATGTTAAGATATGTATATCAAATAGTTCAGTTGCACTAGCACAGACTCAAGTAGAGATGTCCAGAAACAGTACCTTAATCCAGTCAGAGATTTTATTTAAGAATGTGTGCACAATTATTTTTTGTGCCTTGTTTTGCTCTTCTCCGTTATATCCTGGCCGTTCTGCTGTTCGTTATCGTTATGATTTAGTCACTTCTGTGTTAATTGATACATTCCGATATTTTTGTATTTGTGTAGCCCTCTGAAAGGAAATATTAAGGTATACTGTATGTTGATATCAAGTCCGTTTTATCACCGGCTGCACTTGAGCACGACATAGGCGGTGGACGGGCGAGCTGTCGTAGGAGCCGACCAGTCGATTTGTGAGCGGAGGCGCGAGAGCCGAAGACAGTGAGTGAGAGAGAGAAAGAGAGAGAGAGAGAGAAAAAAAAGAGCGGCGGAGAGCTTGTGCGCGTGTGCGCGCCAGTCAGGAATTTCCTTCTCCTCCTGAGACACCTGACAAGAATACTAAGGAGAGCGCCGGTGCCGCTATATACTTAGGTGCAGACAGAGAGAAAGTAGCAGGCAACAGAGCTTTCTCAAACATGGACATTAAGGACCAAGGAGCGCAAATGGAGCCGCTGCTTCCCACGGTGAGACATTTTATTGAGAATGTCGCTCATTTCTTAGCTCGAGCTATTTTTCATTATTATTTTGTTTATATTTGTGATGCTTTTGCGCTTTGTTATGATTCAGTACGCAGTGTTGTACTGGGGATGGAATGCGTGATTCGTTTGCTTTTTTCAATGGAATTAAATAAAATGCGACCTCTCCATCACCACCATTATCATCTTCGTCATTTCAGTTTGACTCGGAACATCTTCGTCTTTGTCATGCTTGTGAAGATTTTGAATAAAGAATGCACACGCGGATCATCTTAGCCTGCACGAACTCGCCGTGGCATCTTGATTGACATCACCTGGCATTACGCGAAACGCGTTTCATTTCCACTAGGATAGTTTCAGACTGATAACAGAAAAAAAGAAACATAGCAAGACACAGCACTCCTGAGATCCCCCGTGTGCTCTGTTTACAAATGCGCTCCATTGGAAGGCTGTGTGTTGTTCCTGCGCACTGCTGCAGTTTCGATCATCAATCGCATAGGTGTGCGCCGCGCCGCTCCGCTTCATCACGCGTCCAGCAGACGGACCAACAGACAGACAGACGAAGGGCGTCAGAACATCCGCTTCCTCGCTTTCCCATTCCTCTTTCATGTATTTGTTAATTCGTTCTTTCCGATTTGGTCATCTCACTAGGTGTATTTCCTTGCACTATCCTGACCAGTCCTTTTACAATTTAAAAATGGAATATATAAAAAGAAAAAAGGCACTCTAGTCTAGGCAGTGGGCTGCATTTAAAAAAAAGGCGGAGGAGATGGAAAAAATGAAATGACAGCATCTTAGGCAGCTCTCAGATAGAGAGAGAGAGAAAAAGAAAGAAAATTTAAGGCAAATCCATTCACAGTTGATATACTTCTGCCCAAGGCTCGGACACGTCATAATGCGGTAAATGAAGAGCGAGCTAAATGAATCGTATTTAATTATACCCCCCAGGCGTTGAAATGTTCTATTTTCAGATCTGTGCCCGCGGTGTGTTTTGTGCAGAACCTGAGTGGATCTTTGAAATCATGGAGTGAAGCTTTCGTTCTTTCAGACAACGAGAATGATCGAATGTAGCCTAAACTTATAATACTCAGGATGGCTGTCTTTAATATGTGTGTATTCGTACAGTTTTTTTTAAAGTCCTTGATAAAACAGGATGACATTCATCACTCATAGGCCGCCCATCCATCTGCGTAACACCATATTTACAAGGTATAATTCATCTGTTTCTATCAATGCACATGAAAAGTTCTGTTAAACAAGATAATACATCTCCAATATTCATTTGCACTCTACAACCACGAGTTGCATATATGGCCCGACTTATGTGATCTTCTATTATTACAGGCCTTTGGCATAAATGAATGTGGGATTGGCAGCTATGGCATTTCTTGTTTTCTGTCAGTATCCTTATATCCATTTTTACATTTGCATTTATTTTTTACCATTGATGCTTTAATACAAATAACATCATTGGAACAGTTTATGCAGAATTTCAACATTTTCATTAATGGCAGAACTAGCAATTTTCTAATAGTAGCACATAAAAAGTCAGCAGTGGTAACTGAACTTGCAGCCATGAGCCATTAGTCCTACATTTTAGCTGCCAGGTCACACTGCCAAATGGCTGAGAGAAAGAATTCATATTTTATCACTATAAAGACAGGAATTCTATCAAAACTTGTGACAGTTACATCAGATCACTATAACAGTTTTATATATTATTGTCTGTGTTAATTATAATGTATAATACTTTGAACTTGAGAGCTTACACTTTGTTGTGGACTAGTCTGCTGTGAAAGGCACTATATAAAAATTACTTATTTTTAAATATCCTTCCATTCATTATCCAACCCGCTATATCCTATAGCTACAAGGTCTGCTGGAGCCAATCCCAGCCAACCAAGGGCACAAGGCAGGAAACAAACCCCGGGCAGGGCACCAGCCCACCGCAGGGTGTGCGCACACACACACACGGGACAATTTAGAATCGCCAATGCACCCAACCTGCATGTCTTTGGACCGTGGGAGGAAACCGGAGCTCCCGGAGGTAACTCACGCAGACACGGGGAGAACATTTAAACTCCATACAGGGAGGACCGGGGAAGCAAACCCGGGTCTCCTAAATGTGAGGCAGCAGCGCTACCACTGTGCCACCGTGCTGCCCTTTTTTTAAATATGAATTATCTAATTACTTTTGTTAATTATGAAAATATATCACAGGTCTGCAAAATTAAAATCATTAAAAACTGTTTTAAGTGTGAACGTTTGTTTTTATTTGCATTACTGAGGACACAAAACATATAAATAGAATGTTTTCATCACATCACATTTAAGTAGAAAATTGAAAAGAAATCTAAAATTTAACAAATGACACAATTTATTTATGATGAAAAATGATGTTCTAATTTAACATACAAAATATAAAGTCCACCTACAGGGCCATCTTATCAGCACTATAGGGCCCCGGGCAAAGCAGTGCACTGTGGCCCCTACCTACGCAATCACTCAGCAAGTCACAACATACATAGACTGGCATGGGGCCCCAGGAACTGCCCAGCGTGCCCATGTGTTAAGACAGCCCAGTTCATCTAATATTTTTAAACATATGTAATGAACAAAATACATACTCATTGACTAACATTTCAATTCACATGTAACTCTAGTTTTTGTCACTTCTTAGTTTTTTTGATCCAAAACTTTGATGACTTACTTTTTAATTTACATGCAGCTCTAATTTTTTTCATGTAGTTTTTTCATTTGGTGTCCCATCCTTTTTCTGCTGCATCTGAATGAATCACCCAGCAGTAGTCCGCCATCATACTGACATCCTAGCATCCCTGGCCCCTTCTTTTCATGTCCTTGATATCCCAATGGAGCCTTCCACCCTGCTCTTCACTCACTTCTCCAAGATTTTTGGGGAAAAATTCCAAATGGGAATCTAAAAAGTGAACTTTGAGACTCCTGTTGGAATGCAATTCCTTAAACTTAACAAATACACTTTTTACAATTTCTTTATAATTTGGATCTTTATTGTTACCTAAAAACTTAAAAATGACTTCTTTGAATGATACCTAAGCCTCAAGTTCCAGGTCATTCATCACACCATCCAATTCTACTTCACATATCCGTTTTCTACTATCAGACCCGGCAAACATTCCTTATTTCAATTTAGTCTCACACAAGCCCAAAACTTTCAGCAGAAAAACATAGAAAAGGCCCATCTTTTGATAGGACTTTGACAAACTGCCTCATTACACCAAGCTTAATATGGAGTGGTGGTAGCAGAACTTGATTTGGATCCACCAAGTTAGGTCTGACAATGGTTTTGGCAACAAGCTGTCACTTTTTTCTAACTGGCCATTCCTTCTGAACCCAGTGTCACTTCTTTGCTCTGTGGTCCCACTCCCATGGCCTTCTGATGGCTTCATTTGCTTCTGCCTGCTTTGACTCATCACCATGTTCAGTTCCAGCTATTCATCTTCTTTCTGCTGCTCACGTTAGGGGTCGCCAAAGCGGATCATCTTCTTCCATATCTTTCTGTCCTCTGCATCTTGTTCTGTTACACCCATCACCTGCATGTCCTCTCTTACCACATCCATAATCCTTCTCTTAGGCCTTCCTCTTTTCCTGTTACCGAGCAGCTCTATCCTTAACATCCTTTTCCCAATATACTCAGCATCTCTCCACCGCACATGTCCAAAGCAACGCAATCTCGCCTCTCTTATTGAATAAAATAACTGTTTGATTTAAACATGCTAGGAAATGAACTAGAAAACATACTAGAAAAACTAATATTAGAAAATTTTAAATTCAAACATATTCTAATTGAAATATTATATTTAATTAATTATACTGCAAAAGCAATAAAATGTTTATAATCGACAACTAAAAAATGCGTTTTGTCAAAAAATGCCACATAATGGAGAGAAATGGTTTTAATTTTTGAATTCAGCACCCAAAAATATATAAAAATCACATGAAGTAATCCAAACAAATTTTTCAACTTTTAGATCCCTTTTTTGTTGTGGAATTATTGCTGTTTGTGTTTGGTATACCAAATACGCACGCAGAACAGTAGGATCCACATTTGTCACATATCGCAACTAAGTGGTATCTTTAGGTGGGTGCCCTGGTGTTGGAATGATCAGCAATCTAATATTTTTATTATCCAACATCTCTAGAGTTTCTCTTGAGTTCTCTGTTTAAATCCCAGCCCCGTCTCTGCCTATTTGGCCATTGCTCATTATGCCCATGTCTCGTTGAGGCTGTCCTCCCACATCAGAAGTTTGTGGAGTTAAGTTCATTAGCAGCTCGAAGTTGACTCCATTTAAATGAAAATGGATGTGTGTGAGTGAGTGTGGACTTCGATGGACGTGTGTCCTGTTTCTGGTTTTTATTTCCTTGCCTTGTGTCCAGTGCTGTCAGGATGGAGTCCAATACTGTACTAACCTGAACTGGGGTTGGAATTGGATGGAAAGACATCTTCATAATGTACATACTCTATCTTCAATAATGCAAAAAATACTGAGGGCACACGTGATTTAGTGTGAAAGCTGAAGGATATGCAGGCAATCAATCAATCAGTCCTTGTTTCATGCAGTGAAACACAAAGAACTTTTAAAAGAAATTGATAACAGCACAGTATGAAGCTGAAGGCACTTTTAAATTATTGTACACTCTTAAAATCAGGGGTTGTAGTGGTTCTTCAGAGCAATGCTTTAAGGGAAATATTTCTGGTTCCTGAAAAACCCATCCACACGAAGGTTCCTGAAAGAGTCTTTATTTAGTATCTGTACCAGATGCCATAAATAACCATGAATAGATAATAACAAATTTGTGAAGTTCCTGATTTTAAAATGTCTCTGTCTGCATACAATAACACAGGCTCAGTTCAGGTTTTCTTGATTTGCTAGCGTCCTGCTGATTAGCCTACCATACATTACGATTTCTGTTTTGCTCACATATCAGGGACCAGTTCAAAGCTCAAAGAGCCAACTTCATATACAAAGAACTCTTGCCAGAATTAAATGGTTCTTTGTCAAGTAGTGGAGCTATGAGGAACCACACAACCGAATAAAATACCATTAGAGAATCATCATTTTTAAGACTGTATGTCAAATGACTAGAATGAACAAGGAAGGTCACTGGAATATTCTTTAATAAGAAGTTACAATAGTCAGACTTTTAGAACACTCATCTTCATTAGAGGGAATGCCAGAAAGAATAAAATTCATGTAACAAGAGGAAAATTACCTACAAAGGTATACAGTGTGAGAAGAAGAGACAAGAGACATGGCAAGGTTTGGGGCAGCCACCCATTTAATTCGGTATCCTGGCTGCAAAAGTAAATGATTTATAGTTGAGTCAAGATTACAAGACAGAGTCCAAAACAGAACTGCCTTCCAGGGAAAAGGTGTGAGGATTTATAGGAAGTTTGGGGGAAGTGATGTCGTCCTCGGGGGCCTGGACCGGAAGTGATGTCGTCCTCGGGGCCGAGACCGGAAGTGATGTGTCCTGAGTCGAGGCGGTGGCTCCTGGTGGGATTTCCCGGGAAAGGCCTTCAGGGAACTTAGAAAGAGCGTCAGTACACCCCGCCCCCCCCCTCCCCGGCAGATGTATTTTCATTCATCTTTGAGCCCTTCAGCTGCCTCCTATGCACACATGTGTGACAACAGATAGAATATTACTTCCTGCCAAGTGGCAATTTATAATGCTAGAAGAGTTGGTCTTGTCCGTTACGGGAGATTAACTTCAGAAGTGGAACTCCGTTAGCAGTGGTGTTATTTTTCTCTTATTTTTTGTCATTCTGAGATATCCTGTATTTACTCAACACAAGGAGGTTCTATTACAGTATATGCAAGCATATTTAAACATGAGCGTCAGGAAAGGGGCTCAGAAAGAAACGGAAAAGAAATCTAAAGCTTCATCCATGCATTGTCTCCAGCCGAGAGCGAAAGTGGGAGCGAATGTGCAAGTGATTCAGTTCACAATAGGTTGTCGATTCCAGAAGATTTTTTGAAACTGAAAATGGCCTTGCCTTCCACATTGTCATCTACTCCTTCCAAGCCGGGAGTATGGACTTTAACTGGGCTTGCTACTTCACCTGCGGAGCATGAAGACCAAAAAGATCTGTCTGAACTGAAGGTAATGATCACCGCAATGGCCACCGACATAAAGAAGCTCAAGAAAGATATAAAGGAAGAAATAAATGATATAAAGAAAGAAATAAATTATATTAGGAAAAGTGATATAAATGATATAAGGAAACAAATAAAGGACATACACAAGACAAGACAAACGAGAAACTGCTGCAGGATGTTATAGACCAGGAGAAACATGTAAATAATCGCTTTGAGGCAGCCTTCAAAGGTATGCTAGAAAAAATTGAGGAACAAATTCAGGAAAATACGTCTAAGTTTGAGAATAAACTGAGAGCACTTGGCGCCCAGTTGGAAGATGTTAAGCAAACGTTCACGACTCGAATTGAAACAGCCAAACAAATGACATCTACCGCTGACGGAAAAACAACAGCTGCAAATTCCGAATGCAAAATACTGGGAGACAGACTTGCTGCACTGGAAGATGGATGGAGAAGGAATAATATTAGAATTGAAGGTCTCCCTGAGAATCATGAAAACCCAAGCCCAATGAAATTCGCAGCTGAACTATTCTCTAAAATAATTGGAGAGGACTGTAAATCAGACACCGAGATAGCAGCAGCTTACCACATATGGGGATCAAATACCTCTAAACCTAGGACTCTTATCGTGCATTTAGAAAATTTACAATCTAAATTACATATAATGTTAACTTCTCAGACAGAAACAAGATATTTTATTTGAAAATAACCCCATTCGTATTTTCCCTGATTTCTCACCCTCAGCAGAAGAGTAAGAGCATCATTTTTGGTTGAACATGGTGTAAGAGAATGACACAACAAAATGAAAAAGATTTGGGGTCCAACCCAGCACCCTGTATATTATGGTTGCAAGAAAAAAATAAGCAAATGAGAAAAAGGTGTTTTCTTGAGTGAAAATGGCAGAACTTCAGGTTTTCAGCCCTCTGAACAGGAAGGGGCAGGTCCAGGTGGCCGAACACTGGAAGTGATGTCAGTGATGTCATAGCTGTCAATCATCCGGTCTGCAGAGGGGAAAAGTGAGAGGCATTAAAACACAGCTCCAGCCCCTGATGAGGTGGTATAATTACAGCCACCCTTCACCTGTCCCATACGTGCAGTACATGTACACGCGTGACAATGGCTCACTCATACAGTCTAATCTGGGAACATGTTTTTGGGAAAGCAGTGAATTCAATTAATCGATCAGAAATCCTTTTGTATGACAACAGCATTTATTTTTATAGCATATTTTCATACAATCAATGTAGCTCCTAGTGCTTTACAAGATGAAATAAAAAGGAAATTAATATGTAAAACATAAACAAACAAGATTAGGCAATACAATTACACTGTATGTAACGGAGAAAAAGGTAAGGTAGGAAAGCCAAGAGGACAGAATAAACAAACAAACAAAAAAAGAACTTCAGTTAACACCTTTCATTGTGAGCTTGCTTTAAAGGAACTAAATAAGACATTTCCTTACTGCTGAAGATGGAATAATGGCAAATGTGTGAATAACTTGTGTCACAAAAACGAGACATAGACAGATAAAGGTTTGGGGCAGCTACCCGTATAATATGGTATCCTGGCTGCAAAGTCGTCTTTATCAAATATACAGCACTAATGTGCATCCAACTGAGTCCAGAACGAGACTGAGGAAAAAGGGAAAAGGGCAGGCTTTTAAAGGGGAAGACAGGAAGTGAGGTCATAAGGATCGGGCACGTGTTCTTCATTCATTGGATCAGGCCCGGACGTTACATCGGGGGGGGGGCGGAGCTGATAAGGTCTGTTTCCATTGGTTCGGTCTTGGAAGCCAGGTGGAGTCTCCCAGGAATGGTCTACAGGGAAGTGAGAAAAAGAGTCAGTGCACTCTGCCACATCCCGGCATGCCTCAGAACTGCCTTCACTCAAGCCCTTTAGCTGCCTCCCATGCGCACGTGTGTGACACTTGCCATAAATGAGAAAATGGATCAGTACAATGAGAGAGAGATCTGCAATGGTGGCTCCATATAGAGCACCTCGTATACTGTTAAAAATAACGTTTCATTAATAGCACTTTTCTGGGTTGTGTGGTTCTTCATAGAAACCTTGCCTGAGTATTTGATTCTGGGAAGAGTTCTTTGCATATGAAGTTGGTTCTTTGAGCTTTGAAAAGGTTCTTATATTTGGAGAAAACAGAAATCTTTAATGTATAGTAGACTCCCTAGCAGGATATTAGCAGATCAAGAAAACCTGAACTTAGAGTGTGTTAGTATATTCAGCAAATCAGGAATCAATGGCACGTTACAAATTTGTTACCAACTATTCATTGCTATTCATGGAGCCTGTTATGGATCTAAATTAATAAAGGTTGGGTCTGGATCCTTCATGAGGATGTTTTTTTGAGGAACTAAAAATGGTTCGCCTATTACATCGCTCTGAGGAGCCCCTTTGTAGCTGGTATTTTTAAGAGTGTGCGCTTTTGGTCTTTAGGGTACACAGTACAGTATAGGGGGTGGTGGGCACATCCAGCATGACACTTGTGAATGTTTTCCAGTAGTAACCTGTTTCCTACACTTTTATCCATGAATTCCTCAACTGTGACATTTTTTGGCCTTTTAAGACCTCGAAGATGGCTGTCATTGGCTTGTTTTATGGCCATGTCTTCAATCAGAGGAGAAATCGCAACTGGAAGCTTCCTTGCTATGTGTGCCCTTTTCTCATGATGATGCATTGGGTTTGGAGTGGTCAGAGGTTGATATGGCTAGACCCTTAGCATATAAGGAGCGCCTGACACTGAATGTGTAATGGTGTTAAGGACACAATGAAGGAGGGAATGCCCTGAGAAATGGTGAGGACCATGAGATGAAATCACAAGAAGAGCAGGCAAATACTGGAATTCTGTGAGAGAACAAGAGGTAGAACCCAATGACTAAACCCAATACAAGAAATTCAAGACAACGGTCAGAAAGAACACTATTTCCTTCTTGGAAGTGCCTTTTAGCTTCCTCTAACACCAATAAGAAAACAAGAGATATGGAAATCCAAAACAAAGATGCCTATCTCCTGCCTTTAGTAGTAAAGCCAAGAATATTTTTAAATAGGAATCGGATGATAAAAACAAGACTAAAAAATGTGAAAGTTTGTAACCAAAACTTAGTCCGAACAAGAAAGTATAGTCAGAAAATGAAAGAGAGAAGTCTTTATTTTGGAAAGCCAAAATGAGCAGAAAAACAAAGCACACACAACCACATGTAAGTAATCTTTCTCCAAACTTGGTTGACCCAAGAATGCACTGTGATGATCTGTTATACTGTCACACAATCGATTCACCTGCCTTCTCCCAGCAGTTACAATAGCAACAGAAGTCACAATTTTCAAAGAAAACAAAATGGCATTGAAAAAAGTAAACACCTTTGAACACATTTCAAATACTTTTTTTATAGACTATCATCAGATTGAGGACATGTCCAAACCTGCACTGCAAAATGGAAATTCATAAAAAGATGCATAATAAAACAGATACAAATTTAAAAGGGCACAAAACAGCCTGAATGTGTGTGTCACCATCTTAATTAGGAAGGGCAAGATGACATAATATGTCACACTTCTTGAGTGTCATGTGCCTGACAACAAGCATAGCAACTATATACAATATGGCCACAGCCATGTAAAAAAATATAAAATGGCAGCACCCAGGAAAGCATCCTAAGGCAAAATGGTGCTGAGGTGACATTAAAAATTAACTGTAAGAAGTTAATAGCTTTGAGTATAAACATTTTAAGCACTAAAATTTCAAAGTGATAGGTGAACAAGGTTATATTATACCACATGACTGCTTATGATCATGTGGCTATGGTGGGCTGTTAAAGCATTTCCCCCTCCAAAAAGAAAAGCAGTCCTTATACTGTGCTAGCTGTGTAAGCCCGTGCTGTAAAGAACCTGGGGTCCTAGAAATCACAGAAATCATCAGAAAAAAAATTGAAATGTAGAGAAGTCATGTAATTGAAAAGAACTACTCTGAGTGTCTCTCTCCTAGGAGGATTTGTTTTGCCAATGTGCTTGCATCGCTTGTGTATTAGCGGCGGGAGGAAAAGTAAAAGGGATACCGCTTTGCCGATGTTAGTGCTTAAGCAACTTTGTCTTTCTTCTGAGGTTTCATTTTGCAGACGTGCTGGCCTCGCTTGTGTTATTAGCGGCTAAGTGAGTTTTCTGTTTTACTCGGAGGCGGAGCCCTAACCCCAACTCCACCTCTCACGTCCGGGCCGGACAGACACACTCAGTTCCACGCGTAGACTTTTATATATAAGAGTATAGTACACAGGTAGTTGTCATTATATGGTGAGGTCTGACATCTGACCGTACCCACAACTAACCCCACCCTGTCCTGGTTACACCCCAAGGACCTTCTCCTTTTTTGAGGCACTTACTGTATTAGTCTGGGTTTATTATTTGGACGACATTTTACAAAAATGTAGTTATTGCACTGAAGACAAAGTGCAAGTGCATAATGATATTATTCACCATGACTTGGAAATTTCTGTAATCAGGCACTGTGCATTGGCAAATGTTAAAGAAAATTGAAAGAACTGGATTCCTGCATAGGATGAAATTGTCAAGAAGAAATACAAACTGAAATAAATATGGACACAGCAGCTGTACTGACGTGAAGTGACAGCAGGTACATTTATGAGGCAGGAACTGGGAAATGAGAATGAAGACAACAGACAAAATAAGGAAGATTATGTTAGGATTGGGTATCTTTTATACATTTTTTTACTTTTGATTCTGGTAGTCTGATACTCATTTGGGTGACTTTTTGTGCCAATGAGTTTGATTCTGACATCCAGATGTGGCAATTCTCCTTCATTTTAAACATTAATAATTTTTTGAACCATTTCTTACACCTTTTTGGTTTTCATGCTCACTAACATTTCGGAGCTCTGCTCATTAGGACAAATACGTGTTGCTAGGGCGTATCCTCTGAAGTAGTGACATGATGTGATCTCTTGAACGGTCCTCTAGGAAATCACTTCCTCATCTGAGATATGGATTCAAAACTCTTTGCAAATCAAAATCAGAGAACTAAGCAAGGATTCTATTAAACCAGATCAAATCAACTGTAATGTCTGCAAGCAGACAGGGTTTGACTGTAAGCCGGGGGAAAAAGGCAAACGGTAAAAAAGAAACAATTAGTGAAAACAAGAGACACAAATTGTGGTTAAAAACAAAGCAAAGTAGTTGTAACCAAAGATCGTTTAGCAGAAAGAGTTTGAAAGAATGACTTTAAAAGGGTTTTGAATCTGCAAATCAGATAAGGAAATGATTTCTTGGAGGACCTTTTAGTCCATGAGCCATGCCACCAGGTATAAATCAGAGATGGGAGTAGATTCATACCTGGTGGCATGGATGGCAATGACTATCTTACAGACAGACCTCAGTATGTGCGTCTTGGGAACTGCAGGTCTGTCATTGTGGTCAGCAACACAGGAGCGCCGCAGTGGACTGTACTTTCTCCTGTCCTGTTCAGCCTATATACATCAGACTTCCAATACAACTCGGAGTCCTGCCGTGTGCAGAAGTTCGCTGACGACACTGCTATCGTGGGCTGCATCAGGAGTGGGCAGGAGGAGGAGTATAGGAAGCTAATCAAAAACTTTGTTAAATGGTGCGACTCAAACCACCTACAACTGAACACCAGCAAAACCAAGGAGCTGGTAGTGGATTTTAGGAGGACCAGGCCCCTCATAGACTCTGTGATCATCAGAGGTGACTGTGTGCAGAGGGTACAGACCTATAAATACCTGGGAGTGCAGCTAGATGAAAAATTGGACTGTACTGCCAATACTGATGCTCTGTGCAAGAGAGGACAGAGCCGACTATACTTACTTAGAAGGCTGGCGTCCTTCAACATCTTCAATAAGATGCTGCAAATGTTCTATCAGATGGTTGTGGCGAGCGCCCTCTTCTATGCGGTGGTGTGCTGGGGAGGCAGCATAAAGAAGAGGGATGCCTCACGCCTGGACAAACTGGTGAGGAAGGCAGGCTCCATTGTAGGCATGGAGCTGGACAGTTTGACATCCGTGGCAGAGCGACGGGCGCTGAGCAGGCTCCCGTCAGTCATGGAGGATCGATTGCATCCACTAAACAGTGTCATCACCAGACAGAGGAGCAGCTTCAGCGACAGACTGCTGTCACCGTCCTGCTCCACTGACAGACTGAGGAGATCATTCCTCCTCCACACTATGCGACTCTTCAATTCCGCCCGGTGGGGTAAACATTAACATTATATAAAGTTATTGCCTGTTTTACCTGCATTTTTATCACTCTTTGATTTAATATTGTTTTTAATCAGTATGCTGCTGCTGGAGTATGTGAATTTCCCCTTGGGATTAATAAAGTATCTATCTATCTATCTATCTATCTATCTATCTATCTATCTATCTAT
>JANRMT010062814.1:29867162-29943593 GCA_026402145.1 Polypterus bichir lapradei | reverse complement strand
TCTATCTATCTATCTATCTATCTATCTATCTATCTATCTATCTATCTGTCTATTATATTGTGCCTTCTATCTATCTATCTATCTATCTATCTATCTATCTATCTATCTATCTATCTATCTATCTATCTATCTATCTATCTATCTATCTATCTATCGCTTGGATACATACCTTGGGTCGCTAGTGACCCGTGCTGTCATGTTTATAGCTTTCACAGGGTCACGTGATACAGTATTGTTGCAATTTACCAGGTATGCTTTGTTCATTTCTTCTGCAACAGTTTACAACCAATGTGCCAAATATGCGAATATAGTTTTAAATTGTTTTATTACCATCATTTATTCCCCTAAAACATTTGGGGTCACTAGTAAACCTGAACACGGTAAAGTGTCAGTATTTTTACATCCGTACTTTAAGTGCTGCTTTTGTAAACAGCACTCGAACCAAACTTATTTTTTTTCTGCATTTCTTTGTATCTATGTTTGCTCATTGCAGTTGTGTTTCTAACTTGCTGCTTATTATTTAGGTATTTATGAGTTCAGAGAGTTAAGAGATAAGAAAAGAAATGCCCCAGTGCTTATCAGCACAGTAAGCCCTTGAAAGAGCCCCTGTCATTGATGGCAGATGATGAGTCAGGGAAAGGCACAGAGGCATGCAACACTCGACAAACAATGAACAACAGAGTAAAGTAGTGCAGAGTGATACTTTTTATGCCATCAGAACCTGAATGTTCTGGGCAGAGAGGTCAGATGAGGAGGAAAATGATGTTGAATGTGAAGGGAGGCAGGCAGCTGTAGAAGCTGCACAGAGTGAAACAGCACATGCTACATCACCTGAAAAAGCTTTGCTTCATAGAGAAGCAAATGTGGACAAAAAACAAACAAGGTGTCATTACACCTGAATTTAGGTATTTTTGAGTTTAGAAAGTTAGCAGATAATACAAGAAGTGCCACTGATGCTTATTAGTATAAGAAGCCCTTAAAAGAGTTCCTGTTGATGGTAGATGACGACTCAGGGAGAGGCTTTAAGGCATGCAGCAGGGAGACAAATGATGAACAACATAGTAAGCTGGTGCATACTTGTAATAGCATTTGATCCAGAATGTTCTGGACAGGGAATTGTAGAGGAGCAGATCTCAGAACAGGCAGAGGAGGAGGTTGAATGAGAAAGCGGCAGACAGCTGTAGAAGCTGCACAGAGTGAAACAGCACAAGTCAGATCACCTGAAACAGCTTCTTTTATAAGCAAAAGTAGATGAAAAACACAGAAGGTGCAACATATACCCAGTATTACTGGATTGCAAAATACTTGATTGCTGCAGTATGCGCCAGGAGCCATGTTTCATTGATCTTAAAAATGTAACTGTGATCTGTGATTTTTGTGGTGGGTACCAGAGTATGATTGTGTAATCTATACTAATAAAAGGCAAAGCCCTCACTGACTCACTCACTCACTCACTCACTCACTCACTCATCACTAATTCTCCAACTTCCCGTGTAGGCAGAAGGCTTAAATTTGTCAGGCTCATTCCTTACAGCTTACTTACAAAAGTTAAGCAGGTTTCATTTCAAAATTCTGCACGTAACGGTCATAACGGTCAACAACGTCCGCCATGTTAAACTTTCTTATTTATGGCCCCATCTTCACAAAATTTGGTAGGTGGCTTCCCTGCGCTAACCGAAACTGATGTACATACTTATTTCGGTGGTATGACGCCACTGTCGGCTGCCATATTGAACTTTCCAACGTCACTAATTCTCCAACTTCCCGTGTAGGTAGAAGGCTGAAATTTGGCAGGCTTATTCCTTACAGCTTACTTACAAAAGTTAAGCAGGTTTCATTTCGAAATTCTATGCATAACGGTCATAACAGTCGACAATGTCCGCCATGTTAAACTTTCTTATTTATGGCCCCATCTTCACGAAATTTGGTAGGCGGCTTCCCTGCGCTAACTGAAACCAATGTACGTACTTATTTCGGTGGTATGACGCCACTGTCGGCCGCCATATTGAACTTTCCAACAGTCTTTGTTACTTATGGGCCCATCTTCAAGAAATTTGGTACGCAGGTTCCCAACTCTAACTGAATCCTACTTACGTACATATATACGTCCATAGCCTGCAGCTCGGTCACCGTGTGAGGCGGCGTTGGGTCCCCCATCCCAATGTTTCCCACGTTGTTGGCTGCCTGCCTATATAAGACCGTCCGTCGCTCCAGTCTCTACATTCCCTTCCTTGCTTCGCCACAGGATTCACGTCTCCCTGCTGATAACTACAGCCTTTTTATTTAGTTCATGGCTTCTCCGCTGTTTTATTGTTCGTTTATTACGATTATAGTTATTGTGTAGGTATTTTAGACTTACTTTACATTGTTCAGGTACCCATTTCCTTTATCGTTCCAACCGTACCCCCATTAACATGTCTATCGAGGTGGTCACCAGCGATTAAAGAACTGTCACTTAACGAGTGGTTTCCATGCCCGGAGATGGCACCTACCTTTTCCATTCTCTTTGTTACATATTGCACGGCCATATCAGGCTCACTCTTGATATCCGGAGGAACATTGTGTCTTATGTACTGAATGACTGGGACAGGTTCAAGGTGCGGACTGATGACGGTACAGGAGATAATTATACTACACAGGAGCACTATAAGAGTGAAATGCTTTAGCCCTTCACCTATGGTTCTGCATGTGAGTTGATGGCTGCCGCTGAATTGTTCGGTTGTCGCTTTCAAGTGTACCGAAATGGCCAAATATTTTACACCTTTCGACAACCGCCAATGCCTCTTAAACATATTAGATTCACAGGTGACGATTTCAGTAGTGGACATTTTCTCCTTTGTTGTTCTTGGGGGTGTTCAGTACCAGAAACCATTTCTGGATATTCAATCCATCCTTTTGAAACCTCTGGAATGTAATATTGTCATGCTTGGGTCACAGATTTGCAGAGAAACACAGGAGGTTGTAGAGACAGGAACATTATTCAAACACTGCAAATGAACATTTGTCTCTTTTTCCTAAAATTTAAACGTGCTCCATGACAAGACAGAGATGACAGTTCCATCAGGAGCAGAGAGTGTCAGAGAGAGAGAAAGAGAGAGAGAGAAAAGCAAACAATCAATTCCAAAACTGACAGGTGCTGTTCAGGCTTTTAAGTATGCAGAGTACCGCGTGGGAAGCATATCGCGCGACAGACCAGCCCGCACGCAAGCCCAGCAAGTAAGGGAGCAATGTGAAGGTACTCTGTCAGCGTTTTTAGGAGAGGTTTTCCCAGGAGCATCTGTATCCTCTAGGGGTGCGTTCAGCCCCCCAGCTCACAATATATTTAACTTTTCTCTGATATTTTGTTTTGTTTATGGTGCCATCATTTTGGTGGTTCCGTCATCAGGACAGAACTCTGATTGCTACGGGTTGTTAAGTGATGCCATTAATGCAACACTTGATAAACCAGCACAATGGATTGTTTAACATCAAAGGTTACTAATAGTAGATTTAAGTATGTTAGTGTTTCCAATTAATTTATAGTTTAAGAATTGTTAGCAAATTATTAATGACCACAACTTTGCCCTTGTATTTTGGTGTCAGATTGCTGGTTCTCCAGGTACTGACTTTCCCTGCATTTTAGTAATCATCTCCTGATCCTTTTTGCCAGTCCTTCTTATATTACTAAATTATGGGAGCTGGTCTTGTCAGTTCTGAAATACTGTTTTAATTCTGACATTTAAAGGATTTTTTTTTTGTTTCCTCACTGTTGGAACTGGCAGGGCCCATAACCAAAACAAAAAGGGACGTGAAAAATAATAAGTCAAAATCAGGTCAAATATGAATGAATTTCCCATAATACAACCCCCTAAAAATGAAACAAAAGTACTAGGAAACAATAAAAGAACTAATATAAAACTGAAACACAATCAGGACAGCAGAAAAACAAAAAAACTATGTGTCTTATGTAAGCACTCCAATATACATTTGACATTATCAGTGCACAAGTCACATTCTGTATCCTTTAGAATTCTGAAATTACATGAAACTGAAACTTTGACCTTCTTATAGTTTCTGGTATTGGTGGAAGATCAGCAAGACTGTCTATAGTGACCCATCCATACAGTGAACTGGACCATCTGTCCAGTTGGATAGCTGGCCTCGAGGAGTTGTACTTGAGATTGATGAGCTTCTGTTTTCCCTGGAACAACATACAAATTGTCTTTCCAGGAGACTCATTCACTTTCATCAAAACCCATTTTAAAGACAGACTCTGACATAATAAACAAAATACACATAAAGGCTTGCAAAAATCTAGCATTCAAAGGAATAAAAAAGGTCTGTATTTTGTCATTTATGAAAAGACATGCAGAATCATTGAAGCTTGTAGGGACAACATTGTCATTTAAATACTTTTTAAAAGAATGTGAGATGATGCATACAATCCCGCCTTTATGATGCCAGAGGCTAACTTTGAAGCTGATTGGCTGAAAGTGAATGGCCTCGGTAATCTCAATGTTATTCTCAGAACAACAGAAACCTAACAGAATACCAACAGTAATAAAAAGAAGGAATGGAATGTATTTTTTTCTACTTACACAAGTTCTACTTTCTGTTTAAATGAAAAGACTATATTTAAAGACAACAAATTGTCTTAAAAAGTATAATCAGATGTGTAGAAGTGGATGCTGAAGCCAGTGACAAAGAAGTGGAGGTGTCAATGGGGCAAAGTGTGTCCACAGATTGCTTGTATTTGAGTTTGTAACAACTACCCTTTCTGAGACAGTGAAGGCAAACAGCCTCTTTTAAATGTTCTGCGCCTCTTTAAATTTTTGGATTGAAAGCGAAAAGAGTCCAAAGTGAAAAACATTATATTTCTTTCTAAATAATATACATCTTCAGTGTTGCTCCCTTTTATTATTCTTAAAAATGGCCACTAGTAGGGCAGCATTTTTTTTTTCAAGGTGGACCAAAAACACTGCAACTGTAGCTAAGGGCAGAAACTCTTCAGTCATCGCTCAGGTGGAACATTACTGTACTGACTGCACAGGACGGCAGCAGTTTCAATTAAAATGGAATGAGACGATGGTTTGTAATAATAATAGTAAGCCAAGGTTGTAAGTAGGAGAACACAAATTAAATAAAGGCCAGGATGTGAAACAAAATCATAGAATGAGAAAGTAGAATATTTACTTAACCTAAGGCAAAACGCAAGATAATTCAAGATAAATAGGGCATCTTTAACAATAATCTTATATATAAACATCTATGTGTGGGAAGTGTGTCTGTCTGTCTGTCCAGCCCAGAAGTGAAAGGTGGAGTTGGGGTAAGGAAACGGAAAACTCGCTTAGCCGCTAATAACACAAGCGAGGCCAGCACATCGGCAAAACGAAACCTCAGAAGAAAGACAAAGTCGCTTAGCCACTAACATCGGCAAAACGGTATCCATTTTACTTTTTCCTCCTCCGACTCTGGGCTTTTTACAGCACGGGCTTACACAGCTAGTAATGTAATAATAATGTAAGAGGTTTTTTTTTGTTTTAATTTATCCACAAACTTGAACAGTCAGGAGGAATATGACAATGACCTTTATACTATCACAGTAAAGATGTCACACATCACACACTTCCGGTCATCCTGCATAGCAAGACCCTGGCAACCCTGCATCATAAGCAGTACACAATGGCGTTACCCATAACAAAAACCAACAAGTTAGACATTCTACGCATGGCATAACATTCAGGTGCATTCTACAGCTAAGTTAACCAACATGAAAGTTGCAGTGTTTCACATTTTTTATTTTCTTTATCCAAGAGTCTGTTATTACGTTTTCATTTATTAAATAGTTTTGCAACGAGTCATATTCAAAGTATGTTAAAAAGATATTAGGATTCAATTCCACGTGTTAGTAGACTACAGTAAATATGGATGGAGTTAAAAATGGAACACAAAGATTCTTGTGGTGGCTCAATGGCTTTCATACGCAGCGGACTACAATTCAAGTGATGTGAAAATGGCATCGATTGCTCTGTCTTAGAAGTGAAGGGTCTGAGACTAATTGTTCAATTTACTTAAACATAACATTTTTGAAAGTATACCCAGTACAGTAGTATCCAAAATTTTGCAATTGAAAAATAACTATTAATACAAAATGGCCTATACTAACATAAAATCAGTATCAGTATCAATATCACTCTGAAAGGAGAAAAAGAACTGAAGTAAGTTGCCCATCTAGCAGTTAATATTAGTTAAGACACTATAATTCATTACAATTATATAAATGTGTAAGAACTTGGAAATTAACTGATTTATTATGTAACAGGAATACAGTGTAACAGGCACACAGTGGGCAAGATCAGGAGCTTAAGCCAGGGCCGGATTAAGGTGGGTGCTATTGATGCTGCAGCATCAGGCCCATTCCTGAAATAGGCCCAGATGAAAACAGACGAGAATTTTCCGGAAGCTGAACAGTTTTCCTTTGCTATATTAACCTCAAAATAATTCTTAGAATGAAATTTGGAGTCCGACTTTCTTATTATTTATTATACAGTTACTATTGTTCTTTGCACTGTGATGTAATTATAACGTCATTGTGTTTATTGTTAACCGAAGATTTCAAGTTAATGCTATCAATTTTACATTAAACAGTTTACTTAGTAATTTAGCTGCGTTTTTTGCAATATCTTGGGGATTCTTGCCACTTTATTATTGTTCGGTAAGTACCACGTGGTAAGTTTTTCACCCTGAAAGTTAGTTGTACAGTAAAAATCGATGGCCATTTAAATGGTCATCTGTAAAGGTAAAACTAAAAGCCAGCCCACGGGCCCGGCATGGATGTTTAGAATTTTAAAATCCTCGACAGGATTTTGGTCTATTATGAAATTTAAATCAAGGACACATTTTTACCCTCAAGAGCCTGAACTGAGTCACTTTGACCCAATGTCTCTGCAAATTCATTTTTTCTTACTCTGATTTGTAAGAGAATTGCAAAATTTTGTGTATTTCATTGTTAGGTTTTCTGCATTAAGTGCACTTTTCAGACAGTTGCTATTGAATGTTGATGTTACATAGTTTGATGTTAATCTTGAGTTGTTGCGATACTACATCGTTATTATTATTCATGTTCAATAAAGGCTGGCTGGTTGCGTCGCTAGCAATTAAGGCTCCTTGGTCGGTCTGAGTGTGCATGTACGGTGAGTGTCCAATGCACATGCACCAATGCCGAGAAAAAATAGCCCTTTTTTGTGCTGCAGCATCAGGCCCAATTTCATCTTAATCCGGCCCTGGCTTAAGCCACTGAGGACTCCTACCTCCTGATGTCACATGTGTCCTTTGTTTAGATCAGTTAGGTCAGCCGAACCTTTCCCATGTTATTAATTAGGTCAAATACCATTTAGCTGCAGGTTGATCACATCAGTTCTTTACAATAATAATCTGCGGATAATATCATTCCATCAATTCAGTCTTACCGTATATATGCTTCCATAATTGCTTTTCCCTTCCATTTATTTTCAGAGAAGTGATTTTTTTTGTGCTCTATTAGTTAACTTATTTAAGACCGCTGGATAAGAGTGCTGCTGTGTGAGCTGTTTGCAGGAACAGACGTGCATTGGGCGTCCAAGTGGCTGTCAGACAAGTAAAAGTGGAAAATACACCAAATATACAAGTTCAAGTAACCACTTTCAAAGTAAAATTGAAAGAGTACACTCATTGCTAGTTGAAGCCGCACAGAACGTTTCTCCGTTTTTAGATGGATGAGTTTGCAAATTCGCCAATGATTTTCAATGGCAAATTGTTTTAAAAAGTTTTAAAACTTTTTACAGCATGATCTGTTTAAGATATCTGAACTAAAACTGAACTGTCCTGACAAATTTCTTTGAAAAATAAGTGTGCCACATCACAAGAAAAATGGTCCACGTTGCAAGGATGAGTTGTTTCCTGTGGACAGACAGATAGACAGACGTGGACTATTGCAAAAGGTGCTTCAAGTATTATATGAGAACACACTTACAAATGGCTTCGTCAATGATGTTTTAAATCAAGAAAAAAATGATCTGATCATTAAATTCATTGACTTCTAAAACCTCCTAAATGATATCTTCACTGTTTTAGAGGCCCAAGGAAAGGCTATAAAAATATAAAACATCTAATGAAATTGATTTTCAGAAGTGAAATGCTAGTGGAGCGTGGGCAGAGCTTTATTGGTCATGAGTGATCCATCCAGGTAACATCACGTTACAGGAAAGTGCCTTGTGAGGTGGAGGTGCTTGTTTTCAGTGGAGTGGTCACTCTGAGGCTAAGGATCTGTGCTGGTATCTGGAAGGTTGCCAGTTTGAATCCCTTTACTGCCAGAAGGGTCTCGACTCTGTTGGGCCCTTGAGTGTGGCCCTTAACCTGCAATTGCTCCACGGGTTCTGTAAAATAGCTGACCCTGTGCTCTGACTTCCAAGGGGTATTGCGATAATATTTCGTTCTAACTGTACAATGACAGTAAAATTGAATCATTTCTTTCTTTCTTTCTTTCTTTCTTTCTTTCTTTCTTTCTTTCTTTCTTTCTTTCTTTCTTTCTTTCTCATCAGTATTTATTATTGTAGTCATTCAGTCAGTCAGTCAGTCAGTCATTTGCTAACCTGCTCAGTCCTGAACAGGGTCTTCGGGGTCTGGTGGAGTCTATCCCAGCTAGCACCGGATGCAAGACAGGAAAAAACCTTGGACAAGGTAACAGTCCATCACAGGCTGAAAACACACTCACACGCACACACACACACACACACATGCACACACACACACCCCCACACCCCAGTCACCCACTAGGGCCAATTTCGGTTCACCAACCTACATGACTCTGGGAAGAAACCAACACAGACAAGGACACGGACCCTGGTTTCCGTACTGTGAGGCAGCAGTGCTATCACTGTGCCACCTTAGCGTTGTGGTGTATTCTTTATATCCCTGTTCAGTTTCCAGTTTTTATTCACTACTGCTTGATTACATATTACATATAGAGGATGTTCTGATTAATTATTCAAATGGCAGTTTGTTAGATTTTATATGAATAAGGTGCAGGGCATTGCAGTTAGCTGTTTAATCAGCACAGGGCTAATGGGGACAACTTAGAGTTACCAGTTTAGCTAACAAGCACATTATTGATATATGAGGAGAAAACTGAGTCACCTAAGAAGTCTCCACACAGCATTAATTTAAATCTTATAGCTGAAAGTAACCCTTAACAGTAATTCCATTTATACAATTTAAGTGTTCATTTAACGCTGTCAGTTTGGGCTAACTGGCCAACTGCTGAACTACAGTGTCACATTGTTATAAACATTACACCTAAAAGCACACGCTGTAGGCCTAGTCCTTATTACTCTAAATTAGAAAGGTGGCTGAATATGTGGTTGGCTCCTGGGGTAGAGATGAATGATTGAGGCTTAAGAGAATGGGAAGTCTGGCTGTAGAAGATCTCAGGTGATGCACATGCTTACACACAGTTAGTAAAACAGAAGATGCTCATGTAAAGGCATCATGGTGGCCCACGGGTTAGTGTTGTTGCCTCAGAGCAGCAGGAGGCTGGGTTCATACTCTGGGCATAGTCTCTAAATAATAATAATAATAATTATATAATATATAATAATTAATATAATATATAATAATTTCTTACTACTCAAAGTGAGTGGGGAGCTAATTCAAGCACCACTAATGTTCAACACCCACCTGGATGATGTGATGGCAGCCATTTTTTGGCAATATGCTCAATACACATAACTGTTAGGTGGTGAAGGGGTGAGATACAGTTAACCAATTAGAGAAAAGGGATGATTAGGGGGACAGAATAACTAGCCTGAGGTGGGTAATTTAGCCTGGACATCAGGAAACACTCTACTCTTTATAAAGGCCACAACCACCCAGGAATGTGCAACGCTACTTTAAAATGACGTTACTGTAAAAAGGTCAGCCAAGGTAATCTCAGATCATCTGAGTATTGCATAATAATGCAGTGCCATGCAGTGTTGTGCAAGTTCACACCTCACAAGAACGAGCTCAAAGTTCAGTTCACATACAGTAGATTGAAATGAATAAGTTCACGTTCAAAGTTGTTCATGTACAGTTCATTTTGTATTGTTAAGGAGTGAGAATAAATGACCTATTGAGTTTACTTTTTTCAATTTTGTATTCCTTATATTAAGCCATTACAGTGAACTTCTTGAATAAAATACAATAATTATGAAGTCTTCTTTTATTTAAATACACTTTATTCAGTTATACCCAGCAACAAACATGTATAGCCGTATATGCTAATATCTTTCTGGTCAAAAAAGAAACTAAACAGATGTGAGTATACATATAAATCACCGTCACATATTGCATGTCCAATGGGGAAAAATATAAAGTGGCCTTGCGAAGTACAACGTTTTCCTAAAAGTGAAAGTGGAGCTTCACTGCTTGCTCATGTCAGCGGTGGTGCAGCTTAAGTACAAGCAGGAAGACACATACAGTGCCTATTTGATTTTACGTTATTTTTTCTGAATGCAAATAAATGGCAAAAATTCATACGAAATAAATATTTGTAAAAATCCACTATTTGTGCTTATCCGAATACCATATTCAGATTTGGCTCCACCCCTACATTACATCCATCCATCCATCCACCCTCTTCCGCTTATCTGAGATCGGGTTGCGGGGGCAGCAGCTTGAGCAGAGATGCCCAGACTTCCCTCTACCCGGCCACTTCTACTAGCTCTTCCGGGGGAATCCTGAGGTGTTCCAGGCCAGCCGAGCGACATAGTCCCTCCAGCGTGTCCTGGCTCTTCCCCGGGGCCTCCTCCCAGTTGGATGTGCCCGGAACACCTCACCAAGGAGGCGTCCAGGAGGCATCCTGATCAGATGCCTGAGCCATCTCATCTGACTCCTCTCGATACGGAGGAGTAGCGGCTCTACTCTGAGCCCCTCCCGGATGACTGAGCTATTCACCCTATCTTTAAAGCAAAGCCCAGACATCCTGCAGAGGAAATTCATTTCAGCCGCTTGTATTCGCGATCTTGTTCTTTCGGTCACTACCCATAGCTCATGACCATAGGTGAGGGTAGGAGCGTAGATCGACTGGTAAATTAAGAGCTTTGCCTTACGGCTCAGCTCCTTTTTCTCCATGACAGACTGATGCAGAGCCCGTATTACTGCGGACGCCGCACCGATCCACCTGTCGATCTCCCACTCCATTCTTCCCTCACTCGTGAACAAGACCCCGAGATACTTGAACTCCTCCACTTGGGGCAGGATCTCGCTCCCAACCCTAAGAGGGCACTTCACCCTTTTCCGGCTGAGGACCATGGTCTCAGATTTGGAGGTGCTGATTCCCATCCCAGCCGCTTCACACTCGGCTGCGAACCGATTCAGAGAGAGCTGAAGATCACGGCCTGATGAAGCAAACAGGACAACATCATCTGCAAAAAGCCCTGGCTGTGCCTAGAAATTCTGTCCATAAAAGTTAGGAACAGAATCTGTGACAAAGGGCAGCTCTGGCGGAGTCCAACTCTCACTGGAAACGGGCTCGATTTACTGCCAGCAATGCGGACCAAGCTCTGACACCAGTTGTAAAGGAACCAAATAGCCCTTATCAGGGGGTCCAGTACCCCATACTCTCGGCGCACCCCCCACAGGATTCCCTGAGGGACATAGTCAAACACCTTTCCCAAGTCCACAAAACACATGTAGACTGGTTGGGCAAACTCCCATGCACCCTCTAGGACACTGCTCCTCGACTAGGACGAAAACCACACTGTTCCTCCTGAAACTGAGGTTTGACTATCTGACAGACCCTCCTCTCCAGGACCCCCGAATAGACTTTTCCGGGGAGGCTGAGGAGTGTGATCCCTCTGTAGTTGGAACACACCCTCTGGTCCCCCTTCTTAAAGAGGGGGACCACCACCCCGGTCTGCCAATCCAGAGGCACTGTCCCCGATGTCCATGAGATGTTGCAGAGGCGTGTCAACCAAGACAGTCCTACAACATCCAGAGCCTTGAGGAACTCCGGGCGTATCTCATCCACCCCCGGGGCCCTGCCACCAAGGAGTTTTTTGACCACCTCAGTGGCCTCAGTCCCAGAGATGAGAGAACCCACCTCCGAGTCCCCAGGCTCTGCTTCCTCATTGGAAGGCATGTTAGTGGGATTGAGGAGGTCTTCGAAGTACTCCCCCCACTGACCCACAATGTACCGAGTTAAGGTCAGCAGCACACCATCCCCACAATACACAGTGTTGACACTGCACTGCTTTCCCCTCCTGAGACGGCGTATGGTGGACCAGAATCTCCTTGAAGCCGTCCGGAAGTCGTTCTCCATGGCCTACCCAAACGTCTCCCACGCCCGAGTTTTTGCCTCAGCAACCATTGAAGCTGCATTCTGCTTGGCCTGCCTGTACCTATCAGCTGCCTCCAGAGTCCCACAGGACAAAAGGGTCCTGTAGGACTCCTTCTTCAGCTTGACGGCATCCCTCACCACCAGTGTCCACCAACGGGTTCGGGGATTGCCGCCACAACAGGCACCAACCACCTTACGGCCACAGCTCCGGTCAGCCGCCTCAACAATAGAGGCATGGGACATGGCCCATTCAGACTCAATGTCCCCCACCTCCCTCGGGACGTGGTCAAAGTTCTACCAGAGGTGGGAGTTGAAGCTACTTCTGACAGGAGACGCTGCCAGATGTTCCCAGCAGACCCTCACAGTACGTTTGGGCCTACCAGGCCTGACCGGCATCCTCCCCGACCATCGAAGCCAACTCACCACCAAGTGGTGATCAGTTGACAGCTCCGCTCCCTCTTCACCCGAGTGTCCAAGACATGTGGCCACAAGTCCGATGACACGACCACAAAGTCCATCATCGAACTGAGGCCTAGGGTGTCCTGGTGCCAAGTGCACATATGGACATCCCTATGCTTGAACATGGTGTTCGTTATGGACAATCCGTGACGAGCACAGAAGTCCAATAACAAAACACCATTTGGGGTCAGATCGGGGGACCATTCCTCCCAATCACGCTGTTCCAGGTCTCACTGTCATTGCCCACGTGAGCATTGAAGTCTCCCAGCAGAATGAGGGAGTCCCTAGAAGGTATGCCCTCTAGCACCCCCCTCCAGGGACTCCAAAAAGGGTGGGTACTCCAGACTGCTGTTCAGCAAATACGCACAAATATCAGTTAGGACCCGTCCCCCTTACCCGAAGGCTGAGGGAGGCTACCCTCTCGTCTACTGGGGTGAACCCCAATGAACAGGCTCCAGGTTGGGGGGCAATAAGTATGCCCACACCCTACATTACAGGGTAAGGCAAAACGTTTAATCTGGACCTAAACTAGATCCAGAATGTCACATAAAACTGAACTAGCTCAAGTTCAAATTCTTCACTTGCAAATACGTTATGTTAAGTTCACCGTTCTTAGAAAAAGCTTGTTTAATGGACCTGCTCTTTTGAACTAGTTCACGCACAACACTGGTGCCATGGACTCACACCATAAAGCATCTAAATTCTAGGATTTGCACTGTGGTAACTACCGGTTGTTAGTTTCAAACTGACAAAGTCTCAGTCTGATACAGGCTCCTTACAGCATTAGAACAATAGAACAATCTAGAAGAGAACAGGGCCATTTGGCCCAACAAAGCTCACCAGTCCTATCCATTTAATTCTTCTAAAAAACATCATGTCAAGTTTTGAAAGTCCCTAAAGTCCTACTGTTCACCATACTACTTGGGAGCTTATTCCACGTATCTGTGGTTCTTTGTGTAAAGGAAAACTTCCTAACAAGTTTCCAACTGTGTCCCCGAGTTCTTGATGAACTCATTTTAAAGTCACAGTCTCAATCCTCCGTACTAATTCCATTCCATTTAATCAAGACACATCTTAATCTTCTCCTGCTTAAACTCTTTTCATCTTTCTTCATAATCCATCCCTTGTAACCTTGGAATCAGCCTAGTTGCTCTTCTCTGGACTTTTTCTAGCGCTTCTATGTGCTTTTTGTACCCTGGAGACCAAAACTACACACAGTGCTCCAGATGAGGCCTCACTCGTGTGTTATAAATGTTGAGCAGAACCTCCTTGGACTTGCATTCCACACATCATGGCACTATATAACCTCACATTCTGTTAGTCTTCTTAATGGTTTCTGAACACTGTCTGCCAGTTGATAATGACGAGTCCAATATGACTCCTAAATCCTTTTCATAAGGCGTGCTTTTGATTTTCAGACCTCCCATTGTGCATCTAAACCTATCATTTTTACAACCTTCATGTAATACTTTACATTTACTGACATTAGATTTCATCTGCCACAAATCTGCCCAAGCCTGTATGCTGTCCAAGTCCCTCTACAATATTTCAACAGATTCCAGATTATCTGACAATCACCTAGCTTGATAGCATCTGCAAAGTTAACCAGCTTGTTACTTAGCATAAGCTAATGGGGCGCTCCTTTAGTTGGCCGTGCAGAAACTGCCTCTAAACACTGTGAGTAGAGCACTTCCTGATCTCTCTCTTTACCAATCCCTATCTTTTCTGCCCAGACTGTCAATAGACTCCAAATGTCCAGAGTGCAAATCCCATCCTCATCGCCAAATGAATTTCCATGGACTCACACCACAAAGTATCTCAGTTTGAAAGTTTATGCTCTGGCAACTGCCAGTGGCCAGCACAACTCCACAACATCTGGTTCAGAAGCGATCCCCTTGCAGTGTGAGTTAAATGGAGACCACCTTTAGTCAGTCATGCATAGACTGCTTCTGAACACTGTGCGTGGCGCCCTTCCCAATGACATCAGCTGAACTTTCTCTGTGTCAGCCTTAATCTATTTTGTCCACTACGCATAGTTGGTCCATTCCTTTTTTTTTTTTGCCATTTGGGTCTTTGATTTTAGATTAGTGTTGTAAGCTTGCAATATCTCAGTTGATATTTTGGTTATGACTTTGCTTCTCCTTTGATCTTGCTTTCATCTTCCATTCCCTTTTATAAAAATTCTAACTGTCTCACTCTGAGCCAGAACAGACTGAAAAGACAAGGGTCAAGTGGGGAGGAAGCTCATCTATAATTTTTATTTAAACATTTACTTGACATTTTTAACCACAGTGACTCATAACACTTCAGAAGTTCAAACATACTGTAAATTCTCCTACAGAAGATCTGCCATTGCATTTTCTCAACCATCTTAATCCAGTGAAGGGTCAACATCAGTAGGAATCAACCCTGGAGAGGACACAAGTGAATGACAGCCTGAATTCTCATCCATCCATCTATTAACCTGCTTATTGAGTTCTGGGTTTCAAGAAGTTAGTGCCAAGTCTGGTAGCACTGGCACAAGGCAGGAACTAACTCTGGATGGAGTGCCAGCCTATCACAGAGCACACTAACACCCACACACTTGTACCCACTAATCCTGAGCCAGTTAAAGTCTCCATTTAGTCTGACAAGCTACCTTTTATTGTCATGTTTGCACAGAACAATGATATTCTTCCATAGCATGCAAGTCCCTGTGGAAAAGCCCACACAGATGTAGGAATAAAAACGTAAAATCCATACAGGCAGATCCTGGGCCAGAAATTTGAACCCAAGCCTTCAGGTTTGAGAAGTAGCAGTGGTAACCAATTATAACCAACAAAACATTCTTTTAATTGGCGTTCAGCCCACCAAATATACTGTACATCCACCAGAGCCAGTATTTTGTAGGCCCGTTTTTGGCAGATTTGAGTTTTAGTGGCTGTTGTAAAAGGGGGTCCAGCACGGGTTGTAATGATGCATCTACAGTGCCGGGCCTGAGTCAGGTTGTGGAAAGCTGTCATTGCCAGTGACAACCCTTGGATCGGGGCAGCATGCCCTAATGCGGAGCCCCAACATAATTGACTCTTGAGGCACCAGGATACCCGATGATGAGAGTTATGCTGGAGGTCCCCCATGCTATTAGGCAGTAGATGTTTTAGAGCACCTCAGTTCCTCCAGTTTTTCTTCAGATTTAATCAGTTGAAATGTAACGAATGACCTAAAATGGTGAAACGGTAGTCAGTAAACTGCCAGAGGTTTAAATGTAAAGTTTAGGTTGACAAAAGCTGAAAAGAGGAAATTTCAGAATATTATAAACTGGCCTTCTTTAAGGAACAACTACCAGGTTACAATCTACAGATGTTTTGTAGCAATTAAAGTACATTAAGCCGTTGCATGTTGGAGCAAACAATTTGCACAGGTGATTACTTAAAACCCCTCTGTATGTCTTAAAGCAGAGTTGGAACAGACTGTGTTACTACACCCTCTGAAGTACTACTTGGACAATATTGCACTGTAGAAAATTGTAAATTTCAGTGATAATGGCAAGAAAATAACAACAAATAAAATGAGAAAGAGTATTATTACCTTTAGAAGTGTAGGCCTTTCGTTTAGAGAAACTGTAAAAAAAAAAAAAAAAAGCAAAGTGTCGGTGAGTCCAGTGGTGTCCTACACAATCCAAACTGGAAGAAACTCCGAGAGGAAGAGATCTGGCAGACCCAAAGTAAGAAGCCAATCAGAAGACAAGTTTCTGTGGGTCACCAGCTTACGTCCTCACAGCACAGCAGCTTCAAGCACAGCTTAACAGTGCAGGTTGAAAAAAAAAGCAAATCTCAGTTTCTACTATGAACAGGAGACTTTGAGCTGCAGCTTTGATGGAGTGAGTGTTTGCAAGAAAGCCATTCCTTAAAGGACAAAATAGGGCCTTGAAATACCGGCAGTGGACTACTGCAGCCTAGAAGAAAGTCTTATTTACCAAAGAATCAAAATTTGAAATGTTTGGTTCATCATGAATGTTGTTTGAGCGCTGTGAAGAAGGTGAAAGGGTGGTTTCTCAGTGTGTGACACCAAACATGGAGGAGGATATGTGATGGGCTGGGGTTCTTCTGCTGGAGGTGGAGTTGGTGACTTGCATTTTGAATCGAAGGGTTACCACAGTTTGGATGTTATATCAGCAGATGTTGGCTACTTTGATTAATCAAAAATTTGAATAACATTTAGTACACTTAATGATTCCTTGACTTATTTTTTATTTGCCATTGTTTGTTTTATGCCTAATTTCATTAAACATTAAGGCATTAAACTGCTTACATTTCCATAAAAACTGAAGTACTAGGGTGTTGTACCGTGTTAGCCATTATGGATGTAGTGAGAAGTCAAACAATATGACACCTTTTATTGGTTAACTGAGCAGATTACAATATGCAAGCTTTCGAGGCAACTTAGGCTCCTTCTTCAGGTAAGAGGTAATCACAGTTCATAATATGAAAAAAACTGAGGTGTTCTGACACTTTTGTCCAGTACTGTACATCTCCTTGCTCCCCAATATTTAATATACAAGTGTCTGAAGGGTTGTGGGTTTGATATTTTTGCCCAAATAGAATTAGGAAGAAAGTGGGTAAGAGTTCAGCTGGCTAGAGACAAAGGGTCCAAAAAAGGTCAAAGGTGAAGGTGTTGGAGACATGAAAGGTTGAATTTTCTTGTTCCCTTATTTTATCTCCAAAGACCTTTACTGTCCTCTAATAAATATTTTCTTTTCTTTATATACTCAGCAAAAAAAGAAATGTCCCTTTTTCAGGACTGTGTATTTCAACAATAATGTTTTAAAAATCCAAATAACTTTACAGATCTTCATTGTAAAATGTTTAAACAATGTTTTCCATGCATGTTCAATTAACCATAATCAATTAATTAACATGCACCTGTGGAATGGTCGTTAAGACCTTAACAGCTTACAGAAAGTAGGCATTTAAGGTCACAGTTCTAAAAACGCAGGACACTAAAGAGACTTGTCTACCGACTGTGAAAAACACCCAAAGAAAGATGCCCAGGGTCCCTGCTCATCTGCGTGAACGTGCATTAGGCATGCTGCAGGGAGGCATGAGGACTGCTGATGTGGCTAGGGCAATAAATTGCCATGTCCACACTGTGAGACGCCTAAGACAGCGCTACAGGGAGACAGGAAGGACAGCTGATCATCCTCGCAGTGGAAGACCACGTGTAACAACACCTGCACAGGATCGGTACATCCGAATATCACACCTGCGTGACAGGTACAGGATGGCCACAACAACTGCCCGAGTCACACCAGGAACACACAATCCCTCCATCAGTGCTCAGACTGTCCGCAATAGGCTGAGAGAGGCTGGACTGAGGGCTTGTAGGCCTGTTGTAAGGCAGGTCCTTACCAGACATCACCAGCAACAACGCCGCCTATGGGCACAAACCCACCTTCGCTGGACCAGACAGGAGTGGCAAAAAGTGTGTGAGTTTCTGCATGACAGCAATGTCAGTGTTCTGCCATGGCCAGCGAAGAGCCCAGATCTCAATCCCATTGAGCACGTCTGGGACCTGTTGGATCGCAGGGTGAGGGCTAGGGCCATTCCCCCCAGAAATGTCCAGGAACTTGCAGGTGCCTTGGTGGAAGAGTGGGGTAACATCTCACAGCAAGAACTGACAAATCTGGTCCAGTCCATGAGGAGGAGATGCACTGCAGTACTTCAAGCAGCTGGTGGCCACACCAGATACTGACTGGTACTTTTGATTTTGAGCCTCCCTTCATTCAGGGACACATTGTGAAACATTTTTAGTTTATGTCTTATGGTGTTGACTCTTTTAGTGATCATAAAAATATTTACACATTAAGTCTACTGAAAGTAAAAACAGTTGAAAGTCAGGGGACGTTTCTTTTTTTGCTGAGTATATTTTGCTTTGGTTAGCATTTGGGAACTTTGAGAGGTGCCCTCCTCAGGTTACACTGTGTTGTTTCTGATCTATGCACCCTTGTGTTGTTCTCAACTTTTCCTTGAGAATTTGTTCTGCTACTGTTAAACTGCATGAAGTTCATCAGTGATGGCAGCCTTTAGTCCTTCCTAAGATTTTCAAAGTCAGACATTCCCTGGGCATCACAGCATTACATTGGCTCTATGCTCTGGCTTTTTGTGAGGAATCTTTGCTCCTCTCTGAAGTGTTTAGTTGTCTAAAGCAGGTTCTCCTCAAGGATTCGTTAAGGCACAATGAAAGGATATGTCCCCACCACTTTTTGAAAAGTGTGATTTTTATCCTCAGGTTTTTTAAACTATCACATGGACACCACCAGTTAGTATAAAGTCATGAACATTTTTCTTGCCCGTTCTCCAGAGGCATTTCAAGCATCCCAAGAAAGAGGGGCATGTCCTGGTACTTTGATGTAATGAGTAGCTGTTAAATCTGACCACTTTTAATTTATCCTAAAATCACTGCCACTGCCACACCATAAAGAGAAATGGTTGCTTTG
The DNA here is from genome assembly GCA_026402145.1 of Polypterus bichir lapradei. Lineage (NCBI taxonomy): Eukaryota > Metazoa > Chordata > Cladistia > Polypteriformes > Polypteridae > Polypterus > Polypterus bichir. The sequence goes on along the minus strand of JANRMT010062814.1, from coordinate 29,924,325 downwards.
GAACTGGAATTGAGGAGTGTCATGTTAGATCCACTTTAACTATAATTTGAAATGGTTCTTATTTTGTATAGTACCTCACTATGTTCAACCATTGCCCCATGGTGCATTTTAAATAGAGAGATAAAGAACACTTATTTCATATTTCAGGGTCACACCCTAACTACAAAGCCACACTGCCCTCCTTTCTGCCCCCCATTGAAAATAAATCTGCACTCTGGGCAGGCCCATCATGGTCATGGACATAATAAGCCCAATTATGACCATATACTTAAAGTAATAAAAAAATAAGTGTTTTAAAGTGTCATTTTTCTTTCTAGATGGACTTGCACTTTTACTGTAGGAATAATAGAAAAGTTTTTCATTTTTATCCATCCATCCATCCATCCATTATTCAACCCGCTATATCCTAACTACAGGGTCACGGGGGTCTGCTGGAGCCAATCCCAGCCAACACAGGGCACAAGGCAGGAAACAAACCCCAGGCAGGGAGCCAGCCCACCGCAGTTTTCATTTTTATGTATTATTTATAAGGTCATAAAACACTTTAGATGATGAAATGCTATAATCATAATACAAATCATTACAATATCAGTGTTGTTTATTTAAAATGTAAGAGTTAGTTGTAAGAATTAGAGCAGCTTATATTACATATCTCATTTTCCTAATTTCATTTTCACCGCCACAAACTCTCTTATGAATTCCTCATAATCCAAACTTTCTGTTAGATCTTTTTCAGTGTCAACCTCAACCAAACCATTCATTCTCTCTTAAAAGAATGAGCCAACCAAAAATTATATTTTTATATATTACTTATCCCATTGAATTTGTAGCAAAGACTGAGAAAAATATTTAATCTCATCTTTTCATGCAACATTTCTGATATAATAGTGGTATTAAAGAGTCCATTAAAAAATGTTGCATTACTCTTGTCATGTAATCCACATCATGTCATCCAGCCATTTTTCAGTCAGGGTTCCTCCCCTGGGTGGGGTTCAAATCTATATTTTATGTCTTTTCCTGTATAGATGTTTATCTATGTTAATTTTACTTTAGTTTATTATTTGCTTTCTTGCCAATGCCTGTGTTTTCTTTGTGGTTCCCTAAGAGGCGGGGCCACCTGGCAATCAATACTGGGAACTGCCCTCCATCCCATAAATCTGGAGGGTTTCCCATAGTTACTGGTGTCTCATTTTGAATATGCAAGGGAGTTTTTGTGTGTTCTGTGTTTACAGTTTTTTTTTGACCTTTCACTCTGTTTTCTGAGATTCCTGTATTGAGACTGTGTTCGCTTTGGATCACCTTACGTTTTTAAACAACACCTTTATGCCCTTTGGGTTTATTCAGAACTTCATGCAGAGAAACGTTTGTGACAAATAAAGCCTTTCATTTTGTATGAACTTTCTGTGTTTGCACATTTGTCTAGCCAGGGTTTGGTGATATAGCCCCCTCTAGTGGGCATTTGTGGAGGAGCAGTTTCAAATTTTTGGGTCTTATGTCCCTTGGGACTCCTAATCATAACAATCCAGAAGTATCCCTACAGCATAGCAAACACATGTACTGTTATTAAAATATATTTAAATAAACCGCTTCTAAAAAACAAATGCAAATGGAAATGCACTCAGACACACCCACACATCTGAGCTTAAGACCCGCCTCCTCTCTCATTCATTGGTCAAATTGTCTTTCACTTGCAGCCATAGGAAGAATAAAGCTACATTGTAACCCTTGGGATATCATCATAAACATAAATTGAAATTGAATTTTAATCTTGTGGTCCCAGAATCCTTCATTTTCCAGTCCCTGCAGCTAAAAAGTATCTTGATGGCAAGTAAGGTAGGGGTCAGCCATGGATGTGGCCCCAGTCCATTGTAGGCTGCTCTCAAGCACTCACCCACACTCCCTCACAAATCAGAGTCACAAATTATAGTCAACGACATTTAGGTAAATTCATGTGGCCTGAAATATTTTGCCAGAAGATCTCAGGGTCCTCTTTGTATGTTATTGTAAACTCCCGCTCTTTTTGCTATATGTGGCCTTTTCTTGTGAGTGGTATCTGTAAAACCATTCTCTTGTGGAGACCACTGTGAAATGCTGCAGATGGCATTGTCTTTATGATGGGTTCCTGGATTTCTGACACTGAACTCTGGAATTTTGTCATGGTGCTGATTGGTTTACTACTACGTTTAATTACTCAGTTTGTGAGAAATAACCACTCAGGTGAGAGACTTGGCCAATCTGTGCATTTTATAATCATGGATGTCCACATGCCCCTGTAAATCTCTAAAGCTCTAAGAAGTTATTAGTCTCCACAGCACTATTCACCTCCTTCTGGAGTCGGCTATGGGTGACATACGGTGTCTGGAACAGGGGATATCTGAACTTCAGAACCCTCTGAAGTGATCATAAAATTACGTTGTGTATTACACTTACAAAGAAACAGGAGACACCTCAGGTTGTTTTGGAGCTTGAATGCTTCATATTCGGGATCTCTTGATTTTTATTTTGGATTTCAAAAAATCATTTCCCAGAATTTCAGTTCCACTTTAACATTATAGAGTACTAGCCATAATACCTGCCATTTCCCGGGTATAAATAAATGGGTAAAAACTGTCTTTGTAAATTCATTTAGCTATGTTAAATTTTGTAAATTCAACATAGCTAAACACAACCCATGATGAGACAGAAAGACATACATTTGGACAAAAGCTGTAATCTGTAAGATGTAATCTAATCATTGGTGAGACAATGAAAATATTATCCAAAGGAATTGAGAAGAAACATGACTGTGGTCATTGTTGAAGTCACACTTTGGCCACTACAAAACTTTATGTGTGCTGATTACAGTGTCCTCCCATCAGTCCTAGTGCACTTTTGGGTTGTCCATCTTCCATTTTAATGCCTCTCCCAAACATATAGCTGTTAATTTCAGTTGGACCAAAGGCAATGCACAAGCAAAATTCTGTGAAAATGTGTTCAGCCATGGTCTGCTGCCTTGAATTAATGAGGACTGGATTTGTGTCCTGGATGTTTGCTGCGTAGAGTTTGCATGCTATCCCTGTGTTTCTCTCCAGATGCAGCAGTTTCCTTCTACTGTCCAAAGACAAGTAGGTTAGGTGAACTGATATTGCTAAACTGGCCCAAATGTGTGCTCACCCAGCGATGGAGTATCACCATGCCCAGTTGTTGCTCCTGCCTTATGCCTGATGATTGCTGAGATAGGCACCAGCAGCCCCGCCACCCTGTCCTAGATAAGTGAGTTAGGAAATGCATAGGTCCCATTGTTTTTGCATGATTGGCTAACAGACAAACAAACAGGCATCCAAAAAGATTATTTATACACATATTATAAATACAGTTTGACACCCATATAAGATGCATAATAAATGTAATAAGGCAGCTTTGCATTGAAAGTTTAGGCTCCCTATTGGTTTCGTATATGGCTGAATTTAATTTGTCTGCATACTGACAGCTCTGTCAACACAGTTTTGGCTAGGTGGTATGAGCGTAAGTCAAAATATGAAGGCAATTCCTAGGTAAAAATAACACTCCATGTTAGAACATTTTCGCAAAGCTGTCATGCTGACTATGCTGTTCCAGAAGTCCCAGTGTGCCTTACCAGTAGACGGCACATCTGGAGGTCTGTATTGTACACTCAATGTGTAATTATGACAGCTTGATTTTCTAAATTTTACTCTTAGTGAGCAAAATGCTGTTATCAGATGTTGTGGTTAAAAAGGTTCGATCATCTCAGCTTCACAAAAAAAGATGAGCACACTGTTTGGCCAATGCATGTCAGTCATAGGTATGCAAAAGGACACACATGTATAAAAAGCAGGTGGTTTTCAACATATGGCATGATTTTGGACACAGTAGCAGATCCTGTACTAAGAAAGACATCAGAATTGTCCAGCAGAAGGTCAGGAAGAGTAATCTGTTACACTCAACCAAAGAACACCAAATATTGGATTAAATAACAAAAGCTATGGTCTTCTGGGCTTTACTAAACCTTTAAGGGGGTTGCAATGCAGAAACAAAAATGGAAAAACAGGGGTGAGCAGGCCTCAAAATAAACAAAATCCCAACCGGGACCTAAATGTTCAGTCTCAGACACAGGCCTCACCCCAGTCACCCAGACCCAAACCTAATACTGGCTTTAAAAGTTGAAAAATACTTTTCAAAGTTCCAAAACCACAAATATATCTTTCAAGGTAGAGGGAAACCATAAAACATCTAGCGAAAAGACAAAAGCAAAACAATGTTCCTCAAACACAAAGAATTTATTAAGATAATCAATAGTACTAGGGTGTTGTACCATGTTAGCCATTACGAATGTAGTGACATCTTGCCTGAAAAAGGGGCCTTAGGTGCCTTGAAAGCTTCCATATTGTAATCTTTTTAGTTAGCCAATAAAAGGTGTCATTTTGCTTGACTTTTCACTTAAAATAATCAAAAAATGAAAGAAAAACTAGGAAAAAATGAGGCAAAATATTGTGTCTACAAAGGCAATCTAAAGCAAACAGAAAGCTGCAAAAATACTCAACATTAATAAATAAGTATTAAATAACTCAACAATTAACAACTGTTGAGATCATCATTATAAATAGCTTTAAAGATGGATGTTCTTTATTACAAGAAACCTGCCTGGTCCTCTGTCATGTGCACCGGTCACTTCAGGATGGCAAGACTGAGAATGCAATGATGTTAAATAGTTGTGGTCATTTGCATAACAGAGTTAAGAAGCACATTAATTTGCACCAATCAGCCTGCAAATAAATGAAATAATCTTTAACACTTCTTTACTATATTTAAAGACCACAAAATAGTTAAATACATTAAAAGTCTTTGGCAAAATGAATGAATAGGATGAATATCATCACTGGCTGCAGCTGGAAGCGGGGTGCCACCATCGAGAGAGACGTGGAGAGAGCAAACCAAATGAACAACTTCTTTAACAGATTTGACCACCCTAACCCACTCTCACCTTGGAGTACTTCATCCTCCAACCATCCTTCTGCTGATACCAGCATAGGTGAGCCATCCCCACCCACAATTAGAGTAGCACAGGTGAGCAGAGAGCTGAGGAGACTTCATGCCAGCAAAGCAGCAGGTCCAGATAGAGTATCACCACAACTGCTGAAGGCCTGTGCGCTGGAGCTGGGGAGTCCTCTACAGCGCATCTTCAACCTGAACCTGGAACAGGGGAGAGTCCCGAGGCTTTGAAAAACATCTTGTATCACCCCAGTCCCAAAGGTCTCACGTCCTAGTGAGCTGAATGACTTCCGGCCTGTTGCTCTGACATCACATGTGATGAAGACCATGGAGCAGCTGTTGCTTCACCACCTGAGGCCACAGGTCCACCACTCCCTCGACCTTACTGCAGTTCGCATACCAGGAGAAGGTGGGAGCGGAGGATGCCATCATCTATATGCTAAACCGATCCCTCTCCCACCGGGACAGAGGCAGTGGTGCTGTAAGAATTATGTTTTTGGACTTCTCTAGCGCCGTCAACACCATCCATCCTTTGCTCCTTAGGGACAAGCTGACTGAGATGGGAGCAGACTCACACCTGGTGGCATGGATCGTGGACTATCTTACAGACAGACCTGTGCGTCTTGGGAACTGCAGGTCTGACATTGTGGTCAGCAACACAGGAGCGCCGCTGGGGACTGTACTTTCTCCGGTCCTGTTCAGCCTATATACATCAGACTTGCAATACGATTCAGAGTCCTGCCATGTGCAAAGGTTCGCTGACGACACTGCTATTGTGGGCTGCATCAAGAGTGGGCAGGAAGAGGAGTACAGGAAGATAATCAAAGACTTTGTTAAATGGTGTGACTCAAACCACTTACACCTGAACACCAGCAAGACCAAGGAGCTGGTGGTGGATTTTAGGAGACCCAGGCCCCTCCTGGACCCCGTGATTATCAGAGGTGACTGTGTACAGAGGGTACAGACCTATAAACACCTGGGAGTACAGCTGGATGATAAATTGGACTGGACTGCCAATACTGATGCTCTGTGTAAGGAAGGTCAGAGCCGACTATACTTTCTTAGAAGGTTGGCGTCCTTCAACATCTTCAATAAGATGCTGCAGATGTTCTACCAGATGGTTGTGGCGAGCACCCTCTTTTACGCGGTGGTGTGCTGGGGAGGCAGCATAAAGAAGAAGGACGTCTCACGCCTGGACAAACTTGTTAAGAAGGCAGGCTCTGTTGTAGGAATAAAGCTGGACAGTTTAACATCTGTGGCGGAGTGATGGGCGCTGAGCAGGCTCCTGTCAATCATGGAGAATCCACTGCATCCACTGAACAGGATCATCTCCGGACAGAGGAGCAGCTTCAGCGACAGACTGCTGTCACCGTCCTGCTCCACTGACGGACTGAGGAGATCGTTCCTCCCCCACACTATGCGACTCTTCAATTCCACCCGGGGGAGTAAACACTAACATTATTCAAAGTTATTGTCTCTTTTTACATGCATTTTTATTACTCTTTAATTTAATATTTATTTTTTTTTGTATCAGTATACTGCTGCTGGATTATTTGAATTTCCCCTTGGAATTAATAAAGTATCTATCTATCAATCTATCTGAAAATCTATACCTAAATATAAACTTGTATGCAAATTATTGAGAACAAAATAAAAAATAATATTATCTGACATTATTATTGGTAATGTGTTGGGTACAAATGGTGCAGAATATCTTAGTTAAACAGGCAGTCACAGTCAGACTAGCGTTACAAATTTATACAAAAAATCCGCTATCCATTACTCAGGATCCATAAACAGAAGCAAATGTAAAAAACATTTCTGTAATAGCTGGAAAGTCAAACAGGAATTTTGTCATCCAAATCAACAAAACCAAGAGTGTCACACCAGACTCATAGGACAATAAGTGAGCATAACCCTCTAAAAAGATACATTTTAATTTGCTGCAATTTCTGGAAACTTAGTCATCGAAACTTGGCATCTCTAAACTGGCACTGCGTAGTGTGGGTTTGTACACGGGAGTGCCTGGCATTAGTTTGGCACCCTCTCTAGGCTTGATTTTTGCTTTGCACTTAATGCTTCTGAGAATTATTTTGGCTGCCCTTGACCCTGTATTGGTTCAATAAATGGATGGGGTGGATTTCCATTCATTTAGTGAACACTTCTACAATACAATTGTTTCTAGAATTGGATCACTGCAGCAGTTGCTGATTGAGTGACTGACTGGGGGAGTCCGCAGTGGGATTGAATGAGCAACATGTATGTGATAAAGAAACCAAACAGAGCAGAATATCAATAGCTTAATGAGTTAGTGGACCATGCTCTCTAACACTGGCATGATTTTTACAGGTACTTAACCCGAATATTGGGAGCAAGAGTGTGGTGAGTTTCCATTTTATTCCTGCATGTTAGAAATTTGCATGAAGTGTCTTGCATCTCCTTTGTTTATTGTTAACGTCAGAAAAAAATGCCTGTCCATTTTGAAATTCCCACTTGTTGAATATCCCAGTAGCTACAATCTTCAATGTTCTTTTATGTAGCAACACTACTGAAACTGACTTTAAACACTGTTGCAATGTTATTTTTTTGTTATAATTTTGGATGTGCTGAATACATCTTCTAAATAAGGAAAAAGATAAGCTCATGCCATCTGCAACAACTGATAATGTAATCTGCTTTTCTGTGGTATATTATTGATCATTTTAATGCCATTTAAAAAAAAAAAAAATGAAATGTACGCACAATGAAGTACAGTACTTTATTTGAAGTCAGAGAGGCAACATTTTCATTTTCGGCGTGTGACTTTTCTGATGGGTTTGTTGTCAGCTGAACTCTAAGTGCTTTGCTCCGAGTAGCTGTTACACCAAGATTACAGCCACGATTACGTGCCTTGTCTGTTTTTGGCTTTGATGTATTGCTTCTTTGTGAAAGAGACATGCCCCGCTGGTCTGTTTTTTCCTTGGTGTGCGCATTGCACTTGTCTTCTAGCTCACAATAATGTTTTGTGATCAACTTTTTATTGAAGTGGCAGAAGGACATAAACACAAAAATCATGCATAAATATAAATATATAAATAAATAAAGCAAAGTAGAAATATAATCACTCTCCTCATGGCTGTAGGCGCTTTTGTCAGTACATTGGGTCAATATCCCCCAACCCTAAATTTGTCAGGGCAAAACTAACCCAGCCCCATTCCTGGACCGATTGTACAAAAAAAATTGCTGGTTAAACTGAGAGGAAGTCTGTGTCAGATGCATTTGAGTCTGTGGGTTGCTACAGATTACAGGAAGTCGTCAACTTACGACCTATGCGTCTTACAATCATTCAACTTACGACCGCTCCCACATCTCACATGCAAATGACAGTTTTCACCATGCCAGCTCTGTATGTCATGACTCATGCATCTCAATCTCAATTTATTACCTTTTCAGTTACATTTGTGTTACACTTTCACGAAAAAAGGTAATTGATCTCGACACAAAAACGAAGGTGATCAAACAGTATGAGGGAGGAAGGAAAGCGAATGCGATTGCATGTGACTTTAAGTTGTTCATCGCACACCCTGTACTGCTGCCTTGATAAACCTGTGAAACGTCTGTGTTGTGACTCACAATGTGACACTTTGTGTGAACCGTCACGAAGGGGTAATGAAAACAAACCGAATTCCTTTATCTATTATGTTTATTATTAACAGACTAAACATGAGTGCACAATCTCTGCTGGTACAATCATTCTCCTCAATGAACACTGGGAGAGGCTCACACTGATGACATAACATAACACAGACAAAGAAAGGACTCGTGAAGCTGTGAAAGGTTTGGCACCCATGTGAGCAAAAGTAATAAGGAAACAAAATAATAAAAATATAATTTACAAAAAAAAGGTCATAAATCTACATGATGATGATCATTGATGATAAATAAAGGATAAAAAACAAACAATATGACTTGATGGACTTATTAAACAGTACTATACATACGGTCAGATCTGAATACATATACTGGTCCGTCTTATGTCCAGATTGACTTACATCAGACCCAGCGACTGTCTGTACTTATAAAGAAAAATCTATGGCCTCATAAGCCATAATAAATTTACTGAGGTCCCTTACATTAATTGACTAGCCAAATACAGTGGTGTGAAAAACTATTTGCCCCCTTCCTGATTTCTTATTCTTTTGCATGTTTGTCACACAAAATGTTTCTGATCATCAAACACATTTAACCATTAGTCAAATATAACACAAGTAAACACAAAATGCAGTTTTTAAATGATGGTTTTTATTATTTAGGGAGAAAAAAAATCCAAACCTACATGGCCCTGTGTGAAAAAGTAATTGCCCCCTGAACCTAATAACTGGTTGGGCCACCCTTAGCAGCAATAACTGCAATCAAGCGTTTGCGATAACTTGCAATGAGTCTTTTACAGCGCTCTGGAGGAATTTTGGCCCACTCATCTTTGCAGAATTGTTGTAATTCAGCTTTATTTGAGGGTTTTCTAGCATGAACCGCCTTTTTAAGGTCATGCCATAGCATCTCAATTGGATTCAGGTCAGGACTTTGACTAGGCCACTCCAAAGTCTTCATTTTGTTTTTCTTCAGCCATTCAGAGTTGGATTTGCTGGTGTGTTTTGGGTCATTGTCCTGTTGCAGCACCCAAGATCGCTTCAGCTTGAGTTGACGAACAGATGGCCGGACATTCTCCTTCAGGATTTTTTGGTAGACAGTAGAATTCATGGTTCCATCTATCACAGCAAGCCTTCCAGGTCCTGAAGCAGCAAAACAACCCCAGACCATCACACTACCACCACCATATTTTACTGTTGGTATGATGTTCTTTTTCTGAAATGCTGTGTTCCTTTTACGCCAGATGTAACGGGACATTTGCCTTCCAAAAAGTTCAACTTTTGTCTCATCAGTCCACAAGGTATTTTCCCAAAAGTCTTGGCAATCATTGAGATGTTTCTTAGCAAAATTGAGACGAGCCCTAATGTTCTTTTTGCTTAACAGTGGTTTCTGTCTTGGAAATCTGCCATGCAGGCCATTTTTGCCCAGTCTCTTTCTTATGGTGGAGTCGTGAACACTGACCTTAATTGAGGCAAGTGAGGCCTGCAGTTCTTTAGACGTTGTCCTGGGGTCTTTTGTGACCTCTCGGATGAGTCGTCTCTGCGCTCTTGGGGTAATTTTGGTCGGCCGGCCACTCCTGGGAAGGTTCACCACTGTTCCATGTTTTTGCCATTTGTGGATAATGGCTCTCACTGTGGTTCGCTGGAGTCCAAAGCTTTAGAAATGGCTTTATAACCTTTACCAGACTGATAGATCTCAATTACTTCTGTTCTCATTTGTTCCTGAATTTCTTTGGATCTTGGCATGATGTCTAGCTTTTGAGGTGCCTTTTGTCTACTTCTCTGTGTCAGGCAGCTCCTATTTAAGTGATTTCTTGATTGAAACAGGTGTGGCAGTAATCAGGCCTGGGGGTGACTACGGAAATTGAACTCAGGTGTGATACACCACAGTTAGGTTATTTTTTAACAAGGGGGCAATTACTTTTTCACACAGGGCCATGTAGGTTTGGATTTTTTTTTTCTCCCTAAATAATAAAAACCATCATTTAAAAACTGCATTTTGTGTTTACTTGTGTTATATTTGACTAATGGTTAAATGTGTTTGATGATCAGAAACATTTTGTGTGACAAACATGCAAAAGAATAAGAAATCAGGAAGGGGGCAAATAGTTTTTCACACCACTGTATGATCACAAAATTTAAAGCAATAGAAGTATAATAATCATCTTTAAACGCTGACAGTGTTCCTGTTACTGTTACGCCAACATATGCAGAGAACTCAATATTACCGTCCACTCAATGCACATCGTCAAAGTTTTAGCAATCAGGAAGACACCTGTAGTGAACTTTTGAGCGAGTCAGTTGCAAACATGAAGAATGACATGAGTTAGTTCGTAGATAGTGGTTATCCTGTTTTAACAATAAACCCTCCTGGGAGAAACGTAAAGACTTGACGTTAAGCAAGTTTTAAGCAATGCATGCAAAGCCTGAAGTTACCGTAATGTTGTTGTGTTGATCATTTAGGTTTATTTTGCCATAACTGTGTCTCTTGTACTGCTCCAGTTGTGGCACTATTATTTCTTCTCACTATTGTAAATATTATTTTTGTTTTAATGAAAAATTATGCACTGGAAATATAAAGTTTGAGTAAAGAATTCACAGCAATGTTGTTATTCTGAATACCATATATATTGTGTATAATCGAAAACTGAAAATCTAGCTCCTTGAACGCTTCAGAGGTTTTAATGCTTTGTTTAAACAACAGCATTATGCTGCACCTTTTGATACCAGTGTCCAGTCTCTAAACTCCCTGTTGTCGGTGGTATCAAAAAGGACAGAACAGGGCTAGAACATATAGTGAAATGTAACCAGGATGAGATAAGCAGCATTAAGTGGCTTAGTGGGACTGGTTGTGGTCCCATCAGATAGTGTTTATAAGGAATGTGATTAGAAATTTTAACTGAGTGTGTCAGAAAATCAAATTCGTGGAGTGCAGTTTTATATTGTTAAAAATGGTATTCAAGGCAAGAGGATTGAGAGGTCCCCCTTCCAGACTGAAATTTTCAGAAGATGTTTTGGAACGGATCGACGAACACGGGAATAAAAAGTTTAAGAGAGTGATATTAAAGTGTGGATGGGCAGAGGAGAAGAAAAGGAGATCTCACATATCCTGAGCACTGACCAAGCTGGAGTTAGGAGAAAATGGTTGAGGGTGTAAGATCATACAGAGACATGAATGTCAGATGTCTTGCCTTGTTGAGTATGTGTTCAGAATGTATTGATACCAATGTATTGCTTGGGTGGGTAAAGACAAGTATGTCCACCAATTTAGAGGGCAGCATTATGAAATATGGGTATACAGGAGTGCCACTTCACAGGGCAGTGGTATGCTAATCCACTTGGTACCAGATATGGAGGGAAAGAATAGTGTTATATTAGCATAAACTAACAGTAAGAGTGATAATGATCAAAAGATGAGGAATAGTCAAAAGAAGAAATTTATCAAAGCCAGAACGTAATTGCAGTCAAAAGTACAAACTATGACTGATCAGTGGCACTGACTTCATTGAGGATGCAGTAGCTATTAATGGAAGCTATGGCAGCAATGAAGGCCAAAATGTCAATTCCAAGGTATCTAAAACTTTTTGAGATAAGGACAAAGGCAGGCATTTGTTCAGTAAGAAATAAAATATTAAAGAGCTCAAGGGAAGATTTGGTCCAATTTCTTCCAAGTCCAGATCATACTTCATAAGACCTAAAACAGTGCAGAACATGAGGGATTATCAGAGGGGGCATTTCCTCCTTTCCTAAAGAAGAATACAATCCACATACGGAAATTATGGGTGGAGAATTATGTGTCACGATGGGAGTTTGATAGTGGAATTGCAGATAGCTACCATCCGAAGAACATGTTAAAAAGGAAGAGGTGATGGTGGGCAGCCTTAACTGGCTGAGTTTTTGATAAAAAAAGAGAAAAAACGGAGGTGTCAGTGAGCGCAGCTGATTTTGGAGTTGAATTAAATGTTTTGATTAAATGAATTAATTCCTCATTAAATCCTGTTTTAGTCATTAGCTGCAATAAAAATGGCCAGCTCACGTTTTTCAAGATCACATGACTGTCATGCAGCTAGTCCTTTAACAGAGGCTGCAACATCAGTAATACATAAAATCTGACAAATGTTAACAGAAGGCAGTTGTGAGTGTTTAAATCCATCTGGTCAGGGTGTTTTAATTTATGAATAACTTTCTGTAGTCAACTAACAAGGACTTAGCATTCATAAGCAGAGAGAGGGTGTAACTTTGACATAATGTAGGATCTTTGCCTTGTTTTAAGGCCAGACTAGTAAGTGCCAACAAGCTGACGAAGACAGTTATACTCCGATTTATGACGTGCTGTCTGCTCAGTGGCTGTCATTTTAATCCAAATCATCCAAAGGGCCCTTCATGTGGAATGGTAGGTGAAGTTATTTAAAGCTTTCGTGTGTGGTGGGGACCCAAGAACCATGGAGGCCGTGCTGGGCAGACTCTCTGTAAGCCTTCTTGCACAGCATCTGATTTTATAAAAGGGCAATTTTAAGAAAATAAACATTGAGTCTTGAAGCAGGAGTCGCTGCACAAGCCAGGCATCAGTTGTTATTTATAGGAGATGTGGCTTTAAAGCAGCCCAGACATTACTTTAGCCTGGTGGGCAAACATATTTGTGTGGAGGTGGAGACAAAAAGCAATATGGCTAAAAATGCTGAGCACTTTTCTAAATTTGAAATGCGTTGTAATGGGTCACAACATACTTAGAAATATTAATTTATATTTGTCCTCATTTGAATTTCACAACCCTGGTGCCTCATGTACTACAAACTAATCAGTCTGCAGCTACTAAGATTACACTCTAATCACTCAAATGTGTTCAATAAATCCTTTTTTTATTTGGCAAATAGCAATTCTAGGAACCCTCACCATCTCCTATTAAAAAAATGAATGTGTTTGCTGTTTACATGACTTGCAAATCAAGACTATACATAAAAGCAATTTCATTTAGTAACTAGAAATGGTAGCTTTTACACAGCAGAAGAGGTTGCTGAAACTCATAAGCAGGGAAACAGTTTTGTATAGAAATGGCAAAATTTGGCTAAAGGAATGGAAATATTCTGAAATAGAGCAATCATCTTTGTTATGGTGTGATGTGTGTTATGTATCAGTGTGAATTACTTTTATTTTTATTTCATTGTTTTCTGACAGTTTAAAGTGATTATTTTTCATATATTTTTTTTGTTATTTTTGCTGGTTTTAATTATAATGCTGTAATTGTATTCTGTCTCTTTAAAAGTGTTTATGTTCCTTGTTCTTTGTGGGTGGAGCCCCAGGAGGTGGGGTCACCCTGGCACCACCTCTCCTGAGCCCGCCCTCTGGCTATAGCGGTCTGCTGACAAGGCTCAGGAGTTGGAGATCATTCATTTAGAGTGGAGTGTTGAAAATATTGCTTTCTATTTGGATTTTCTGTTTTTTCGATTCATTTTCTGCTCTGCTGTTGGGTTATTCGTCTGGATTGTCTATTGGGACATGGTTTCTGTGGATTGCCTTTCTAGGCCCATACATTTGACTCTTTTTGCCTTTTTCATAGTTTTTTTCTATTTTGGTTAAATAAATGTTCCTTTAAAAAGATTCAGAGTTTTCCCTTTTTATACAAGCCAAGGGTTTACGACCGTCCTTCCCCTTGTGGGACTTTTGTCATAATTTAGAGACCTTTCAGCTTATTTTTGAGGCTTAAATCCCTTTTTGGCCCGTGAAGCGTGAGGTGGGTTGCTATTAGAGTGTGGATTGAAGTCCTTTGGGCGAGGCCTTTTTCCAGGCAGCCTGACCTGGCCAGTGAAGCCTTTTGGATGCCTCATATCCATTTTGCCTATGTGGAAGACTCCATTTGATAACAATGTGGTTAGTGATGTGCTGGAAAGAGAATGTAGTAATGCATGGAAATAACTAGACAAAAAAAGTACAGTAACTTCAGAATTGTAGCCAGTATTGTATTTTGGCAGAATCAATAAGGCAACTAGTTACTCAATTATACAAATATTTAATTAATCAGGTAGTCAAATAATAAATCAATTATGCAGCAAGTCAATCAGTCCCTTGAACGTTCTAAGGGAAAATCAGACAATCAAGAAAGCATCCAGTCAGTGGAAAAATCGGAGAATCAATCAATCAATCATTTATTCACACAATCAATTCATTGATCAGCTGTCCTATCAAATAATCCATAGACAAAGTATTCAGTCAGCCTGTCCTGCAGTCAATCAGTGGTAATGTCAATGTTTTCAATAGGCAATCAATCAGTCCACAATTTGACCAATTAGTTACTTAATGGGTCAATCAGACAATCAATAAATCTTGTAATGATTAATTTATTAAATTAAATATTTAAACAGTCACTAAATCCAAACCTTCACCAATTAATGATACCGTGATTTAGTCTATCGGTTTTTCAGTCAGTCTTCTGAACAGTGAATTATTCATATGATCAATGACTTGGTCAGTCAGTTTATTTTGGAATGTCACATTTTACTGCAGTGTTGGAGGTCATGTGGTCGAATGATGAGTGCTTACCATAATATTATAGTGAAATTGTACCTAGTAAGTCATGTTCAATCATGGCTTTGGTTATATTCTTCTCACAGCATATTGCACCAGCTACTCTGAAGGCTCTGTTACTTATCACGCTAGTGACCTCTAATTGCTCCTCTAAGACCTCATCAAACCACACAGCCAAAGTCACACAATGGGCTTGGGTTTTCCAAGTAGTGTCTTGACATTTTCTTTTGCAGTTTGAAAGCGTTTGCATTGTGTGCTCAGTAATATATAGTGAAATGTATGGGCAGTTGTTTGTGGTAATAAAACGCTTTATTATGATTACAAAACTTGCTTTTTTATAATGTGATTAGTCGCTCTAATTTATATTGCTGTGCTCCAATTAGAAAAGGAAGACAGTGTGGTATAGTGGTTGAGACTTTGGAATTCAAACCCTGATGCTGTGGGTTCAAATCCTACTATTGACACTTTGTGACCAGTCACTTCACCTGTCTGCCTGTGCTCCAACTGGAAAAAACAAAAGAAACTGAACCAATTGTATCTCAAATGTTACACGTCACTATGGATAAAGGTGTCAGCCAAGTAAAAAATAACAATTATAAAGAATGCAGACAACACCATCATGATTGGCCTCATAAATGGTGAAAATGAGTCACCATACAGACAAGAGGCGAAAGGTCTGCTGGGGTGAAGGGTGGTCCACAATCTTCTGCTTAATATCAACAAGACAAAAGAAATGATTGTAGACTTCAGAAGGACCTCATATCTCTTTGAGCAGCAGAGGCTCCATTGTCAGCAGAGTGAAGACAATGGCATTATTGGGAGTGCACCATACAGAGGTATCTCTCCTGGATCCAGCATGTCTTCTTCCTGATCAGGAAGGCCTAGCAGAAGATTTGCTTCCTGCTACGCTTAAAACATGTTTGTCTTCAGAGTTTATTTTTGTGCTATTTTAATTTTACATTTGGATGGCAGATATGATTGCTTAAAGTAATTTTCAGCCATGCCAATAGACATTTGCTCAAATTTGTTTTTTGTTTCTATAACATTCACTTAAGCCAGTGGCACATTTGAGGACTTCTAGTCTGAGGGGATGTCAAACTTGATGACTGCTGCTGTGGATCTCGTCATCTGAAGATCTAAGATTACACAACTAGAAATTGCTGGGCTATTCAAATTAGATGACTTTCCAGTATGGTTTCTCATTTCCAAAGTGTTACAAGCTTGCCTCTTTTTCTGACAGCCAAGAAAGTACCACCTGATGGAGCTGCAATCTTATTCCTTATTCCAATCTCTCATAGTGTTTAAAACTCGTGACATAAGGCAGACGAGTCTCTCTTCAGTTTGTCAGGTCCAAAACACCTGCATTCCTTATTTCTCATAGCTGCTTTATATGCATTGTACTTCCAATTGAATTGACTTCATTGATTCTCAACTCTCACATATACAGAGTTCAGAAATAATAATAATGATACATTATTATTATTTATATAGCTCTTTTCCCATGTTCAGAACACTTCACAGAAATTTGGAATGAACAACAGTGCCTAGGCAAAACTGGATACAAATAATATCTGCATAAAATACTAAATAAAGATAAATATAGCATATACAAAGTATTGAAATAGAATAAGTGGCAACAGACCAGTATAAATGTAAAAATACAAGTACATTAAGAAAACATTGAACAAATAATGTAATTTGTGGTACAGAGAGATTAAACTGAAAGAAGGGTCCGAATGTCCGTCAGTGTATGTTAAAGGTGTTCCTGAACAAACGAGATTTAAGTTCTTTTTGGACTGAATGAATTGAGTCGGCTGATCTCATTCATTTTGGGATGTTGTTCCAAAGTCTGGGCGCTATAGAGATGAAGGGTCTGTCAACTACAGGGTGCAGGTTGCTGAAATTGCCAGAATCAGTGGACCTTAGTGGGCAGACAGGAGTATATTGATGGAGAAGGTTACTGATGTGGTCCTGTGCAAGGCCATGTAAAGCTTTATAGGTTAATATTAGAATTTTAGGCTCTATCCAGGGAGCCAGTGAAGGTGGAGCAGGGTGGGCGTTATATACTCACTGTTGCTGGTCTGTGTAAGGACTCTTGCAGCAATCATCTGAACCAAGTGGTGCTGTGATAACGGATTAGAAGGGGCTGCCAGTTGGAAGATACAGTAGTCAATATGGGATGTGATAAAAGCATGAACAAGTTTATCAGCATTGGAAAAGGAAAGGATAATCAATATGGGATTTGTTACAAGGGTGGAAGTAAGAAAGTTTTAATATGATGAATTAGGGTTAGGCTTAGGGTTAGGGTTAGGGTAAGAAAGGGAGGAATCAAAAATAACACCAAGATACCTAGCAAGATCCGATGAGATCATCACCAGTGCAAATTAGCATGACTTTGGTTTTGTTACAGTTTGATTTTAAAGAGTTATCGCATCCTTGTTTTAATGTCACTAAGGCAAGTTGTGAGCCAAGGAACTGATGAACTTTCACTTTTAACACTATTTGTTTGGCCATGGCAAGTCTTAGACTGGTTGGGCTGAGTCAATGGATAGATGGATAGATTTCATTTAGGTTATTTAATTTTGAGTTTGCCAGCATTGGACACAATACAGCAAATAGCTGAGGTGGCCTTCCAATTGCTATGCCACCCAACCTAGATAGACAGATAGATAGATTAGACACCATATGAATTTAATAGATTAGACACCATATGAATTTATAATAGGTAGATAGATAGAACTTTATTTGTCCTCAAGGGGAAATTTGCCTTTTTACAGAAGATCTTTAAATAAATGAATGCATAAATACACAGTTAAACAGATGTATATATATTTATATATATATACTGTGGTAAGCAGACAGGTAGACATGTTCTTAAGCACCACAACACGTTTATTGTACAAATATTTACAACGGTGAACACACACAAACCCAGTGCCGCAGCACCAATCACCCCAAAGTCTAGGCCTCTTCTAAATGCCTTTCCTCTCTTCAGGCCGCCTCTTTCCTCTCCTCCCAAGCTCTGTCCTCTTCCACCCGACCCCAGCCATCGAATGGAGGGAGGCGGCCCCTTTTATACACACCCGGATGTGCTCCAGGTGCTTATATCTTCCATCGACAGGCCCCCGTGTGGCGGAAGTGCCGGCTGTATCCCCGGAAGCACTCTGGGTGTCCCTGGTCCTCTTCCCCCCAGCACTCCCGTGTGTGGCGGAAGTGCTGAGGTCCAGGGCTCCCAAGGCATTGGGGCACCCCCTGGTGCTGACCATGGGCCCCTACAGGGTGGAGCTTCAAAGCTCTGTACCCGTGGCCCCCAAAGGTACCAGGGCAGTCACCCCCATGTGGTCTGGGGGAGGCATTATTCCTCCTGGGCATCCCGGCCGGGTCGCCCCCCCCAACCATCTTCGACAATACATACACAATATGATCTGAACACACAGAAGAATGACTACAAAGGAAGATAATGTAGACATATTGCTGTTGGTATCAAGGAGCCGTCATTGTGTTTCTTGACACACTTCTGCTGAATAATTAGTTGACTGAAATTGCTCAGTGTTAGTGCGTTAAAGAGAGGATGTGCAGCGTTGTTCATAATGGCACTCAGTTTTGTTTTAATTCTCTCCTTCACTACAATCTCCAGGGGGTCCAGAGTGTGTCCCATAACTGAGCCTGCCCTTTACATTAGCTTGATGGTTCGGTGGGTCTCTCTTGAAGTGATGTTATGGCCCTGCACACCACAGTGGCCATCACAGAGTTTTAGAAGATGTGGAGGATGTCACTACTTATATTAAAGGAACACAATCTACCCTTTGTTATATAATTCCTTTGTGTTACGAAAACAGCCCAATCTGTTGTTGAAGTGGACCCCCAAGTACCTGTAGGAGTGGACCACCTCTATATCCATTCCCTGAACATTGTCTGGACATAGAAGCTCTGTGGTGTGGTGAAAGTCAATAAGCAGTTCCTTGGGTTTTACTGATGTTACGTTGCAGACAATTCTCTTTGCTCCAAGATTCAAAGTTCTCCACCTGACTCGTGTCCTCTGTCTCATGCCCCTTTAGTGATACTGTCCATTAGTGCAGAGTCATCTGACAATTTCTGCAAGTGACATTGCTAGGAAATGCTTCTTTGAGTGTTCATTCACCTCAACAATGAGATTTCAATTCTGATTTGTGACTCAGACTGCATGTGCCTTGTTGCTGTGTATAGAGCAGGGAAAGAAATCGCAATCTGTTGGAAATGTAAAGAAAATGCAGTTTGATATGAGTGAAGCAGGCTATTTATTCGGTGAAGATTTCCAGTAAGGAAGGCACAGCTTTGTACAATGGTTTAGCCATCAGCCATGAAACAACAGAAATGGTGAAAGAAATACAACCATTGGAAGATTTCTCAGAGAAGGTTAGTCAAGTCTCCCAGCTCACATTTAGAAGTGCCTTCTCTGTATTAAAATACCTCGCCACATCTAAGGGTCTGGCGTGTCCCATGATAGGATGGTTTGCACAGAGAGCGTGTGTAAAACCTCCATGAGGGACATCAGGATATCAAGTACTGACAGTTCACTCGCATGAGTGTGCAGGTATTGGTGGTTAACTCTTTAAAAAAAGTCAACAGCATGGAGGAAAGTTATTTCAAAAAGTATATACCTTTTCTTACCTCTGTTGAAAATGTTTGACATTGAATGCTTTAAAATTTTTCCGCCAGCTAACATTCAGTACACGGTACCTGAGAGAACAAATGACATTTTTAAACTTCATTTATTAAATGAACCAAGTTGTGCAAATATTATACCATTATGTAAAAATGGATCCAAGTGACTATAAAACAGTAAGCTTAATGTGTGTCACAGGTAAATTAATGGAAGGAATTATTAAGGATAAGAGTGAGCAACACATGGCAAGGAGAGGAGTTTTACTGAACAGTCAGCATGGAGTCAGAAGAGGGAGGTCGTGTTTTACCAACGGGCTGGAATTCTATGAGGCAAATAGCAGGGAATAAAAGAACTGAAAGGCAAACTTTTTCACAGTGAATGACCACTGAGAATTTCAGGCAAATGTGGCACCCTGATAGTAAATTATTGGATGAGCAGATTGTCAAAGTTCCATATTTGGACAGCCGTGTAGCATGTATGATCACACATAAAGCCTCATTTGTTTAATGTCTCTCATCATCATCAGAGAGGGAACAGGGCACGGAAATTAAAAAAAAAAAAAACAAGCAAAAAAGAAAACACTTTCACAGGTAAACCCATACTGTATGACTGCACACGGTGATTGAAGAGAAAACAAATAAATGGTATTATGCTGTCTGTCTTTGGGTGCTTTTGGTCCTCCTCGTGATGCTGTTCAAATTTAACAGAAGTTTCTAATCAAGCAGGGTTCCTCTTTTGACTTTTGCATGTGCTGTTATAAATGTATTGTGATGATGTTTGTGGCACTAAAATACTTTTTAGATGGGTTGCTTGTTGAAACTGGGACATTTTGATATGTTTCAGTTATTTATCAGGATGTTTATCATGAAATTCAGATTGTCTCCGGCACTGGGATGTCTTGTCACCCTAATAAATTATAGTATCAGTGAAATAATTAATCATTATTATCTGCAGATAATGGAGGTATGAGGTTGGTTTAGTGTAAAGTTCATTTAGAGTTATGTATTTTTATATATGTATAGTGACCACAAGGAGGCACCAGAGAGCCCCAAGCCACAGACACAGCAGTACACCACACATTTATAGAATAAAATAAAGGATACTTTTTCCACCTTTACAGACCTCCTTCCAACGATGTGCTACAATTACACAATAAATCAAAACAATACGGCACCAGTTCTTCCTCCTTCTGTCCTCCAGTTGAGTGTTGTGCACTGCCTCCTGACACTGACCCCTGGATGTGAGGCAGTGGGATCCCTTTTAAGCCAGATCCGGGAATGCTTCTGGTGCTATACTGTATCTCCCAGGAGCACTTCTGGGCTGTAAAGAAGGTAGTTTGGTCCACCCTCTATTAATACCCAAGTCCCAAGTACCCCTGTGGGTGTCCCAACTGGGCTGACACACAAGGACCACTGCCATATGCTACCAAGTTCTAGCTTCCACTGGTCCATCTATTATTTTAAACCAGCTGGGCACAAAGTTATTTTTTCTTCTAGCCGGCCAGTCCATTCATTGTACCTCGCAGGCCTCCCATTCAGGTAATAAGCCATTCTCCTCCCTGGCCAGGATGCTCGTTCTTATCCTATTATGTGTGTGTGTGTATGTATATATATATATATATATATATATATATATATAGTCATAAATATGACAAAAGAGCCACTTGTATATTGTTCCTGGCTGCAAAAATGGATATTAATTAGGTACAGATGTGTACAGACTAAAGTCCACAACAGAACTGATTCGCTAGGACAAAGATGGCAGCTTTAAGGGAGAGTGGACAAGTGACGTCGTCTGTAGGGCTGGAACTAGAGGTGGTGTCAATGGGGCCGGGGCCAGAAGTGACATCATCAATGGGGCAGGGTGGAATTTCCTGTAACTGGTCTGCAGAGAAGTGAGAGAAAGAGTCAGTGCACTTCACCACTCCCTGGTCTGGCATGGAATTACTCTCATTCAGGCCCTTTATCTGCCTCCCATGCGCACGTGTGTGACAATGTATATAACATTTTGTTTTGCTTGCTTACAGTCTTTATCTAAGGAGCCAAACACTTTTAACCTTGTGCCCCTCTGTTTCCATTTGAATCCTTAAATACACTCACCTAAAGGATTATTAGGAACACCTGTTCAATTTCTCATTAATGCAATTATCTAATCAACCAATCACATGGCAGTTGCTTCAATGCATTTAGGGGTGTGGTCCTGGTCAAGACAATCTCCTGAACTCCAAACTGAATGTCAGAATGGGAAAGAAAGGTGATTTAAGCAATTTTGAGTGTGGCATGGTTGTTGGTGCCAGACGGGCCGGTCTGAGTATTTCACAATCTACTCAGTTACTGGGATTTTCACGCACAACCATTTCTAGGGTTTACAAAGAATGGTGTGAAAAGGGAAAAACATCCAGTATGCGGCAGTCCTGTGGGCGAAAATGCCTTGTTGATGCTAGAGGTCAGAGCAGAATGGGCCGACTGATTCAAGCTGATAGAAGAGCAACTTTGACTGAAATAACCACTCGTTACAACCGAGGTATGCAGCAAAGCATTTGTGAAGCCACAACACGCACAACCTTGAGGCGGATGGGCTACAACAGCAGAAGACCCCACCGGGTGCCACTCATCTCCACTACGAATAGGAAAAAGAGGCTACAATTTGCACGAGCTCACCAAAATTGGACAGTTGAAGACTGGAAAAATGTTGCCTGGTCTGATGAGTCTCGATTTCTGTTGAGACATTCAAATGGTAGAGTCAGAATTTGGCGTAAACAGAATGAGAACATGGATCCATCATGCCTTGTTACCACTGTGCAGGCTGGTGGTGGTGGTGTAATGGTGTGGGGGATGTTTTCTTGGCACACTTTAGATCCCTTAGTGCCAATTGGGCATCGTTTAAATGCCACGGGCTTACCTGAGCATTGTTTCTGACCATGTCCATCCCTTCATGACCACCATGTACCCATCCTCTGATGGCTACTTCCAGCAGGATAATGCACCATGTCACAAAGCTCGAATCATTTCAAATTGGTTTCTTGAACATGACAATGAGTTCACTGTACTAAAATGGCCCCCACAGTCACCAGATCTCAACCCAATAGAGCATCTTTGGGATGTGGTGGAACGGGAGCTTCCTGCCCTGGATGTGCATCCCACAAATCTCCATCAACTGCAAGATGCTATCCTATCAATATAGGCCAACATTTCTAAAGAATGCTTTCAGCACCTTGTTGAATCAATGCCACGTAGAATTAAGGCAGTTCTGAAGGCGAAAGGGGGTCAAACACCGTATTAGTATGGTGTTCCTAATAATCCTTTAGGTGAGTGTATAGTCATAAATATGACAAAAGAGCCACTTGTATATTGTTCCTGGCTGCAAAAATGGATATTAATTAGGTACAGATGTGTACAGACTAAAGTCCACAACAGAACTGATTCGCTAGGACAAAGATGGCAGCTTTAAGGGAGAGTGGACAAGTGACGTCGTCTGTAGGGCTGGAACTAGAGGTGGTGTCATTGGGGCCGGGGCCAGAAGTGACGTCATCAATGGGGCAGGGTGGAATTTCCTGTAACTGGTCTGCAGAGAAGTGAGAGAAAGAGTCTGCACTTCACCACTCCCTGGTCTGGCATGGAATTACTCTCATTCAGGCCCTTTATCTGCCTCCCATGTGCACGTGTGTGACAATGTATATAACATTTTGTTTTGCTTGCTTACAGTCTTTATCTAAGGAGCCAAACACTTTTAACCTTGTGCCCCTCTGTTTCCATTTGAATCCTTAAATACAGTATATACAAAGTTTAATTGATTTCAATGGAAAAGTTTTGTGGTATGACTTCTTCATGATATCAAGTTATAGTGTTTGGAATTGTGCTGTTGTCATTCTGTATTTTACTAACCCATCCTTCAAAGTAAAGCCCTTTATGGTTTTGTTGGATTAACTTTCCATTACTGTGATGATAGAAATACTGAATTGAACATCTCATCATGCTCATTAGCAAAATTGCCTTTGCTCTTCTAGCTAATGTTGCTTTTTCACTGATCTTTATTAAAGACAGTACCTTAAACATGTTGTTAAGTATTCTGAAATGCACACAGCTTCTTAAAGAATGAACAAACGATTACAAAAACAGCAGAGAATGAAAAGAAAACCACAAGAAAAGGGTGAGGAGCACAGATGATGAAGATCTGAAAGCCTTTCACAAAACAGTTTTTGGTAATACCGCAGTTTTACACTGTTTATATGGCTACACTTATGTAAAGCAGTTAAAATGTACAAAATGGGTATTATTTAAACAACCTACATTTATATAGTGCCTTTCACAGTGTGCCTTGTCAGAGAAGGCTTTCTTTACAAAGTGACATTAAAATACAATATAAAAAAGCACTGCAATTACTTACGGTAAACTAAACTGGCCAGGACCTTAAGAGCAGAAGGAGATGTGCCGCTTGTCACCACTGGAAGGAGCGGACAGATCCACACCTCTTGATTTTGTGCGGACAGCACAATGAATTAGTAGGAATGCTTTTCCAAGATTTTCAAGTAATGCCTCATCCTGGAAGGCAAGAATCGGAAAGGAAGAAGACACCCTACTTGTTCCATCAGGCTGTGTTGATTGTGCTTCTAAGGTGGCAGCATCTTCTTGATTACATTAATATCCGTCTTTGCTCGGGGATAACACCATTACTCTGGAACAGTCTGCCACCTAGTGGTTTTAACAAAACTAAACACTTTCTGTAAAGGGGCAAGCTGTTCTCCCAATCCCTCTCAATCCGTTATTGTAAGAGAAACATTTTAGATGTGAAACTGTTTCCTGGCACCCCAAAAGATGCCCTACAAGGACATATATGTTCCCATTTTGGTTCATTTCTGAGTGTTCTTTCTGTTACCAGGGGGCTGCTACACTTCAGTTTCAACATTTTAAAACCTAAACAGGAGTTCTCAATCTTTTTTGATTTTTTCTTGTATTTTCACAGTAAGTGGACTTGCTGATCTTTATTACTGCTCCACTTGTTGCAAAAATAACACATTAAACCTCAAAATACTATGAAGCACTCAGTCTCCTTAACACAAAATACAACACATAAAAAAATTAAACAGATTTGATCATTTTTGCTGTAATTTTTCAGTTTCCTGAGAAGTAAACATGGCATTTTCTCATTTCAAGCTTTATTCTTTTGTATCTCTTTAGATTAGATTAGATTAGATTAGATTAGATTAAATAAGAAAAACTGTATTAATCCCATACAGATAACAAAATAATACAAATAATACAAACAAATAAATCAATCAATATGTTAAAAACTAATTAAAATAAACTTAACAAGTACATCAGGGTGGAAGCTAAGTTTCCAGTGTCTCTAAAGTTCACTCTTTGATGGGGCAGACGTTCCTGATAAGTTTGTTCAGGCATTGTGTTCTGTTTGAGCTCAAGTTGCTTCCCCAGGAGACCACACTGGCTACTATGGACTGGTAGAACATTTCCAGCACCTTGCTGCACACATCAATAGACCTGAGTCTCCATAGCTCTGACCCTCCTTGTACAGCATCACTGTGTTGTCTACCAGTCCAGTTAGTTGTTCATGTGAACCCCCAGGTACTTATACCACTCCACCACTTTCACATCCTTCCCTTGAATGGTGACTGGTCTCAAAGGCTTCTTGGCACCACCACCAGTTTTTCTGTCTTGCTGATGTTGAGTTGCAGGTTGTTGTCCCTCCACAACCTTCCTGTACTCCGACTCATCTCCATTATTAATACAGCCTATGATGGACAAGTCATCTGAAGATTTCTGTAGATGGCAGGAGCTGGCATTGTGCTGGAAATATATTGTGTAGAGAGTAAACGGGAAGGGAGACACAACAGTTCCCTGAGGTGCTCCAGTATTCCACACCACCAATTCTGCCACACAGTCCCACAGCCTCACAAACTGCTGTCTGTTGATCAGGTAGTCCATGATCCAGGAGTTGTGGAACCGTCAAGATTCAAAGCCTTGAGCTTTTCCCCCAGTCGATGAGGCAGAATTCTGTTAAAAGCACTGGAAATGTCCAAGAACATTATCGTGACTGTTGTGCTGGCTTTGTCCAAGTGGGAGTAGGTCCTGTGGATTATGTAGATGAGTGCATCCTCCACACCACACGGTGTCAAAAAGATTTCATTTTAATTCACTTCAGTAATGTGTTCATTTGACTTCAAAAGGAACCTCCTTAACTATCATTAAGGACTTTGACATTGTCTAAATTTGAAGACTACATCAATTTGAATACATTATCAAGGAGCAGTCTTCTAGGCAGATAGCACCTCACAGCTCCTCTGACCTGCCTTCACTTTCCAGCCCAGTCGTTATCAGTTTGCTCAGCCCATGTCTGCCAGTGTTTCTTCCCACAGCCCAGAGACACACAGAGGCTAAATAGACTCAGGGCTCTAACTTGGCTCGGGCTGAGTGAGTCAGCGTGAAGCTGTTCTCTGGCACACTGGCATCCCTGGCATAGTTAGTCCCTGTTTTATGCCCTATGACTTCTAGACACATTCCATCTTCCCACAGCTTTGTTTTAAAAAGACAGGTTTGGAATTTGAGTGGTGGAATTGATTGTAGGCAGGGAATACAGAACCTATACAACGTATTCAACCCCTTGGAAGTTTTCACATTTTATTGGTATGGAACATTGAATCTCAGTGGATTTGATTTGGCTTTTTTTGAGATTGATTAACAGAAAAAGACTCTATAATGTCAGTGTGGAAACAGGTCTATGCACAGTGATCTAATTTCATTAAACATATAAAACACAATTGATTCCATAAGTTTTCATACAATTATAAAATTAATACAATTAATTTTTGTATAGACCAAAATCACACAAGAAGTGCTGCAATGGGATTTAACAGGCCCTGCCTTTTGACAGCCCCCCGCCTTGACTCTGACTGATAAGGAAAAACTCCCAGGAAAAAACCCTTGCAGGGAAACAATGGAAGGAATCTTGGGAAAGACAGTTCAAAGAGAGACGCCTTTCCAGGTAGGCTGGCAGGCATTGGGTGTCAAAAAAAGGGGGTAAATATAATACAACACACAGAACAGAAGTAATCCTCTATACAATACGACAGTACTATAGTAATGTTACAAGTACAGAGCAGAATTCAGCAGTAGATGTTATCACATAATAGGATCTGGATTTGTTCAGAGTCCTGGAGACCTCGGCCATCAAGTTGCCTCCCCCAATTGACCATTTCACAGCTGAGTCAGTGCTGGACCAGCCAATCTAATGAAAGGTCCCTTCTAACCGATGATTCCTGTGATCCTCCATCAGAGATGACTTTACCTTAGGCAGACAAACAACTTGGCAGTAGGGCAGTGGCACCAAGTGCCACATTTGAATACTGAAAAGAAAAACAGAATATGTGAGGGTTAGTAACAAATTATAACTATCATATTACTCAAGTTTTAGTGCTAATGACTAACAACAGAGTTGCAGTCTGCATAGTTAATCAGCAGTCAGCAGCTCTAGTCAGGGTATGCTGAGATCGAAGGGGCATCTCTTATAGTATCAGGCAGATCATGCCACAGTTTAGGGGCCCTGTAACTAAAGGCTCAACCTCCCACTGTTATTTTATTAATCCTTGGAATCAGAAACAGACCGGCATCTTGACATCTTAATGTGCTCTCAGGTTTGTAAGTCATGATAAGTTCAGATAAGAAAGCCAGACCTCGGCCATTTAAGGCTTTATATGTTAAAAGGAGGATTTTAAAATCTGCCCTAAGCTTAACCGGGAGCCACTGTAAGGATTTAAGAACTGGAGTTATGTGTTCCTGCGGTGGGCTGGCGCCCTGTTCAGGGTTTGTTTCCTGCCTTGCGCCCTGTGTTGGCTGAGATTGGCTCCAGCAGACCCCCGTGACCCTGTAGTTAGGATATAGCAGGTTGGATAATGGATGGATGGATGGAGTTATGTGTTCGTATTTCCTTGTTCTTATAATAATTCTTGCAGCAGCATTTTGGATTAACTTGAAGCTGTATAAAGAACAATTTGAACATCCAGTGAACTCCACATTGCAGTAGTCAATCCTACTAGAAATAAATGCATAAATTAATTTCTCAGTATCCTTCATATTTAGAAAATGCCTTAATTTCCCAACATTCTTAAGATGGAAGAAGCACGTTTTGGACAATTTTGTAATGTGCGGTAAAAATGACACCCTTGAGTCAAAGATATCACCTTTATTGCAGAATGACTCAGTAAAATTAATGGTGATTCCACTTGAGTTAAGTGATGACTAAAGTTTGTTACGATCAGCGTCATTCCCTCTAAAAATTAACATCTCTATTTTATCTGTGTTTAAAGACAAGTAGTTCTCATCCATCCACTCCTTTAATTCACTAACACAACTAATTAAAGACAACATCGGAGAAACTTCATTTGGTCTAAAAGAAAGGTATCAGGGTGTCATCTGCATACGAGTGAAAATTAATATTATGTTTTCTAATGATAGATCCCAGTGGAAGCATGTAAAGTAAAAACAGTAAAGGTCCCAGTACTGCGCCTTGCAGGCCACCATATCTCACTTTTGTGTATAATGAAGGAGTACTGTCAGCACATTTCTGTACGTACTTAAATCGATTTGATAATAAGAGCTACACCAAGTAAGGACAGTGCCTATAAGCCCACTGTCTTTTTCCAGCCTGTACAGTCAGTATTTAGTAGATGCACATTTGGCATCCATGACATCCTTGAGTCTGTATGCTCAGGTCTCTCTCTTTTGTTAACAGAGATGTTGTCACATCTGGACTGTGTCATTTTTCCCTTTTCTTCTTTGCAAAACGGCAGAAGTTCTGCATGGAGATGGTGCAGGAATAGCCTTTTTCAAGTCAGTCCCTGAATTCACAACATTCACATTGTTGTTTTGAAGCCATTCCTCTGTAGCTTTGGGTTTATACTGGTGTTGTTGTCTTGCTGGAACACAAATCAATCATCCCCCAAGGCACAGATCTCTTGGAGGATGCTTTAGGTTCTCCTCCAGGATTTCCCACATTTTGCCTCATAAGCCTTCCAGGGCCTGCTGCAGAAAAGCATCACCATAACATGATGATTCACAGAGAGAATGGTACGCTTTTGATAATATGTGGTGTTCAAATATGGCGTTTAGTCTGATGGCCAAAAAGAACAATTTTGGTCTCATCAGACTATAGATCCTTCTTCAGCTAACTTCAGTGTCTCCAACGTGCCTTCTGGCAAACTCTAGCCAAGATGGCATTGCATTTTTTTTGTTGTTGTCACTCTTCCTGAAAGCTGTGATTGGTGAAGCATTAGAAATACAGTTGTTGTCTGTGCAGTCTCTCCAACCTCATTCACTGTAGCTTGAAATTCCTTCAGACTTATCACAGGTTTCTTGGTGGTCTTCCACACTACTCTTTGACATGCACAGCCGTTACTTTGTTTTTATGGATAGCCTGCTCTAGCAGATTCACAGTGTCATAGATTTTGCATTTCTAAATGATTGATTTAACTGGACGCCAAAGGATATTCAGTGACTTGGATATTTTCTTGTCTTCATTTTCTGATGTGTGCTTGTCAATACTCTTTTCACTGAGGTGCTCAGAGTGTTCTTTTGTCTTCATTGTTTAGTTAGACCACCATGCTGACTCACCCTAACCTGGCTCATCCAGATAAGCAATCAGAATCAGATTTTCAAATATATGAACCCAAAAGAGTAGCTTATTCCCTATTCAATTGGCAGAATGCACATTAACTATTGGTTGTGTTTCGTATCTCATCAGCATTCTTTACACACAAAGGTAAGGCACATATTTGGATAAAAAAGAACGTTACATTTATAGCAGCGAGAGAGAGCGGAGAGAGCGCATTTGCTCTGCACCCTGCATGTGTTCTAAATTTGCCGTTGCAATTCCACAATTCAAACTCATTCAATGCAAATGAAAGTACTGAGTGGTGTACAAAAAAACAGATTTCAATTTTGACCTTAATTGAAAAACTTAGTTGTCTTTAAAAGCTTTTAATTCTGATGCTTTAATCAATTTTAATACAGACTGTTCAACAAAAGGATAACAAGAAAAACAAAAGAATATTTTATTTAAGGTCAAAATTTAGTTTTTAAATATTGGATTTTTTTTTCTTAGTCTGATCCCATTTTTTTATAAAATTGAAAACTGTTTATGATCTTACCTTTATTTGTAAATGAAGTCCATGTGCCTATCCTTCTCCACGAAAATCTCTGTCACTTTCCTGTAAAAGTCCCACCTTATTTTCCTTTAGTTTTAAAAATTTTAATCTTCCATTTTGGCAGTCAGTCGGAACAAAAAATAAAAATAAACAGACCACTGCAGTGCACGTGACTTTCTGATATCGCTAACTTATAGGCACCTAGAGCCTCTGTGTAGAAGAACAGCAGTAACAAGTACCTGTTGGGCTAACATACTGTCTGCCTCACGTTGTGCCTTTTCACTGCGGTTTTATTTCCGATCATCCATCTATCCATTATCCAACCCGCTATATCCTAACACAGGGTCTTGGGGGTCTGCTGGAGCCAATCCCAGTCAACAGAGGGCGCAAGGCAAGAACAAATCCCGGGCAGAGCGCCAACCAACCGCAGGGCACACTGTAATCAGAATATTAAAAGTTTAATGTCACTGTGCTCTGTACAAAAATTATTTTATAAATCCACTCACATGTACAGGCCAGGCCAAAGTTAGCACACAGGGGCTCTCTGCATTTAGAATTGCTGGGCCAAGCATAGGACAAGATGGACAAAGACAGCTGGAGGAATGTACTGTATAGTCAGCCTAAAGACAGGTGTATACTATTTTGTCCTCTGTTAAAAGTCAGCACAAAGTCTTCTTTCCTTGTTTGGAAATGGACTATTTACCGATGTGGGGGCCTGCACGTGGAGGAACCAGTATAAAAAGACTTGGACAGCAGCCAAACACTTTGAAGCTGATGGACGGATGAGTGATATCGTCTTCCATCCTGAAAAGCCTTCCAGCACAGCAACGAAAAATGGCAGACTGTATAGATCAAGATCCCACCCTGGTATTATCTTGCTATTGTCTATTGTCTGTAATGAATTCTTTAATCGTCATTAAAGAAAGCTAAGTTATTTTCTCTTATGTGATTTTTACCACCGTATCACTATGGGAGGGATATCACCTTTTAATAGCATATCTATATAGTTTCCGGTTACTTAAAACGCCACAATTACAAAAGAACTTATTCCAACTAGGAAGCTATCACTCCCTAATAAACACACACACACACCCAGCACACACTAGGGACAATTTAGGATTGCCAGTGCACCTAACCTGCATGTCTTTGGACTGTGGGAGGAAACCCATGCAGACACAGGGAGAACATGCAAACTCCACGCAGGGTGGACCTGGGAAGCGAATCCTGGTCTCCTAACTGCGAGGCAGCAGCGCTACCACTGCGCCACCGTGTCGCTATGTCTGATCAGCAAGACTAAATATGTTACACACATTCATTAAAGATATTAGCCAGACTGTGGAAAGTCAGGGAGTATAATAAACGTGTCTGCAAACATTATATTGGCGACATACAGAGACAGCAACAGGCACGTGCCAATTGCATGCATCAACCCCATGTGTGAGGGACAGCGCAGTCCGAGGTGAGGTGAGGCTTGTCGCTGCTACATCTCATGTTTCTCCCCTGTATTTGATCAGGAAATGCGCAAATTCAGCAATTTTGACTATAAAAATGTTCACAATTATTGGAATCATACAGAAAACAAATTTATAGCACAGACCAGTGGACACATTTATTTAATGTTATCATTATTAGTTTTTTTTTTTACTTTTCAAGATGACAGGTCCCCTGACCGCACGTTCGTTTAGACTACAATCAGACATGTGACCTCCCCTGAACTCATTCTGTGACTTCTAAAGTCAATTAGCAGCACCAGTGATGATTTAGGGGTGTCCTCTTAAAGAGGGTGAAGAGAGTTGTTTTATGCTTTCTATATGTTAAATTAGACCACTTTGTAGAAATTTGTTTTGCTCTTTTTCTGCTGATTAGTGTCACAAAACCCAAAATAAATCCATTGTGATTCAACCTTGTATAACAATAAAATGTGATATTACTGATGGGGTGAATACTTTTTATAGTCTTTTTACCTACAGTGTGTTAAGATTTTAAGGTGGAAATGCATGGTGAATGCATGTTATGAAATCACAGGGAGACACAGGAATAATTTCAGTTCTTTACATGGAATTACTGGGAAGACAAAAAATAGCCTGTCCCTTTGTTAGGAGTTGTTACGTTTCATTTTAGACAGGAAGTCTGTTACACAGTTTCATCTTAGCACTGTCTGTACTGCAGGTCTTGTGCTCAGATATCCATCGTATTCAATTCTTTTTGCCGGCAGGGATTGTCATCTTGTTGAAGCATTTCAGCACCCCAGACAGTTTGGTAGGCACACTTCCTAAAAGGATATTTGGTAACGGCATGTCTGCAACAGACTGCTTTGTACTTGATTGATGACACTGTCTTCATTGTTGTTTGAAAGCATCCGATAGTGTGGATTACAGCAAAAGATATCTGAGGAGAATGTTCTCCGCTGCAGTTTCTTGGAAATTAACTTGGTTAGCACTTCTCTGTCCATCACTGCATGCTTTAAATTTCCTGGTTGTGAGCTAATTCATCCTGCTGTTCTCACAAGACAGTGCTGCTGAGTGGCTAAGGTTCACATCACTTTGGTGGGTTCACCATCTGACCCTGAGAGCAGCCCATGTATTATCAGCAGTGAGACATTACCCTTCTTTTTTTAATGTGTCATGAAGGGCACGAGCCTATCCCAGCAACGTTGGCTACAAGGTAAGAGGGATGGGTTGATATACAGTACAGGCCAAAAGTTTGGACACACCTTCTCATTCAATGTGTTTTCTTTATTTTCATGACTGAAGGCATCAAAACTATGAATGAACACATGTGGAGTTATGTACTTAACAAAAAAAGGTGAAATAACTGAAAACATGTTTTATATTCTAGTTTCTTCAAAATAGCCACCCATTGCTCAGATTACTGCTTTGCACACTCTTGGCATTCTCTCGATGAGCTTCAACAGGTAGTCACCTGAAATGGTTTTCACTTCACAGGTGTGCCTTATCAGGGTTATTTAGTGGAATTTCTTGCTTTATCAATGGGGTTGGGACCAGCAGTTGTGTTGTGCAGAAGTCAGGTTAGTTGGACGATCATTTATTTTTCAACAGGACAATGACCCCAAACACACCTCCAGGCTGTGTAAGGGCTATTTGACCAAGAAGGAGAGTGATGGAGTGCTGTAAATGGTCATGAAAATAAAGAAAACACATTGAATGAGGAGGTGTGTCCAAACTTTGGGCCTGTACTGTAAAAATAAACTCAGTTGGTGGTGTTTTGTTTAAGTAGTTGTCATAGTCATAGTAGTAGTAGTAGAGTTGTCATGTGTACAGGGAACAGTGACGTTCCTACTTACATGTCTGACCAACATACAATATGTCGCCACTCATTGGCACCATGATATATCAGGGTGCATGCACTTTACAGCACATTACCTTACCCACCACAGATGTACTGAAATACAGAACTTAATTTCTGATGTGGTTTAGATAGTATCTACCCTTGAAAGGAGCTATATAAAATAAAAGTGTAGGCTTAACCATAAATAGTTTAAATTTGAATAAGTTTAACCGTAGAAAATACAGCCTATGAGACATATTCAAAATATTATCCATTATGTGTATAGTATACTGTGTTAAACACTAAATCACACATTACCATCAGTTTTCTTAAATGGTTTTGACTTTGTAGGGTTCTGGGGAGTTGGAGCCAATCCTGACGGTATTGTAAAGAAGGCAGGCCATGGACCTGAACAGGACACCACCACGTTGCATGTTACACTCGATCATAATGTCACTCCAGAGTCATTCTCAAAGTCAAGTCAAGTCAAGTGACTTTATTGTTATACCATCCATACAGCAGCATGTAGTGACACAAAGTCAGACATATACATTGTGGACGCTAGGGGTGCTGTTGCCCCGTGAAATCCACCAGACAGATGTCCAAGACACACATGTAAAAACACCAAGAACAATTTTAATATTTTTCTTCAATAAAGTGCACAAAGCACCACACACTCCACAATTCTCCAATAATTAATACAATAATAAACAATAATCCTCCACTCCCAGCAGCTTCGTCTCCCAACTCCGGCTCTCTTTGCTGGGTCTCAACCAGTCCTTTAAATAGTCCTTGACCCGGAAGTGTTCCTCCTCTTCTTCCGGGTCAAACAACACATCATTAGTTCTCAAGTAGCCCGGAAGCACTGCGGGCTTCCGTCCTCGTGACTTCAAAGTACTTCCGGGTTGTAGTAAGAGTAGGAGTCCCCAGGTTCTTTGTGAGCTCCCCTGACGGCACCCAACAGGGCTGAGGAAACGGACTCCATGTCCCAGGATGCCCTGAGGGAATCCGGGAAGCCGTTACCGTCCCGGGGAGCTGTCACCTAGCGTCCTGGGGGAGGCAGTGTCCAGAAAAGGCTGCCTTCCTCCATTCTTCTCTTTCAGGGACATCCCGGCTGGATTGAACTGCCGGCCGTCCATCACAACATGAATAGCAAATACAGTATATGACATAACACAGTAAAAGTGCTAGACATTAAAAAAATAAAGTCAATCCTCAACATTCGTGTGTTTAACTTTTGTAACTTCGGGCATTTCTACAACTTTATTTTTAATCACTTTTCTACTTTTGCATTGGCAACTTCGTACATTCATGGGGTTCATGGTTATGTACAGTAAAGAATAAAAAATGAGAGGCGTGATGTGCACAAGTTTAAGGAGCAGCTGGTCTTTTTCACCCTACCATTGTAGAGTAAAGAGCTCCTTGGGCATTTATTACATACTTTCATTGTTTTGCTTAAAATATCATATTTTGTTTTGCAGTTATGTCCCCAAAGAATAGTGCAAGTTCTAAGCAGAAGTTTGAAAAGTAGGTAGTGTGGCCTAGTGAAAAAATAACGGTGTTAGGTAAACACTGTCACTGTTGACCGTTGGTTTGGTGTTAGTGAATTGGCCAGCTGGCTAGAGACAAGAAGACTGCCGATCCTATCGTCAATCGCAGCCTCATGGTTAAACATTAACTCTCCTCTTCTGTTCTTGCATATGCCGAGATCTTTAAGGATCTCAAGTGGCACACGAAGCAGGCGTTGCTGAAAGATTTGTTTCAAGCCTGTGTGTTCCTTCACGGTCTCCAACGCCATCCGCCAACCATGAAGGATAGAGTGTTAGAGGTGATGCTGAGACAACGCCAGTCTCGATGTCTTCTGACAGCAGTCATGTTAGCACAAAAGATCACAGAATTCTAGTGAATGTCTAGCAAGAAAAAGTGTTTTTTTGCAGGTTACCAATTATATTTTGTGTATTACATTTTATGGGTTTTTTCATGGTTACTGTGTTATGAAAAGTTCATATTATCTGAAGTAGTGTTTTGTTATAAGGAATTCTATGCAGAAAAGCAATCACTAGGAAAAGATTACAGTCTGTGCTGGTCGCGGGAACTTAACCCCCAATGTATACTTGGATCGACACATAGATCAGTGTATTAACTTTCACATGCACGACTTTCGTGTTGTTTCAGGGGAATAGTATCCCCGTGAAAGTTGAGGATTGACTGTATATATACAATATTAAAATAGGTAGAAATAATCAAATTAATGATAACAACTATCCATCCATCCATCCTCTTCCGCTTATCCGAGGTTGGGTCGCGGGGGCAGCAGCTTAAGCAGAGAGGCCCAGACTTTCCTCTCCCCGGCCACTTCTTCCAGTTCTTGCGGGAGAATCCCAAGGCGTTCTCAGGCCAGCCGGGAGACATAGTCCCTCCAGCGTGTCCTGGGTCTTCCCCGGGGCCTCCTCCTGGTTGGACGTGCCCGGAACACCTCACCAGGAGGCATCCTGATCAGATGCCCGAGCCACCTCATCTGACTCCTCTCGATGCGGAGAAGCAGCGGCTCTACTCTGAGCCCCTCCCGGATGACTGAGCTTCTCACTCTATCTTTAAGGGAAAGCCCAGACACCCTGCGGAGGAAACTCATTTCAGCCGCTTGTATTCGCAATCTCATTCTTTCGGTCACTACCCAGAGCTCATGACCATAGGTGAGGGTAGGAACGTAGATCGACTGGTAAATTGAGAGCTTCGCCTTACGGCTCAGCTCTTTTTTCACCACGACAGACCGATACAGAGCCTGCATCACTGCGGACGCCGCACCGATCCGCCTGTTGACCTCACGCTCCATTCTTCCCTCACTCGTGAACAAGACCCCGAGATACTTGAACTCCTCCACTTGGGGCAGGATCTCTCCCCCAACCCTGAGAGGGCACTCCACCCTTTTCCGGCTGAGGAAAAAATCTGATAACAACTAGTAACACCAAAAAGAAAACAACACTAACAGCTGTCCTGTATTTAGACAAACCAACAGGAGCAAATCTGAGATGAGGATGCCAGCACAGAGTTCAGAGCCAAGGGCTAGAAGCTGTTGCAGAGTCTCGTTGAACTGGTTTGAATGCTACAGTACGTTCTGCCAAATACAAAGAGACGATGGGAAGGGTGGGAGTAGTTTTTCTTAATTCTGTAGGCTTTGCGAATACAACACTGGATATAGCTGTCATTATTGAAGACTTGAGAGGTCCTGATGATCTTCAGTGCTGTGTGTACTATCTATTTTAGGGCCCTGTGGTCAGAGAGGCTACTGTTTCCAAACCAGATGGTGATGCAGTTGGTCAGAACACTCTCGGTAGTGTCCCTGTAGAATACCATGAGAATGGGGGGAGGCAGGCTTGTCTTCCTCAGATGCCAATGGAAGTGGAGTTGCTGCTGTGCTGTTCTGACTATAGAGGTGTTGTCAATTTCCCAGGTGAGCTCATCTGCCAGATGCAAACCAAGGAATTTTCTGCTCTTGACCAAGTCCACCGCAGAGCCCTCAATGTGCAGTGAGTTGTGGGCAAAATGGATTTTTCCAGAAGTCAACAATTCTCTCTTTCATCTTGTCCATTTTTAAGAGACAGATTGTTGCACATGCACCAGTCCACAAGGCACCGTATCTCAATTCTGTAAGCTGACTCATCCACATTGTTGTTGAGACCCAACACTGTTGGGTCATCATCAAACTCAATGAAGGTGTTTAGAGCTAAAGTACTGAATTATAACTGGATTGTGGAAGGAAACTGGAGGAAGTCGAAAATACATGGAAAAAGTGTATGTGGACACCCCAGACACATGGCCAGTTATTGACATTAGGTGCCTGAACACTGTGAGGCATCAATGCAGCAAAAGCTTTGAATTGCAACTTTGAAATTGTCTATTGATTCTTATGTATATGCTTAAAGTTAGACATCATCAATGGTTCGGGTTATGATTCTTCATAAAATTACTTAAAAAATTAACTATCTGCCATGACTGACTCATTTCTTTCAAATTTGAATCAAAATGTTAATCAAGTACAATAAAACTTTCCTATCTGTTGCTATTTGGGCCATACAAAATGCTTTGGAGTGCTGTGCACTTTGTTCACATGAAGAACTTGAACTTCAGTCATTTGAGAAATTATCAATGTGAATCAGGAATTTAATCAGAAATAGTGAAACTAGTCTCACTGCTGTTATAAGGAGCATAACAAAATAGTTTGAGATTTATACGAGGGATGTTCAAAATGTTTCCGCACTTTTATATTCTCATTGGAAACGATGAAGGCAGGAGGAATAGTAATTGGTCGTGTCTGAGAGTGTCATGTGACTAGTTCTGTCTGGCCTGCCGGCCGCCCTTACATTTTCAGTATAAGAGTTGTCACCCTGTGGTGAAGATGGCTGCCAAACTTATAAACTGCACTAAAAAGGAACAGCGTTCTGTCATAGGCTTTTTGTAAGCAGAAGATGTGCTGGGAGCACAAATTCATCTCCACATGTGTGCTCAGTATGGGGATAAAGTTCTCTCTTGTAGAGTCGTCTATCAGTGGATTGAAATGTTCGAAAATGGCCATACTAGTTTATATATACATAAATCATGTGAAATAATCAGAACAGTTTTTTTTTTATACCTGTGAGGGGGACTGGATGACCTGTTAATCCAGAACACAGAGAGTTCCAGAAGAATTTAATTCTAAAATGAGAATAAAGTTTGAGAGGAAGTGAATTAGAGATCTTCTTTTGGGAGACCAATGACAACTTTTGAACAATGCTGCCTAGTGTGAAGGAGGAGCTGCACATGTTCCGGGCTCAAATCCAGGCCCCAGTACTGCTTGTGTGTGGTCTGTATGCTCTCTCTGTGTTTGTGCTGGTGTTTTAATGGCTATTAGTTTTCCAAAGATGCAGAGGTTAACTGGCAACTCTAAATGAATCCTCTTTGAGGGAGTGTGCCCTGTGAAGGACTGGCATTTTGTTCAAGGTTGGTTACCACCTTGTGCCCAATGCTGCTGTGACCTCAAATTAGATGGTTTACATCTTCTGTCTCCACATCTTGTAGAAAATCTGAATTCTATCTGTATTCATATATTGTATTTTGCAGTGGATGACAAGATTTGTGAAGATTCATGGAAAAAAATGACCCCATCCTGCTGGCACCAGGGTCATTTTTCAAAGTTTTATAGCAAAGAGCCTAAAAGAATGCTGGCTCTGAAGTCACTGAGAACCTGGCTATTTTCACATAAGATCAATATTATTATTTGGCAGACACCTTCGTCCAAGACAATTTACAAGATGTTACATCTGTGTACAGGTTTATTTATTTTTACCTTAGGAGTTCTGGGAGTTTAAGTGACTTGCTCAAGGTCATACAGTGGGGCCAAGGTGGGAATTTAAATCATCATCTTAATGACCCTAGTCCAGGGCCTCAGTCCCTACACTATACTGCCAATCGGTGTTATGTCTTTCCAAGCCTATTCAAAGCTGCTGGTCTGCTGGTATTGCTGGTAGTTGTGGAAATGAGGGGCACAATCCTGGTGCCATTCAACAGTGTTCCATAAATATTTGACCAGATTTGGGTCGTGGACCCTGCCTGGCCATTCGGTAGTGATGTTTCAAAGTGCACCCCTAGCACTGGCAACAGGCAGGTCCACGTGATAAACCCTGTTTCAAAGGGTGATTATGAAACGGATGACATTTGTATTGATGTTATGTTTATTTTTGCATTATGTTTTGTTTTTTTCAAAGTCTGCCGCTGTGGTTTATTTTTGTTTTTACTTGATTTGTTTTTTGCATGTGTCTTGTTTTCTTTGTTTACATGACGCCGTTTGGAGGCATCACGCAACTGAGATCATCACTTTGATAATGTTACGTCAAGTAATGATGTAGAAATGTGACAGCCACTTTATGTGCTACCCCTCGATGGATTTGGTTGACAAAAATCTTCATTAGTTTCTCAATTCCAGTAGGTTCTGGTGTTAGGTTAATGCTTCTGGTTACGAATTCTTTGGCTCATGACTTCTATTAAAATCTTTGCCCTTTAGTTTCTGCTTTCAATTATCCCTGATGTCATAGTTATGACCCCATGCTTTGCCTAATTACAGTCCATTCTTGGCTAATCATCTCTTGGTCTGTCATTTTCTCACATTAATACTCAGACATGCCTTGTGTCCCTGTAGTTGATCACCATGTGGACAGACAGATACACAATTGTTGTGCACCCCATGATAACTGCCTGGCACTATCTGTTGGTACAGACTCCACAACAATGGTTCCAGTCATTGTTTATGTAAGACTTTTATCAATTTCTCAATCCTTTCTGTGGACCTGATGTTACTCTTCGCTCTGTCTCAAGCAGAAATGATACTCACTTCTGAGGCCAGATCAGCTCCAGTCAACTGTGCAGCATAGTTTTTCTCAATATCAGCATAACTCTCTCTTTTGAGGTGTCACAAGTCACACACTCGACTATCTTGGGACACTTACCGTTAGTGCAGATTTGTATGGCAGTTGCCCTGTGGTTAGTTATTCCGATTAGATGTTGAGTATGTGCTGATCTTCCTTTTATGTTGTCTGTCTGGGTGGTCTCAAGTCTATGATCACTGCCCCACTTGTGCCACACAGAATGCATACTGGAGATAGTCTGTCTGGATAACTCTGTGGCATCTTGGATAGACAAGCCACCTTCATGGGTCACGGTGCTCCTGCCCACCTAACAAGACATTGATCGGTTGAAGAGTAATCACTCCAAAACAAAATGTGTTCTACAAAGTAGAACAGATATCGAGTTCATAAATGGACGGTAGAAAAGATTAATTGAAATGGTGGGTGCTCTCCTGGGCCCTCGTTTACAAAACTTTGTGGGGATTCGAGTGTGAAAATACGCACACTTCAAAAAAACAGGAAATTGCATACACCAAAAATAAAATCAGGCTTATAAAACCGGCCATATACACGTTTCTATGCGATTTACCCTTTATAAATCAAAATCACCTTGTAGATGTGCATATGTGAGCGCGCTTGAATGCCACCCTGAAACATCCATATATGGAGTATGCTAATTATCCTTATTCATATGCAATCGTGATGCTGCAGAACTTCATTTGCTTGTAGAGTAGGCTCTTACATGACACATCGAGACCCCACTCCTGAATTCAGGAGTATCTGGCTGCACTGCGTAACTGAGAACGCAGATCGTGTGTGTGCATTATAGTGAAGCTCCTCTGAATTCTGAGGATCAAGGCACCAGCATCAGAGTGAGAAAACGCTTTTACCTGGCACATGTAATGACATGATTGCTGTTACAATGAATAGTACAGGTCATATGAAAAACTGAGGGTTCAGCCACAACGTACAGCACCATCACATCAGGCAAAAGTACTTTTCCTCAAAATAAAATAATAACAGGTTGACCCAGGCCACCGAACCACAATGTTTGTTAAATTTATGTTGGCAATACAGATGACTTGTGCATTAATGGAATATTACTGCTTGTGGTTAACAAAAGCAACTTCATTTTGCTTGGTGCCCTTATTGCAATATGAGAGCTGTAAACTGAACAGATTACATTAGAAGAACCAGACACTGCTGCTCTTCATGTTGTTAATGTTTCATATGTGCACCCACACCATTTGAAAACTGGATGTAGCACCTTGGCGGTCAGTTAATGACTTCCAGCACAGAGTGAAGCCTGGATGAGATATTCCTGACTTGTCGACCAGTTCCTAAGAAGTGATAACCGGTAGCAGATATAAAGTGATCAAAAAACAAAACATTTCTTCAGTGCCAAATACGCAGCATTGGCCCTCTTAAAAGGGAACTACAATACAGTCTGTACATCATATTTATCACTTTTAAGGCGTAATATGTTTGTCATGTCAACACACAGTCTAATAATGGTTCTGTGATATGAATTATTATGCATGTGAGTTGTCATTAGCTGGTTTGACTGCATTTCCCTACTTGATCAAGTGTGTCATCATTTCCCATTTTCTCCGAAATGTTGCATACACATGGAATGGAGCTGTCATAAATACTGTATATGCACATTCCTCAGTCAAGTTTTCTATTATAAATCCCACTATTTGTGTTAAGTTGTAAACACACATTTTGAGAATATGCAAGCTTTGTAAATGAGGCCCCAAGTCTCAAAAAGACTGCATTTAACTGCAGATACAGGACTGTTGGCTGCTTACATGAAACATTTGGACGCTGGGAATTCTGTCAAAGGTGGTACTAACTAAACACTGACTCATAAGGTGGCCAAATCTTTGCAGATGCCACATAAAAAGTTTTACTTTAGCCCAATCTGTTGATGTCAACAAGTACATTTACATTTAGATTTATTTTCTTAGCAGATGCTTTTACCTTACAAAAGAGGGCCACATAATACAATACGATACAATTTATTTCTTGTAAAGCCCAAAATCACACAAGACGTGTCGCAATGGGCTTTAACAGCCCCTGTCTTTTGACAGCCCCCCAGCCTTGACTCTCAAAGAAGACAAGAAATAATTCCCAGAAAAAATGTGTAGGGAAAAAATGGAAGACATCTTGGGAAAGGCAGTTCAAAGAGAGACCCCATAATGGAGTAAACATCAGTCTGTGGACTGTCTGTGTTACAGGACAAGGATGCAAAATTGATCATCACATGTGAAGAGCTCAGAACAAAATACAAGAGAGTCATGATTTTTAGAATACAAAGACCTAACAAAGCCATTTTCAATTAGAAATTCACCAAACAAGAGAGTTTCCAAATGCTTCTTAAACACATTTTAGGGAGTCAGCAGTTCAAAGAGAGCTCAGAGCTGAAGATGAAAACAGTCTGGATTGAAGTTTGACACCTTGCAGAGGTGGCATTACCTGGCACCATTCATCAGCAGACCTGAGATAGCTGAGAAGGAGCACAGGACCTCACAAGTGTCTTCATGTACACAGTGTGAGGAACATTACGTGGGGACTAGCATCCCGGGCCAGAGCTGAACCAACACCCATGGTGTGGAAGGGTAGGGGAAGACAATTTGCACAGGGAATTGTCACCCCCAAAATGCTCAATGGCAGCCCCCTTGGGTTATGGTACCGTCATGGATTCCCACAGAGCAACTTGGGAACTGGAGCTCAGCTCAGCCTTGTTGGGTTCCATTGGTGCCACCAGGGGGTGCTGAAGGGACTAGTGAGCCCTACTCTGTTAGAGCTACGGAGAGTGGAAGAAACAAAGTTGTGGTTGTGTTGTGGGAAACTTTTGTTGCTAGAGTTTCACACAATAAAACCTTGTTTTTCATTGTAACTTGTGTCTAAGCTTGTTGTGTCAGACGATCAGGGAGCTGTTGTGCACCGTAGGGACCACAACAGATGCTTACCCATTGAATACTCTGTAGGGAAGCATCAAGGATTTGAGTTTAATTTGTGCCGCTACAGGGAGACAATGTAGTGATCTGAAAAGAGAAGTGACATGTGCCCACCTCAGATGGTTAAACACCAGCTGTGCTGTTGCATTTTCAATCATCTACAGCAGCTTGGTGACACATGCTGGTAGACCTATCAGCAGAGGGTTTCGGTAACCCAGACCAATGCCCAGACTGGGAGTTGTGCTGCATACTCTATCACATACAGTCTGATCTTGCAGATGTTGTATAAAGTGAATCTACAAGACTGAGAGACAGTTGCAATATGGTCTGTGAAGGACAGCTGGTCATTGATCACCAAAACAAGATTGTGTACAAACTTGACAGATATTAGCAATAATAAGCCGAGCTGAATACACAAACAAGCTGGCGTAACAAGGAGGTCCATCTTTGCTCGGTTGAGTTACACCATCTTGCTGGTTTCAATATTAGTGAGGAGATTTTAGCTGATAACATGTGGTCCTCCAGAGGGAACAACAAGTACAGTTGTGCATCAACAGCATTGCAGTGATATGAGAAATTATGGGACTGGATGACAGGACCTAGTGAGGTAGAAGAGTAGAGGACCATGTAAAATAACTAAATATTTTATAACTTGACATTAAAATTAGCTGCTGTTCATCACATTTAGGTGTGCTTCCTGCAGAAATTGTGTTCATTTCTTTTCACTTTGCAAATTAATAAAATGTACAGTTCAAGCAGGGGTGCACAAACTTTTGCACACGACTGTTATTGCATTTTCAGACTTATTTAATCCAGGTTCATGGAGCTGGAGCCCAACCTGGCAACACATGGCCATGCAGGCAATGTAATTATATGAAAATATATTCTTTGCTTTTTGTGTTAAGTGAATTAAGAAAATCAGATCTGTACTCAGGCGAGCTTCAGATTGAGGAAACGTGGGGATAACATCTTAAAAAATGTAAATGAAGCAGCAGAGCATCTGGCTCTTGTCATCATTGTGCCCTACAGGATGTTTCCAAGTAACTGTTATGTTTATGTTAACCTCCATAAAGACTAAACTAAAATCCCAAAGTGTATTTAAACCTCGGCAGAGTATAAAAGAGAAATCACCTCAGCTGCTCTCTTTTGTTTAATTGAACTGTTTGTTTCTTTCAAGGCTGGCTATGTCATTTCAGGCTATCTTAGCAAGGATCGGAGCTCGAAACCTCAAGATTGCAGGTTTACATCTCGCAGTGAGTCTCTAAGCCATTCATTTAGACTGTCTGAATATGTGTGTCTGCCATGAAAGGTGCCATTTGAAACTGAAGAGAAATGAAATGGGGAATTTAAAAATGTTTGCACTCAGAAGCCCTTCATGAAGTTAGGCGGTCTTAATGCCATGGTGCTGTTCAGACTCATTTAAAAGGTGCTTAAGCACTTCTTGTTGCAGTGCCAATCACAAAGTGCTGGGGAGCACTTACCTGTAAGCACTTAAAAGTCATCTGTAGGCCACCGGTGAGCCACCAGAAGGAACCTGGCTTAGATCAGTTTATGGATGGTGGCAGGGGGGAGTGAGTGTGGATGGTGTTACCTTGGACCCCAAATGAGTGGTGTCAGGCCAGATCATTGATGTGAATGTGCAGGCAGATAGTGTATAATGAGCCTCTGGCGCTGCATAGATAGAGCCGTGGAAGATCGAGGTGGTGTTGGAGGGCAGTGAAGGAAAGAAATAGTTCAGAGAGCAATATTCCTGGTTTTCCATTCCAAAGTACTTTAGAACCCTCAAAGCCTCATTTTAATGAGGTCCATGTTTCATCATTACAAAACAAGTTTTACAGACAGTTTTGCAAAACTATACTCTGCTGTTTCGTTCATCACTAAAAAATATCCTTTAGTATCAAATCTGAATTTTTTTCCGGTCGTTTGGGAACTAAAACAGTTAACTTAGTCATTATGTCTCACCTACCTTATTGTCAGACCAGTAACTTAACCGTCAAGCATATCCCCTCTTAATCTACTTCTGTTTAAACTGAAAAGGTTCAGTTCTTTTAATCATTCTTCATAACTCATCCTCTGCAGTCATGAAATCAGCCTAGTTGCTCTTCTCTGGACCGTTCCTAGCACTGCCATGTCTTTTTTGTAGCTCTAAGAAGAAACGTACACACGGTACTCCAG
This sequence comes from Polypterus bichir lapradei, assembly GCA_026402145.1. NCBI lineage: Eukaryota > Metazoa > Chordata > Cladistia > Polypteriformes > Polypteridae > Polypterus > Polypterus bichir. Next base: position 29,879,584 of record JANRMT010062814.1, on the reverse strand, counting down.
ATGAGGCCTCACCAGAATGTGACATAACTTCCGCATAACCTCCCTTGATGTGTACGCTGCACATCATGCTATATGACTAGACACTAGGTTAGCCTTCGTAAAGGCTTCTGAGCACCAGTGTTGTGCAAGTTCACAGCTCACAAGAACTAGCTCAAAGTCCAGTTCACACAGAATAAAATGAATAAATTCACGTTCAGAGTTCGCCATTTCAATGTTGAACTAGTTTGTGTTTAGTTCATTTTGTATTTTTTAAGGAGTGAGAATAAATAACCCATGAGTTTACTTTTTTCAATTTTGCCTGCCTTATATTAGGCTATTACAGTGTTCTTGAATAAAATACAATAATTATGAAGACTTTTTTATTTAAATGCACTTTATTGAGCTATACCCAGCAACAATTACCTATAACCATATATGCTAATATCCTCCCGGTCAAAAAAGAAATTAAATAGATGCAAGTATACATATAAATTACCACTCTGTTTCCAACCGTGCGACACAAATGGTGACTGTGGATCCAGCGTGTAGGTGAACTAACCTATTACGCTGCCAGTCAAAATTTGCGTCACATATTGCATGGCCAACGTTTTCTTAAAAGTGAAAGCAGAGCTTCACTGCGTGCTCGTGTCATCGGGGGTGCAGCTTAAGCACAAGCAGGCAGACAAACAGTGCCTATTTGATTTTATGTTATTTTTTCTGAATACAAATAAAAAGCAAAAATTCGTACAAAATAAATATTCGTAAAAATCCACTAGTTTGGGGTGATCAGCAGTCTTAACCAGCCTTTTATTTATATTCTTATTTCTATTAAAACATCAGCGGCCTGAGAAATACCATTTTAACATCTGCTAAAAGCTCCTCTCACTCTATTTCAGAGATCCCAGTTTCTATATCAATTATGCACCCACCTTGAATCCCCACTTCTTTTAGTTGAATAACTAACATCTCATGTGGCACTTTATCAAAAGCCTTCTGAAAATCAAAGTAAAGAATATCATATGCACCTCTCTGATTGTATTCTTCTGTTGCTTCTTCATAAAATTCCAGCAGATTAGTGCAACATGATCCCCCCCCATCTGAGCACACCTAATACAAGTCATGCTCAGCCTTTTCCTTAATAATTGTTTGTATTAATTTACCCAAGATGCATGTTAACTTACTTATTATAGTCACTTGGATCGGCACTCCACATTTTTTTAAATAATGGGAGAATATTTGTTTATTTCCAGTCCATTGGAATTTGAGCATGTAACAGTCACAGCCCCCGGATTCTTTTGTTCTGTATTAATAAAAGGTGACTTGGCAACAAGATTGCCAGTAAAAATCAAACTAAAAGGATCACTCCCTCAAACCAAAGGCATGACCTCACTCCCATGGCGGTCCCAGTTTACAGCTCGGTGTTGTTTCTCATTTTCTGAGATCGTCTCTTCTATGACCAGAAAATTGTTGCCATGGATCTGGGACAAAAGAGCTAACGGCAGGAAAGAAAGCGAGAACGCCTGTCTGAGGCAGGAAACCAAGATAATAAAAAGCCACTCATGCAAGGGGAAATTAATCAGTGACAGAAAATGAGCCATTAAGCTCATTTAAGAACAGCCAATGAATAATCAATGTTCTTTGATGAGCTTTTTTCGTGCTTATAAAGAAAAATGTACAGCAGTCTTATGAATAACCTGGCCATTTATTGTCTACATCATGAGTGAGCAGAACGTCCTGTTTTTCTCCAGTTGTCTATTTAAATCATTCTTTGATTCTGTGCTGCAGATTTGTTAGGGCTGTGTGGGGCCTTATGATGGCATATTCTTCTTAAAGTGTTACTGTATATAGAACAAATGTGATGGGTGGCACTGTGCTTATTGACATATCACTGGTACCCCGTGACACCATAATGACAAAGAGGGTTTAAAGTCGAGTGACTCTAATTTGGTGTGACTGTGTATAGGTGTGTGCACAAATGTGGCCTGCAATTAACAGATTTTCCACCCAGGAATACTGCAATAGAAAAATCAGGCCTTAGAGTCAATCATCGTAGAATCAATCGTGGATTAGTCATTGCAGTAACTAATTGCAGTTTAAGAAAGTAAAAGATTTTAACTGTCTTGTGACACTATATAGTGGATTAAAAAAAGGTTAAAAAATGGGTGGTGCCAGTAATTAGCATTGCTGCCATATGATTCTAGAGTAGTGGATGTCAATCCCGGCCTGTGCACTGTCGATCTGAAATTTGTCAATGTTCTCCATTTACTTGCATGCATATGGGATATTCTGGCTTTCCTCTAACATTCCAAAATGAGTAAATATATGTGATGAATTGGGGCGCCATCTATGGTTGTGTTGCCAGAATAAACATTGGATAGGGTGCCAGTCCACCACAACAACATACAGTAAAAAAATAACAATGAAGCAAGACAGCACACAAAAATAAGCAAATGGTATCTGGTGTGGTTTATGGGTTATGAATCCATTGCTGTTATCACAGTAGATCACTGTAACAATTGATCGATACTTAGAGTGAAGATTCTTGTAAATCCAAAGGGATCTAATGAGTTTGCTAGATCTACTGTAGTTGAGCCCCAAATCTTGGGACTTCAAAATCAGATCAGCAACTCCACTATTTTTGTTTGGGGCTTAACTCTACCTGATATCTAAAAGTTGCTTTTCCAAATAATTACTGTAGACATAGTGTCAGAATGAAAAAGCAGGTGGGATCGGTAATAAAGGGTAAGTAATGAACCTCTCCAAAATGTCTGAAGTCAAGAAGTTTTGCATACATATTACTGTTCATACAACTTAAAATCTTGACTTGAAGGCCTTTCAAAAATTCTTGGAGAAACAGGGTTGTACTGCTAATTATTGAATTATGACCAATGCGTCTTATGACCATTCGACTTACGACCGCTACCACGTCTCACGGGCAAACGACAGTTTTGGCCACACCAGCTCTGTATGCCGTGACTCAATCATCTCAATCTCGGTTTATTACCTGCATCGGTTTTGATTCCGTTTCTTGAATTTGGCACAAAAATGAAGGTGATCAAGCAGTATGAGGGAGGAAAGAAAGAAAATGTGATCGCATGTGACTTTAAGTTATCCCATTGTAACCGATGTTCGCCACACGCACTGTACTGCTGCACTCTGGCTTTGAATCTGGTGTCACAATTGTGTGATTGGGAGGTAGCTAAAGTGCCTGAATAATAGTAGTGCCACGCCAGACCAGGTGGTGGTGAGCTGCACTGACTTTCTCTCTCAATCCTCTGTAGATCATCCACAGGTACTCCCAGTAAGTTCCAGAGCCATTGATGACATCACTTCATGTTCTGGCGCCATTGATGACATCACTTCCAGATCTGGTGCCACTGATAACGTGACTTTCGGTTCCGGTCCTGATGACGTCACTTCCTGTCCCGGCCTTTAAAGCTGCCATATTTTCACTCTATAATCAGTTCTGTTCTGGACTCGAACCTGAATACAACTCATCAAAAAACAACCCTTTTGCAACCAGGGCGCAATATATGGGTGGCTGCCCCAAACCTTTTTGATGTCTTTGTGTTATTCTTGTGACACTGGTTAACTTCCAAAGCATCTGTGTTTTGACTTACGATGTGCCGCTTTGTGCAAACCACCACGAATGGGTAATGAAACCTCACTGAAATCTTTTATCTGTTAATGTGTATTATTAGTAGGCTGAAATGTTAAAACAAAACATGCTCAAATTCTTCAAGTACAATTCCTCCTCTCAGAGTTAACACAATGGGAGAGGCTCACACTGATGTCGTAACATAACACAGACAAAGAAAGGATTCGTGAAGCTCTTAAAGGTTCGACACCCATGAACAATGATAAAAAAGAATATAAAAAAAACAATATGACTTGAGGAACGTATTATATAGTACTATACATATGGTAAAGTTTGAACACGTATATTGGTTTTCTTACGTCCAGATCAACTTACGACTTGTCCGTCGGAACCAAATATGGTCATAAGCTGACAACTGCCTGTAATGGGGGTTGACCAAAATCACGAACAGATCAGCCGGTGGTAATGGCTTCTCAATTGGTCTACTGTATGTAGCGTGGTCTTGGGTCAGCATCAGTCAGCGTCATCTGTTTACAGTATATGATGGTAAATCAAAAAGAAATGGTAATTTGAAAATTACGCGGTAACTGCAATGATTAGAAGCTGACACAATACAACATGTTCATAGTGGCTTATGGGTAGTTTGAACATGCACAGTGCAGCACTCTGCCTTTAGTCTAGCTGAAGCCGAAGTTAAATGAACACAAAAATGAACATATCGAACAATGCGCCGTTATGAGATTTCTTTGGGCAAAGGAAGTAAAACCTGCTAGAATTCACAGGATTATGACTTGTGCAGATCAGTAAGTTATTTGGGTACCCATTTTGCACCAACTTTATGGTAGCCCAAGTCATCATGATATGACATTTGATATCCAAATCTGCAGCAACAGCAGACAACGTAATCTGTAGGTCTTCTCTGACGAAGGCACTCACGATGTCGATGTGGGCTTGTTTGCATGATGTTGATGGTCAGCCATATCAAGTTTAGTCAGTTACACTTATTCTTCCTTCATTAAACCTTTCTACTCATTAATAAGCATTTTGTTGAGTCTTGCTGTTTTTTACTGAGCCAACATTCTTTCAGCAGGTTTCACTTTCTCTGCCCAAAGAAATCTCACTATGGTGTGTTGTTCAGCAATGGCTCAATCCTGCAGTGGAGCGTTCATGTTCATTTGACCTTGGCTTCAATTAGACTAACAGCAGAGCAAAGCACTGTGTGTGTGTGAACTACCCATAAGCCACTGCAAACGTGTTGTATTGCATAAGCTTCTATCCATTGTGGTTACTGTGTAATTTTCAAATGGTTGTTTACTTTTTGATTTACCATCGAATGTGTATCAAGTAAAAAAGATTAAGGAAGTCTTAATGTAATTCTAAATATCACAACATTTGAAGAAAAGTACTCTCCATACTATTATTTTAACTCTGTCTTTATATTTAAAAAGACTCATAATAAGGAAGTGTATTACAAAGTTATAAGGGTAGAAGGAAGTTGTTTTACCAGAACAAAATCATTTTTTTGAAGAAAAGAAAGAAGAAATGTCTTAAGGTGGTAATATGATAATGGTGATGATAATGATGAGAATTCTAATAATTCCAAGAGTCATTACCTAAGAGTAGAGAAATTGACAGTTATCAGAAAGGAAGTGTAGATAATGGACAGGGTGTTTGCATTTCAGGCAGCAATTACAAAATGGTCAACATTTAAAAAAGATATCAATATTGGCTAAACATACAAACATACCTGGAAGATGCCATTCGGCTAGTCATTCTCTACAAATATTTATGTAACACAGTGGCCAAGCAGCAACGCAATATTAGATGACACTTGAAAAGTTCTTTTGCTTTGTTTGCCCCAGTGCCCCTTTCTCCATCTGTGGGTATGTGACCAGTTTAGTTTAAAAGAACATAAAAGAACAGAACAGAAAGATATAGATGATTTATTCAGGTTTCTAACTGACACCTACCTACTGATATGATACACACATATGTGTGTCTGTGTATGTGTGCGCTTATGAAAGAAAAGTCAGATAGCACAGAGGGAGAGTGCCTAATTTAGTGACAAGAACAGATGAGTCAGAGCTCCACGATTTTCTGTTCACATTGATGGATTCACGCAGAGACTGAAAAGACTCCCATACATCTCCTTCCATTTACAGTTCAAAGCACGGAGGTGTTTTTCTGTGCATTAATGCTTTTTTTGTATTGACCAGCTGCCATTATGTAACTGCACATAATTTAATCTCAACAAGTTTCCATTTGTGCAGCCGTATTTTTCTTGAATCCATTAGTTTATTTGTTGTGGTCAGCTGGATGTTTTCTTATAAAATATTTGTAGCCTTTCTGTCAAGCTTCCTGTTAAACTTTAGTTGTTGAGCCAAACTTGATTACTCTCCACAAATGGCACAGACCCTGAGTCAATGTTAGAATAATTGACTCAACTGACAGCACTCATCACAAATTATGATGGAATGAGGTAACCCAACTGGTAAAATGGTGTAATCTAAAGAACCAGAACACTTTTGCCTATTCAACTCAGTTCAAATAATGGTCACTACATTAGGTACAGCAGTAGGTGCTGCAAGGTGTTCGCTGTTAGCCCAAGAGGTGACAGAAGAAATAATAAAACTGCACCATCGACAGCAGCTGGCAGGGCATCTGCACTGTGCTGTATTTGTGGGCCACTGAGTATATAATAATATAATCTATACTAATAAAAGGCAAAGCCCTCACTGACTGACTCACTCACTGACTCATCACTAATTCTCCAACTTCCCGTGCAGGTAGAAGGCTGAAATTTGGCAGGCTCATTCTTTACAGCTTACTTACAAAAGTTAAGCAGGTTTTGTTTTCGAAATTCTACGCGTAACGGTCATAACTGAATCCTACTTACGTACATATATACGTCCATAATGTGCAGCTCGGTCGCCGTGTGAGGTGGCGTTGGGTCCCCCATCCCCACGCCTCCCACGTAATTGACTGCCTGCCCATATAAGGCCGTCCGTCGCTCCGGTCTCTTCATTCCCTTCCTTGCTTCGCCATGGTATTCATGTCTCCCTGCTGATAACTGCAGCCTTTTTATTTAATCCACGGCTTGCCCGCTGTTTTATTGTTTGTTTATTGCGATTGTAGTTATTGTGTAGGTATTTTAGACTTAGTTTACTGTTCAGGTACCCATTTCCTTTATCTTTCCAACCATACCCCCATTAACATGTCTATCGAGGTGATCACCATCGATCAAAGAACTGTCACTTACTGAGTGGTTTCTATGCCTGGAGATGGCGCCTACCTTTTCCATGCTCTGTGTTACATATTGCACGGCCATATCAGGCTCACTCTTGATATCCGGAGGAACATTGTGCCTTATGTATTGAATGACTGGGACAGGTTCAAGGTGTGGACTAATGACGGTACAGGAGATAATTATACTACACAGGAGCACTAGAAGAGTGAAATGCTTAAGCCCTTCACCTATGTTTCTGCATGTGATTTGATGGCTGCCGCTGAATTGTTCGGTTGTTGCTTTCAAGTGTACCGAAATGGCCAAATATTTTACACCTTTGGAGAACCGCCAATGCCTCTTAAACATCTTAGATTCACAGGTGACAATCTGAGTAGTGGACACTTTGATGTTTATGAATGTTTCAACTCTCAAAAGCTGGATACGAAGTTATTGATGAAACCGGTTGTATGCTTACAATGCTTGACAGATGCCGAATGTCACTTCAGCACAAGTCCTGAAAATACTAACGTAATTGAAACAAACCATGAAAGTCAATCCGATTATGACAGCAGCAATCCAAGCTGTGAGAAAACTGTAAAAAGGAGGCGTGTCAGACGTCGTGGTACATTTTCTGATGCAGCTAGACAGAAAAAACTTCGTGCCACTGCCGCCAAATAATCGCAGAAAAATCCACAAGTTAATAGACACGCTGTCGCTAAATACTCGCAGGCAAATCCACAAGTTCATACAGACACTGTCGCTAAATACTCGCAGGCAAATCCACAAGTTAATAGAGACGCTGCCGCTAAATACTCGCAGGCAAATCCACAAGTTAATAGAGGCGCTGCCGCTAAATACTCGCAGGCAAATCCACAAGTTAATAGAGGCGCTGCCACTAAATACCCGCAGGCAAATCCACAAGTTAATAGAGCTTCTGCTTCTAGGTACGATCCCAATAATGAAAAGCGGCTCATACGAAAACAAGTTTGGCTCAAAAAAGCCGATTGTGGATTTGCGTACCACCCAAACATACATTATGAATCTGACAAAACAGTACACATTGGATCCATGGATGTTTACTGTGACTATTGTCAAGCTCATAGGTGGAAATGCGAGTCTACTGGTTTGTGCTGTAACGGTGGTAAAGTCTGTCTCACTCCTTTACATGAGCTTTCTGACCTTCTTGAGGGCCTGTTAAATGGAGAACATCCTCAAAGTGAGCATTTCTTGAACAACATTCGAAGGTACAGCAGCGCATTTCAAATGACGTCATTTGGTGCTAACCAAATCATTGAGGGAAATGTTATGCCTTCATTTAAAGTTCAGGGACAAGTGTATCTCTTGATTGGCAGTCTTTTACCTATGCCGACTGGGGAACACAAATTTTTGCAAATTTATTTCGTTGGGGACGATGAAAAGGAAGCACAAATGCGGTGCTCTAATGTTTCTGGAGTTAACACGCCCCTGGTGCAGCAATTACAAAAAATGCTGCATGATTGTAACACTTACATCCAGGACTTCCACTCCACAATCGACAGTATTTCAGATGAAGACAAAGACTTCAAAGTTGTCATTCACGCTGACAAAAAACCATTACATGCACACAAAGGCAGGTTTAATAAACCTACAGTACGTCAAGTTGGTGTTGTCATCGTTGGGCAAACGTTCGAAAACAGGGATATTGTCTTGAAAAGCAGAGACAATAAACTGCAATGCATTAAGGAAACCCACAGATCCTATGATGCACTTCAATATCTCCTCATGTTCTGCTATGGTGAAGACGGCTATTCTGTGTCTATACCTCAAGTTCATGCTGCCAGTAAGTTACCTATGAAGAAAACCGTCTCTGCAGCAAACTTCTATTCATACCAGCTTATGATCAGACAACATCATGATAATACAATCCTTTTCTTCCAAACTTTATTAAATCAGTTTTTAGTTGATATGTACGCAAAAATTGAATCCGAAAGACTAAATTATATCAGACTAAATCAGAAGAAACTACGAGCCGTAAGAAATTACGTCCACTTGAAAGATGCTATTGACAAAAACGACACTAATTTAAGGGAACTTGGTCAAGCTGTGATATTACCATCGTCGTTCACTGGAGGACCTCGCTATATGCACAAGCGTACACAAGACGCAATGACATACATACGTCATTATGGCCGCCCTGACTTATTCATCACATTTACTTGCAATCCTAAATGGACAGACATCACTGAAGTTCTCCTTCCATGTCAAAAACCTCACGATCGCCACAACCTTATCAGTCGTGTATTTCATCTGAAGATTCGCAAAATGATGAACTTGCTCACGAAGAGTAACATTTTCGGCTGTACAAATTTCTACATGTACACCATAGAGTAGCAAAAGCAGGGTATTCCCCATGCACACATTCTGTTGTGGCTAAAGGATAGGATTAAACCAGCTCTCATCGATCAACTCATCCGTGCAGAAATTCCTGATCCACAGACTGATCCTGCCCTCCACAAAATAGTAAAATCCACCATGATTCACGGCCCTTGTGGACCTCATAATATCAACTTACCCTGCGTGATCAATGGAATATGCAGTAAGAAGTACCCGCATCCCTTCATCTCAGAAACTCAGACCGGAGAAGATGGTCACCCTCAGTACCGCCGGCGCACACCTGCTGATGGAGGTCATACAATTAACATCAGGACATTATAGTCCTGTGCTGTCCTGCTTCTTCAATGCTCACATCAATGTCGAATTTTGCAATTCAGTAAAATCGATCAAATACATCTGCAAGTATGTTTACAAGGGAAGTGACTAGGCAGTATTTACAATACAAAATCAAAATGACGAAGTATCTCGATACAAAGCTGGGCGTTACATTAGTAGCTCTGAAGCAGCCTGGCGCATTTTTTGTTTTCCCATTCACGAACGTTACCCTCTGGTCGTTCATCTTGCTGTGCATCTTGAGAACAGACAAAGAATTTATTTCACAGAAGGCAATGTTGCCGATAAAGTACACAATCCATCACAGACGACCCTTTTAGCATTCTTTGACCTTTGCAACAACGATGATTTTGCAAAACAACTTCATTATAATGAAATTCCATCATATTATGTGTGGGCAAACAACATGTTTCGTCAGAGGAAACAGGGTAACACTGTACCAGGACATTCGGGAGTGAAAAAAGATAATGTGCTGGGACGGGTCTACATTGTGCACCTGAATAACTCTGAATGCTACCATCTTCGACTGCTGCTCAATGAAATCACAGGTCCCACGTCTTTCAAATCCCTCAGAACAGTTGATGGTGTCCTACATCCAACCTATAAGTCGGCCTGCAGGGCCCTTGGTTTTTTACAGGACGATATCAACTGGGACGAGACTCTACAGGAAGCTGCTCTGTCTCGGTCACCTCAAAAGATCCGTAAACTCTTTGCTGTCATGCTGGTGTTCTGCCAAATGGAAAACCCCTTAAATTTATGGGAAAAACATGAAGATAGCATAGCAGAAGATGTTAGGAGACAGACTGAAAGAGATCATATACGAACAGAAGTCCACCAGTGGTTGCATTTGATCTATAACAAGTGTCTACAGTTGCTTGAAAACTACGTAATTGCTATTGGAGGTCAATCTCTTGATCATTACGGTTTGCCTTCACCTTTCAGAGAACTGGCAGAACTTACGTGAAATCCCGAGTACTTGAAAGAGACATCTTACAACACCTCGCAATTGGCCAATATAGTCACAAATAATGAGCTGTTGCTAAATAGTGAGCAAAAGTCAGTTTATGAGCAAGTCATAAGGAGCGTTGTCTCGGCCACTGGCACAGTGTTTTTCCTTGATGCTCCAGGAGGAACTGGTAAGACATTCCTCATAAACCTTCTCCTTACGAAAATCAGAGCGAAAGGTAACATTGCCATAGCTGTGGCTTCTTCTGGCATTGCTGCAGCTCTTCTTGAGGGTGTTAGAACTGCTCATTCATCTTTCAAGCTGCCTCTGAACCTCAGCCATACTGAATCCCCCATGTGTAACATATCAAATCAGAGCAACATGGCTGAAGTGCTGCGACATTGTCAGCTTATTGTCTGGGATGAAGGCACTATGGCACACAGAGGAGGTGTTGAGGCTTTAGACAGGACCCTCCAAGAAATCCGAAACACCAACAAACTTATGGGAGGCTTGACAGTGTTGCTGGCTGGAGACTTCTGGCAAACCCTACCAGTCGTGCCCAGAGGAAAATGCGCTGACAAAGTTAAAGCATATCTGAAGTCTTCATACCTATGGCCACAAATCAATGTTGTTACCTTAAGAATAAACATGAGGGTTCATTTGAAAGGCGACAAAAAAGCCAGGGAGTTCTCTGCTCTTCTGATGAGTATAGGTGATGGCACCTTCATTCAAGAAAATTTTAAAATAAATATTCCTACAAATCTCTGTCTCCTCGTGAATACCTTACAAAGCCTTCTTCAAAATGTTTACCCGAATCTACGAAATCTCCACGAAAACGACGTGTCATGGTTGAGGGAGAGAGCTATCCTGACACCAAGAAATTACATGACTATGACTATAAACCACAATTTACTTCAAGAACTACCTTCACAACCGAAAACATATCAGTCTGTGGATTCAGTTGTAGAAGTGGAAGACGCAGTGCACTATCCGGTAGAGTTTCTCCACACTCTGAATCCTCCAGGCACTCCCGAGCATAATCTAATTTTGAAGGTTGGGGCACCAATAATGTTACTGAGAAACTTTTTAACAGCACGAGACTTCAGGTCACGTGTCTGCAAAAGAACCTAATTGAGGCAACTATTTTTACTGGCAGTGGCTCAGGTGAGAGAGTTTTTATTTCTCGCATCCCCGTTATACCCTCTGATCTCCCATTTCAATTCAAACGCTTTCAATTTCCAGTAAGGCTCTGCTTCACAATGACAATTGATAAGTCTCAGGGACAGACCCTACAAAAGGTTGCCATTGATTTGAGACAGGATTACTTTTCACATGGCCAACTGTATGTTGCATGCTCAAGAGTAAGCTCAGCGCACAGCTTGGTCATATTACAACCGGAGGGCCGAACTGACAATGTGGCATACAAAGAGATCCTTAACAAATAATTATTTGTATATTTTCCCTCAGTTTAAAAATGTTTACTTTTGTTTTTTAATAAAAATTTTAAGGCAGTGCTTCGCCGCTGCGAAGCTCGGGTTTTTTGCTAGTAATATAATATAATATAATAACTAGCCACAATACCTGTCAAAGACAGGCAATAGAATAATTTAAAAATATTTGTTACCTCTTGCCCAAAGTGTATTTTCAGAGCCTTTCTTCGGTAACTGTGTGTGTCTGAATCTCTCCTCTGTCGAGCGCATTCCCAAAAAGCTGGATTCTAAGACCCTGTGATTATATTCAAGGTTCCTTTCTCACCTTCAGATCGGTTTTATATTTTATTTCTTTGAAGGAGACTTGGTCAGCATGCACCTTTACTGTTTTTCGTACGTCTCTTTCTCACACTTCCTCTTTCGTTGCAACACCAAGGCCAATCCAACCAATAAGATTACTCCAAGGGTCTGACACACAGACTTTAGTGTTTTATATTATATTATATTATATTATATTATATTATATTATATTATATT
>JANRMT010062814.1:29833564-29867152 GCA_026402145.1 Polypterus bichir lapradei | reverse complement strand
TATTATATTATATTATATTATATTATATTATATTATATTATATTATAATCCACCTTTACAAAAGGATGTGTGTGTATCTCTGTGTTCGTGTGGTTGCTATCTCTCTGTCATTTCAACAGATGGTGCATTACAAATCCCTCTACTGACACTGTGTGTCCATGAGCAAGTCACTTGACCTGCCTGTGCTCCAACTGGAAAACCAAAAGAAATGTAACCAATTGCATCATAAATGTTGTAAATCATCTTAGATAAAGGTGTCAGACAAAAAACTAAATGTCAATGTAAAGTTAATAAAATGCATTGCATTTGTCATTTCCACAGATAACACATCACAAACATTAACACTGCTTTTATGAATCCCATATTAAATGGCATATAACAGAGACATATGCATTGTATTTGTCATTCCAACAGATGGGGAATCACAAAGATTTGTAGTAATGCATTTTTATTACTGTAAATGTTTGTGATCTGTCATCCATTGGAATTACAAATACATTAGTACATTACATTCCACTAGATGGTGCACATCAAATATTAATGTAGTGGTCCAGGTTGACTAGTTATATTTCAACCCATCTTAAATGGATAGAACAGATAATATAATATAATATAATATAATATAATATAATATAATATAATATAATATAGTTTTAGAGTGGCAAAGTGGTACCTTATAGATTCAGTGTTCTGGATTTGAATTCTGCGCCCAAGCACTGTTAATATGGTGTTTGCATTTTCTCCCCATCTTTGCACATCTTTTTCTCCATGGACTTTAGTGTTCCTCCCACATTTCATAGACCTACATGAATTGGGTGAATTCTGAATGAGTTCCCATGTGGATGTGTGCAAGTGTGTGCCCTGCGATGGACTGTCTAGTCCAAAACTGGTTCCTGCCTATTTTTATTACTTGACGTTTGAGGAAAGTCAGAGCAGGCAGAAGTCTAAACTGGAAAATCAACAATATTTGGCAACCAAGAACATAAAGCAAATTTGAGACCAAACATAGCGTTAGTGTCAGATTTGGCCCTACCACTTACATACAAGCCCGGAGACGCATGAACTTAAAACCCTGAACTTAGATTGTTTTGCATGGCTCACTGTTTTACTTTTTTTAAAATAACTTGCCATATACTGTACATCAGAGAGGCATATGTTTGATGAATATGTCTGTGGTTTCCTGGGGAAGTTTGGGAATGATAATTACTGTTTCATTTATTTTGTATATTTATATTGATTTTAAGGAGTGTGATCTTACCAAATGTTCCAAGCAACATATCATTATGTGATTAGGAAAATGGATAAAGTACAATAATAATATAGAGTCTGCATGACCCTTTTTGTCTGTTTTTTTAAATAAATAATTCTGCCAATTGTGTGACTTACCATGTGCACAACTTTTGTTACAATTGGCAGTATATTAATGTCTGAGAAATTACTAACATTCTTTCCTAAACAGTAATATAGGAGTGAACTGGAGCTACAGTATGTCACTTTCATACATGGGTCTGTGGTTCAAATCCCAGCCTGGTCCCTGTTTGTGTGTGGATATGGCAGTTTTATTCTCATGGTATTCACAGGCTTTTCACTTTGCACAATTTTTGATAAGTGGATCAGAATGCATTTCACTGCATGTTGTCCTGTATAACTATGCATGGGACAAATAAAGAATCTTGAATCTTGAAAACTGCCAGGGTCGGCCATGGCTCTCTATAAAAATATATTACATTTTAAGACATCAAGGTTTCCATAGATGTCTTAGAAAGTAAAGGCATTGGTGAGCTGAGACATATTTTACTAACTTAATCAGTGATGAATGGATGACTACATATTTAGCAGCACATTGAGTATTTAAAAGCCTGTACAGCAGCTGTCCTACTGATTGTGTTTTATTTCTGGCCCCGGGCATGGTTAAATCTCTTGGCACAAAGTCTCATCTAGCAGGACGTGAGTTCTTAATATTTTTTAGTTTATAATTTAAAAATGGAATAAGAATCTGAAAATCTAACAACATCACATTAAAGTTCCATAAATTCTGAAAAGAATGATACCAAACATATATATGTAGGTTTTAAAATAAGCCCAATTTAAAGTGTAACAAAAGACGTCACATAAAATCATTGAACAAAATGCACTTTAAGGCTTAAGATTTTATATATACAGAGTAGATATATTGTGAAAAAATGAGACAAGAGAGCCAAAAAAGGTTTGGGGCAGCCTCCCACATAATTGATCCTGGCTGCAAAATGATTGATTTTGTGTACAAGTATGTAAAAATTGGAGTCCAAAACAGAACTTACTGGTGAGGCTGAGATGGTGGGTGTTTAAAGTATGGCAGTGAGGTAATTATGACTGGAACCGGAAGTGACACCATCGGGCATGTGACCAGAAGGGACGTTATGGAGGCCAGGTGGAAAAAGAGAAGGTATTAGTGTACCTCTCCACCCCCTGGTCTGGCGTTGAATTACCTTCCTTTGAGCCCTTTAGCTGCCTCCCATGCACATGTGTGTGGCTATATATGTCCTATATATAAATGTCTACATGTGGAGGTGTGTGTGTCTATCCGGCCCGGAAGTGAGAGGTGGAGTCGGGTTAAGGCTCCGCCTCCAAGAAAACAGACAACTTGCTTAGCCACTAATAACACAAGCGAGGACAGCACATCAGCAAAACAAAACCTCAGAACAAAGACAACATCGCTTAGCCACTAACATTGGCAAAACAGTATCCCTTTTACTTTTGTTCCCGCCGCTAATACACAAGCGGTGTGAACACATCAGCAAATCGAATCCTCCTAGGACAGAGAAGCTCAAAGTAGTTCCTTTCAATTACCAGACTTCTATATAGTTTCTAGGACCCCGGGCTTTTTACAGCTTACATGACTAGTATGTATATACAGTATATATATATAAATATATTTATATAAAGAGGGAGCACAGTCTGTAAGAACTTTTACATTTTTCCAGTATTAAGTGGTAATTAGATGGATGGTTGGATAAATGAATGCTATAATCCCAGCGGCACTCATTAATGAAACACTCAAAGTCAGTTGATGCAGGATGATGAGACGTCTGGATGCCGTACCACCAATAAAGCTCTGGTGACACTAGAGTTACTTACCAATATGCTTTAAAGTCATGCAGCAAAGCATTGTGTGCTCTTCTCAGTTCATCTTTTGCCCTTTATTTGTGTCCCATGTTCTCAGTGTGAACATCTCATATACATGTTGTGATTCTCAAATCCATTTCATAAATATCCGCAGTAGTCCATTACCTGGATTTTAAATAGCACCCTGCTAGCTGGTTTATTGTTGGCTGCTGTTTTGTTTGTACGTCATTGATGGCTAAAAGAATTAGAAAGCAGTGAAAAGCTTGTTATCTTGGAAACCAAATGAACTGAACAACAAAAGAAATGTGGATAATACAGTTGTGCTATGGTTCATTTTACTGCTTCACAGCACCACAAAACAGGAGACCATCTCTGCCTGGTAACTCTCTGTGAGGAGTTTTCATATTCTTGATCTGTCCATGTGGGTGTCCTCCTGGCTTCTTTGGATTCTTCTGACTTTTCCAATTGCATTCAGGTTATGCTATTTGGTAACTCAAAATTGGCACACAATGTGTAAATGTAGGTGCGTGTGGGTTTGGGCAGCCCAAAAGACAAAAAGGCAACCTGTTCAAAGTTTTGGTTCTTACTTTCCACCTGAAAGAAAAAGTTGATACATGGCTTCATTGTATGAAAAGATGGAAACAGAAATATGGAGACTGAATGAATTCCTGTTCAAAAAACAAAGTTTTTAGCAAGAACTGACCATTCATCCTAACACAGATTGGCGTTCTCTATATATAGATCCCAGAGAAGAGCTACTGTACTGTAGCACAAATTGATGAAAAACTTAACGTTGGCGATGAGAGAAAGGTGTCAGAACACATAATGCATCACAGCTTACTGTGTTTGGGGCTGCATCATATCAAACTGGTCAGAGTGCCCATGTTGAGCCCTGTCCACCATTGAAAGTGCCTATAATCAGCATGTGAGCCTCAGAACTGGACTATGGACCACTGGAAGAAGGTGGCCTGGTCTGATGAATCACATTTTTTTTGGCTGGCTAGGTGTGTGTGTGTTGTTTACCTGGGGAAGAGATGGCAGCAGGATGCAGTATGGGAAGAAGGCAGTGTGATCTGCTGGGCAGTGTTCTTCTGGGAAACCTTCGGTCCTGGAATTCACGTGGATGTTTACTTTGACACGTACCACCTACCTAAAGATTGTTGCAGACCACATTCACCCCTTCATGGCAACGGTATATATTCCTTGATGGAAGTGTCCTGTATCAGCAGGATGATGCTCCCTGCTACACTGCAATAATTGTTCAGGAACAGTATGAAGAATCTGATAAAGACTTCAATGTGTTGACTTGACTTCAAATTCCCCAGCTCTCAATCCAGTCGATCATCTGTGGGATGTGGGTGGAAAAAAAGTCTGATCCATGGAGGACCCACCTCACAATTTATAGGACTTAAAGGATCTGCTGCTAATGTCTTGGTACCACAAAGCACAGGACACCTTCAAAGGTCTTATGGAATCCATGTTTTGATGGGTCAGAGCCGTTTAGGTGGCACAAGGTGGGCCTACACAATATTAGGCAGGAGGTTTTAAAGTTGTGACTGATCGGTGTACATACAATATGTACAGTATGTGTATATTCCACAGTTAAACAGTTCAAAGACAAGATATGTAAAGTTTAAGTAACCAACTTCCTTTATTTTTGTAAATAATCACTCATTCTTGCAACATACTTTAAAAAAAATTGGAACAGGAATGTGCTTACCACTGTGTTATATCACCTTTCTCTTTGATAACAATCAATAATCATTTCAGAACTGATGTTACTCATATTTGTCATGTTGAAAGTGTGTTTTTTCCCATTCTTGCTTGGTATTGGACTTCTGCTGCTGAACAATTCTTGTTCTCCATTGGTCTATTTTACACTTCCTGTTGTGTCACATGTGGTTAACCCTCAACTACTCGCTCTGGTGCATTTTGTACACCAATCTCAGTTATTTTTGCCCATCATCCTTTTACTAGAACCTGCCGACAGCATTCGTCATCTATCTTCAGCTTGGTTCACTACAAGTATAGAGTCGCAATCGCTTCCCTCCAGTGTGCCCCCAGCTGGTTTATGAGAGGGTTCACAGTCACAAGTTTGGTGCATTTGGTACTTACGTATGTATGACAACGATGAGATGTTCTTCTTGCAATGACTTTGTCTGCAAAAACATTCAACAACTGAAGTGAAATGTGATACACGTGCAAATCCTACAGTGGATGAAAGTGTGACTGGTGAGGAATGAGTACTGGAGAAGTGGATCAGGTTTATTTTCAGATACTCCTAGACTATATCATACTGTCCAGTAATGTGAAATTCCATTAAAACAGGTATCATTTAATATTATTGCAATTTTTTATATTACAGCTTCACAGCATGCATACAAATTTTAACACTGGTGCATAAAGTACACCATGCAAGTACTTATGAGATGAGAAATGGTGCAAGTAGTTAAGGGTTAATAGAAGACAGGGCCAGACCGCTGGCAGGTCGGTTTAGCAGCCACCTTCTCTAACTACCAAGCTACACTGTTATGATCTGTGCTGAATGTGGCTTGGCGTTGTCTTGCTGAAATAACCAAGAGTGTTCCTGAAAAAGACAAAGTGTATACGGCAGCATATGTTCCTCCAAAATGCATATGTACCCTTCAGCATTAACAGTGCCTTCACAGATGTACAAGTTTAACATGCCATGGGCACTAACACACCCCCAATACCATGGCAAAAGCTGGATTTTGAACTTGGTGTTGGTAACAAAGGATGATCCTTCTGCTCTTTGATCTGGAGAACACAATGTCCACTTTCTTCAAAAACAAGTGTAAAGGTGGAGTTGTGAGACCATAGCACACATTTCTGCTTTCTCAAATGGGCTTAGCCTAAAGAATTAGAAAGCATTTCTGGATGTGAGGCTTCTGCGAGGTTTAGCTTGTTTTTGTAGACAGTGTGACAAACTGCTTACTGACAACCGTTTCTCGAAGTACTCCTGAGCCCAAGTTGAATGTTCACTATGGGAGAATATTCTTCTGTGCTGGGCTTGAAGATCATGGGCCTTTGATATTGGTTTGCGACCTTGCCCTTTACGCATGCTGATTTCCCTGGATTCTCTGAACCTTTTAACGATGTTATGGACCACAGATGGTGTTCAACTATTGGCTCTTGCAGAAAGTGGCCAGCCTTCACCCACCCTTGCTTCTAAAATGTCAGAGCTTTTCGGGGATGCTCCCTTTATACCCAATGATGGTAACATCACCTGCTGCCTAATCACCTCGTATTTACCTGTGGAAAGCTCCACACAGGCTTTTCTGACACATTCCAGTGGTAAACAGGCACCTGTCCCAACTATTCTGGTGTGTGTTGCAGGCATCAAAATTGTATTTAGCTTATATTTATGAATTTATGTTAATTTTATGAGGTTAAATAGTATACAGTGTATCTGTGACTTTGTACTTGCTTTCAATTAAATATTGGGGAAAGAGCATTTACAAATTACTGCTTTCTATTTTTATTTGCATTCATTTTACGTGCATAACATCCAGGCTATTTTTGCAAATGGGGTTTTACGTATATAGACACAACGAAAACAGACTGAAGCGCCTTTCTGTCTGTAAATGCCAGTACAATAGCAATTGTTGTCACAGCCACCACTTCACAGGAATTGTGGATCTAGGAATATGCTCACAATGAATAAGAAAGCAAAACAGGCCGTTCTAATTGCAGTGTCTGTGTGTTGCTGGATGGCTTTTCCGAAAGAGCGGAGATTATAGAATAGCTTTTGTCTGGTGGCTGCTCTCTGATGGCTCTGTCCTGTTGGGAGATTTTATTTGATGTGCAAATCCTTGAGAAAACATCCTTGAACAGAGACGTCAGAGACGTGACGGCAGCTCCCACCCCCACTGTTGCCTACTAGGAATTTATTGTCATAATGCTCTCCTGTATTCCTCTGAAAAAACGCAAGGTCACTCATATTCCACATCTTGACAGGTCACTTGCAGATATGAAGACTCTTCCCGTCATGCTTCTGAGAAACGTGGCCTGGCTTGCAGTCACTTGGAAAGTTGCTTCAGGGTCTTGTCTTAAAAAAAAACACAAACGGTAGAGGGGGTGGGTTGTGGGGGGTGCTGGGAGCGCAGGCTTAACACTGTCTCTTCTCATAGAAGGAGCAGCAGCAGCAGCAGCAGCGGCAGCAGCATCTGTGATGTCACCATATCAGCCTCGTCCGGATTGGACGACCGCAAATGCTTACTTGTCAAAATATTAAGGTTCTGTGGCTCACCAGCCTCACTGCTTATACAGTGTGTGCATTCTGGCACGATGAGGACCTAGAGAGAGGCCAGCCTAGCAGATGCTCCCTGATACAGGGCTTTGAGCGTCCTCCTTTACTGACTTGGGATTGTTACAGACTCAGAGACCATGCAGTTGGACACACTTGACCCATACAGGGAAATTAACTGTCAGGTAAGGAGATACACCTTTATGAATTCAAACAGGTACCGTTGAAAATGTTATTTTAGCTTTTTGATCTCAGGAGAACAGTAAGGTAATCGTGAGGATTTCAAGCTTTGAGTCTTTCCCTTTGTGCAAGCTGGCAGTTAAAAAGAGATAAAGAAACCTAACAAGTGTGTCTGAATTTTGACTCTTCAACATTGGCATGTGGCGTTAAGAACAATAAATATACAAAAAATCAAGAGCCAGAGTGACTTGAAAAGGAGCCATCATCTAGGGAGCTCAGAAAATCGGAACAGCATCTCCCACTGACCTTGCTGCATGCAGGCTGCCTGACATTGGGTTTACATAATTAAATAGTGAGCCGCGGTTCTCACAGGGTTTAAAGCTTCTCAGTTTGGTAAGCCCAGTGATTCCAACACACACACACTCCAGAGCAGGGACTTGCCAGACGGAGTACATTATGCCTGGCCGGCCTCTGGAGCCCAATTAATTAGTGGGCTGTTTAAAAAGTGTAATGCTGTGAGCCTATGGAGCAACCCTCTAGCGACATCCCAGCCAAAGAAAAGAAAAGTGTTTCAAAAGAAGTAAAAAGAAAGCCGAATTGAAAATAATTCATCAAATGATTGGGCAAGGTGCACTCGTTCTTCGGGTTGCAGGTAAAAAAGAAAAGCGATTAAGTGTGTGATGTGGGCATATATGTAAGCTATAACAATGGCTAACATATAGCAATAATGGATATGCAGATTAGAAAATGGAAGGATTGAGTATAAGTAAACACAAAAACCTACCCAGATATACAAATGTTGGTGTGCAATGGACAAAGCCAGGACTGATCCAAGAAGTGAGAAAAAAACTGAAACAGCTCAGAAGTTTAAATGACCTCATTGTGATAACACACTCTGATCAAAAATAAAAAAAAAAATTATCAATTTGGCATTAGTGGCCGCTTCCTTTTGGTCTCTATATAGCACAGTACAATCAAGTATTACTCAGATAATGCTAAGAATTTTAGAAGTAGTATTGTCACATGTACAGAGTGAAAGATAAGTGTAATAAAATGTTGGGCTCCTAGATGATGCCCCGTTTAAGTGTGTATTGTCTGGAGGTGCTGCATGAAAGAAAAATGACTAAAGTGCCAGTTTAAATATAAACTTCCAAGTGTGGAGTTCCATCTTTCTTAGAAGCTGGTCCAAGACTGAATGATGACTTGTTGCTTGTTGTTGTCTTAAATACTGGCAGGACCTTAAGGGATGGGGCTTGAGGTGTAAAGGCGAATCTGACGACATGCAGGAAGTTCACCTCTAATCTTCAAATGGAAACGGATGATAAAGACAGTGTAACAATTTTATTCTTCTCCCTGTGTTCCCATTACCAAAGCCCCCGAAAAATTACCTACACTCTCATATCTGACAACAGAATACAGTCAAATTCTTACATGAATGTCCCACCAGTGTGTAACATGTCACCAATTTCTGACACCATGATAAACAAAAATGTAAAAGGAAATGACTTGATCATGTTGTTTCATATGCCACATTTGTATTATTGTGGAATGGTTGCATCAGATAGAATGAAATGGCTACTACTGCCATGTTATGGTTCTTAAAGGAATATTACACTGAAAAATAATATATTTCTTATAGGTTACTAATCCCATGTGGTTTGTAGTAATGCCCAAGAAAATAATCTCATGTTCTCAAGGAGAAAAGATATAACAAACCTTCTGATAAAATGTTCATCAATGGAGATGGACCACAGCAAACGATATAAAAGCATCAATGAAAAAATCTTATGTTACTTGAGAGACATAACATAATCCACACATCAAGTTATCTAGTTGTATGGTTGCAACAGGCAAAATGCATTTTTTGCAAAAATGTTTACAAATGAATACTTCTGGGAAAGAACAGTACACACGAAGGGAATGTGTTTACACAAGAACAAGCTTTTGACTTGAAGACCCACCTCTTCCCTCTCATGCAATGGTCAAGAGTCCTGTCTTCAACTCAAAAGCTCATTCCTGTGTTTCTTAAGAACATGGTTCATGTCTTAGATAGATAGATGTCTTGGTTGGGTCTCCATCTATATGATGATTGAAATGTTTAAAGTCACCTTGTCATAGCTCTTAAGACTCGGGTTCATCTCTTATCTTGGTTTCTCTCTATATGACAAATGAAATGTGCACCTATCTGCCATGTTATGGGTCTTGAGACCTTGGTTCATCTCTTGGCTCAGTCTCTGTCTATATGATGATGGAACTATCTACTGCTGCCATGTCATAGCTCTTAAGATCCTGGTCCATCTGGTAGCTGGCTCTCTGTCTATGTAATATTTTAAATATCTGCTGTAGTCATGTCATAGCTTGTAAGTTCTTGGTCCATCTCATGACTTGGTCTCTGTCTATGTAACAATTGAAATATCTGCTGTCACCATGTCATAGCTCTTAAGTTCTTGGTTCTTCTCTTATCTTGGTTTGTATTTATATGATGACTGCTTGGTTCCTCTTGGTTCATCTCTTATCTTGGCATATGATGACTGCTGCCAAGTCAAAGCTCTTAAAACCTTGGTTCACCTCTTAGCTGTGTCTCTGTCCATGTGACAGCTGAAATGTCTACTGCCACCATGTCATATGTCTTAAGATGCTGGTTCATTTCTTGGCTGGGTCTGAACCTATATGAAGCTTACATTTCTCCCTGTGTCAGCCTATCCCAAAGATGTGGGTGTTTTGTGAATTGGTGAGTAAAAGTTTACTTATTCTGAATGAGTGTGTCCTGGCAACATTTGACAGACAAAGCATAAAGATGGAAATTAAAAAGGGTTAGCTGGCTTTACTAAGACCATATGGCCCCTTTACACCTGGTATTAATGTGTATTTTGTATTGGGATTGTATCCAGATATACATTTGCTAATTTAGCCAGATTGCATTAAGATTCTGGCATTAAAATGTATCTTCAGTGTGCGCCTCATGTCCAAACAGATATTTAGTGTTTACTTCCCTTCACATTTTCAAATCGGCTTCCGCTTCTGAGGTTAGTTTGTTTGGATAGAAAATGCACATTTGCACTTGTATGAAATGTGGCCAATATCCCTTTTTGACCATCTTATTAATCCAATCACAATCCCATAAAAAGTGCAGTGAATGCTACCTAATAATAATACATTTTATTGGATCACTGAAAACACATGTTAATAACAGGTTTAAGGGGGCCCACATGAATGTCATTGAACAGCTTTGAACTTTCATGGACTGAGGAAGGTGAAACTGAAAAATGGTGTGCGTTTTTATCAGTGGGCAGTGAAATCAGTCAGTCAGTCATTGTCCAACCCGCTATATCCTAACACAGGGTCATGGGGTTCTGCCGGAGCTAATCCAAGCCAACATAGGGCGCAAGGCAGGAACAAATCCCCGGGAAGGGTGCCAGCCCACTGCAGGGCACACACATACACACAACCCCACTCACCAAGCACACACTAGGGACAATTTAGGATCACCAATGCACTTAACCTGCATGTCTTTGTACTGTGGGAGGAAATCGGAGCACCCAGAAGAAACCCACGTAGACGCGGGGAGAACATGCAAACTCCACTCAGGGAAGACCCGGAAAGTGAACCCAGTTCTCCTTACTGCGAGGCAGCAGCGCTACCACCATGCCGCCTGCAGTGAAATCACTCCATATTAAATATTTAGTGTGTTTTCAACATATTGAATTAATAAAATGAAGTTAATTTTGCTAATTTAAGTATATCTTGCTTGCTATTCTTTATGAAATAGAATTTTGTTTATAAGATAGATAGATAGAAAAAATATTATGTTTAATTTTAGTATCCTTTGATTTGTATTGGGGGAGTATATGTAGTATGGCGGTGCAGTAGTTAGTGCCATTGCCTCACAGCTCCAGGAGCCTTTAGCTCAGTCCTGGTCTGCTGACTGTCTATGTGGAGTTTATATGTTCTCCTCAGGTTTGCATGTTGTTTTCTCCATGCCCTCAACTTTTTCTCCTGAATTCTAAAGACTATGTTTGACTCTAAGTTGGTCCAGTGTGTGTGTGTGTGTGTGTATGTATGTGTGTATGCCTTACTATAGACTGGAGCCCTGGCCAGCATTAATGTCTGCCTTGTGCAATCTGCTGCTAAAATAGATTCATAAAAGTGAATAACACGTAAGCCTAATATGGTCTATAATTATCATTTACAGAGTAATCTTCCCTCGCCAGGAGAGTCTAAAATTAGGCAACAAAGGCTTATTGGATGAGAAACGTAGCAGGTAACAAGTTTGAAATGGATCAGGGGAACCTGTGAGCTTAGTACCATTATAGGGCATGTGAAAGTCTACATCTGTACTGTAATCAGAATATAAGTTTAATGTCACTGTGCTCTGTACAAAAATTATTATATAAATCCACTCACATGTACAGGCCAGACCAAAGTTAGCACACGGGGGCTGTCACCATTTAGAATTGCTGGGCCAAGCATAGGACAAGATAGACAAAGACAGCTGGAGGAATGTACTGTATAGTCAGCCTAAAGACAGGTGTATACTATTTTGTCCTCTGTTAAAAGTAAGCACAAAATCTTCTTTCCTTGTTTGGAAATGGACTATTTTCCGACGTGGGGGCCTGCATGTGGAGGAACCAGTATAAAAAGACTTGGACAGCAGCCAAACACTTTGAAGCCAACGGACGGATGGGTGATATCGTCATCCATCCTGAAAAGCCTTCCAGTGCAGCGAAGAAAAATGGCAGACTGTATAGATCAAGATCCCACCTTGGTATTGTCTTGCTATGGCTTCCTGTCTGTAATGTCGTGTAAATCATCAGTAAAGAAAGCTAAGTTATTTTCTCTTATGTGATTTTTACCGACGTATCACTATGGGAGGGATATCACCTTTTAATATAATATCTATATAGTTTTTGGTTACTTAAAACACCGAAATTACAAAAGAACTTATTCCAACTAGGGAGCTATCACCCCCTAAAAGGAACAAAAATGGCGTAGTCGGCAGGATTGTGGCTCAGTTAATAACCGTTTCATATTTATAATGTATTATATATATATAAAATATGCTTCTGATAATGACGGCTTGGAAGGTCTCGGTCAGATATTGAATATATCAGGATGGTCACGCGCACTGTGATGGACTCCCGTGACTGAGTTATACTGCCTTAAATGTCTGGTCTTAACTGGAATGGGGATATTAATTAATCCTGAAACAGTCCAGGAGGCAGTCTTGAAAATATGGGATACAGTGCATAGGCAAAAATAAACAAATAAAAACAGATAGCTGCTGGTAAATGCAGTTTCTGCTAATCGCATTATGTGAGTTGGACTTAAAAGTCCAAAGCATGATTACAAAATGTGGGAATAAAAGACAAAACTAAACCGGACACGATAAATTGTAAAACAACAGTTTTAAACTTATAGACATGAGACTGGTTGTCCAGAATAAACATAAAATGGAACGGCACCCCGGTGGACAACACACATTAATCAGATGCAGTACGAAGTCCAAAACCTGCCTGAAAAGTAAATGCTGTGTTGGGGAACACTGTTATTAAATAAGTTACATTGTTTAGCCATTAGAAATAGTACTTTGTAAAGTTATGAAGAACAGCGCATTATTAAGAGTTGATAGATGCAGGCATGCATTTACCTTATCGTCTGATGAGTCACACATCCAGCGGGTCTGGCAGTCAGTTACTTAAAGATAAACAGTGTCAATGCTGATAAAATCCATAAAGGCTCGATCACGCTCACTAAAATAATTGTAGAAATCTTTAATGGCATAATAGCAGCCCGATGTAATCCAAAATGAACGATTCGTCTGCCTGTTAAAAAAAGCAGTTTATGAGCTATGCAGCTGTTCCTATCACTTTGCCTAAAAGGTTAAAGGTTAAAGGTTTTGGCAATCCCCATACCTATACTGCTAAAGTATCATGCCATCTGCTAAAACACACAGAAATTATTGAAGTCGTCTTATAAGTATTGTTTATACAAACCTACGTTATAAGCTAGTGTTTAAAAAGAAACTGTAGACAGTGTACACAAATAGCACTAAAAAATAAAAATAGATAAATAAAAAAGAGCTCTAATTGGAAAAAGAAATATAATTATCCATGTATAATTGGTTTAAACTTTGCAATGAGAAGCATGCCTCTGTTACCTTCCTGTAAGTACTGGCCATATTTTTAATAAGGCATTAATTGGATAATTGTGGATTTGAAAATGAGACAGTTTCTCACATGACAAAGAAAGATAATTATCGATATATATAATTGGGTTAAAGTAAATAAAATGTCTCCACTTTTGTTTAAAGCTTATCATAAACGTGCAAAACATTTTTCTTTTCAAACCCTGATCAGGTTTAAAGGAAAAATGCTCTTTTTATAATAATAAATGAGAAGGGAGACAAGTTCTTGTGATAAGCAGAATGTGCCTGATGTGCGTGAATGAAGGTTGTGTATTTTAGGAACCATAAAGGTAAAGAGTATGGTGGCACAGTGATTAGCACACTTGCCCGGTGATAGGAAATAAAGGTTTAAGCATGTATGTTTTCCTTGTTGAGTCAGGATATTCTTTGTGACTGCATAACTTTTTCTGGGAATGCTTTCTTGTTGTGGAATTGTGCCGTGTGATTTCCCGGTCGGTCGATTCACCTTGTTGTTGCTGAATCGGATCGCCACGGAAATAATTTTCCTTGATTGTCGTGGAATCAGTTCGCCACAGAGTTTTCATGATCTGGAGACTAGCACCGTATGAAACTGAGGTAAGATGTACTCCTAATTTAATGAAAGTAATACCAGCTTGCGTCCCGAGAAGTTGCTTGATTGTAATGATAAGCATGAAGGTAAAGAAGTAAGTTGTTTGATGGTCGTGATAAGTAAATAAGCATGAAGGGAAAGACGCGTTTAAGTGTGTTGAATGGTGAAACCTTATAAATAAAATAAAAAGAACTGAAGTCTTTGAAGTCTACAAGCAGATGCAGTGTTAAATAAAACTGACCTATAACCTTGCATGAATCTCAGAAAATTTTAACTGAAGGCAGGAGGACAGCCTGTAGCGTGGACAGTTAAAGAGTTAAGAATTTAAAAATCTGAATTTCAATAAAAGTATTATAAGCATAAAGAATATGTAACTTCAAAACTATAGATGTTCTTTTTCTCCAGATTCAGCAAATCCTGTGACCAATAGATGAAAAACACAAAAAATTATTTTTCTATACAAAGCTGCAAGAAATAGTTTAACAGCAAGTTTGGGCAGAGAAATTAGATATAATCTGACCAACGGGGTGGTGAATGTTTGCTTATAGAACTGAATACATGCATTCATTTGTATCTGTTAGTGATTAATTTTATGAAGATTTGTTATTACATCAATGTATTAAGGTTAGTGCTCAGTGATAATGCACATAGCTGAATGGATTGTTAAGTCAGTTATACATTAAGACACCTGTGATAGATAACTGATGCAATGTGCTTATTTTGTTTAGTGTATTATCCTACTGAAGAAACATTTTCACTAGCCTGGTTTAAATCTATTAATTTATCTCTAGCTGTTATTTATGATATGAGACTAAAACTGGGAGTCTAGTATTGTCATTAATAGTGCTGTATTGTATTATACATATGATTGATAAAGCATTGTTTTATGTTATGTATTTGTTCTACCCTTCACCCTTCTTTATTTAGCATAGCTAGTGTTTTAGTTTGGCCACTCAATTTAGTGGTTGTTAAGGCCTCTCCAACTCAGTGGTAGAGCTTTATCAATGAAGAAAAGGTGGTGTTCTACAGTATGAACGAAGATTTAAAGTGACTGTGCCTTACTAATGACTCTTGGGCTGCTGCACATACCTGATAATAGCTGGTGAAGAAATGGATCGCTTTTCCAGAGTGGAAGGAGTACGGAATCAAAGAAAGATTCTAAGTCCAGCTAAGTAAATCTGATGCAATGATATGATTGTGCAGACATTTGCTGCAGAAACAAAGTTTTATGGACTTTAACAGAAACAGGCTGTGAAATGCCACTGAAGTGAGATGACAGCTGTTGAATGCAAAAGACTCCCTTGATTGACTGCTGTATCCAGTGCAGGGCAAGTGAAGTGTTCCTCTGCTAAAAGGACAGTCACCATGTGTGCATCTCATGAGCTCTCTAATGGCAATCGGACTGTTTAGTTTCTGTTCCAGTAATGGCAAAGGCTAAGTCCTGTACCCTTGTTCGGAGGGATCTGCAAAGCCACCAAGCAAAAGACTTTGTCTACAAACCACTGGGCTGGACAAGGCATGTATATAGAAAGCTTAGGAATATACAGTGGTGTGAAAAACTATTTGCCCCCTTCCTGATTTCTTATTCTTTTGCATGTTTGTCACACAAAATGTTTCTGATCATCAAACACATGTAACCATTAGTCAAATATAACACAAGTAAACACAAAATGCAGTTTTTAAATGATGGTTTTTATTATTTAGGGAGAAAAAAAGTCCAATAGTTTTTCACACCACTGTACTTGAAAATATTAAGAGGGGTTCAAAGGTATGAGGATATGCATAATTTACCACCAATGATGTTAACTTGTAAACTGAAAAGGAATAGAACATTCCGTAGTGAAGTTGGGGAGGATAAAAGATAGTGTACAATTATGCAATAATACTGGTTAAGAACAATTATTAATAAACATAGCTATAGATCTAGAATAGTATCCGATTTACAGTGCATCCAGAAAGTATTCACAGCGCATCACTTTTTCCACATTTTGTTATGTTACAGCCTTATTCCAAAATGGATTAAATTCATTTTTTTCCTGTGGAAAAAGTGATGCGCTGTGAATACTTTCCGGATGCACTGTATGTTACAACTATTGTAACTCATATAAAAGGATCAGACACCAAAGAGTGGGGCACATATAGCAACATACTGTAGCTAGAAATGTTATGAGTGCCAAAGAATAGTGAAGTCCATCAAGATGCTATACAGTATAGATTTATAATGTAATCTGAGGCTATGGTGCCCATTGCATGGGCTCAGTGATATTTAGTTACAACATTGACTATGTAAATACATAAAAAAACATAACAGGAGATCTCCACCTACACCACTGGTGGGATACAATGATCACTATTTAGTAACACCATGTTAAATGTAACTGTTCATCCGAGTGTACTGTAACTTATCATTGTTAATATTTATTTACGCTGGTATATTAGATGAATCAAACAGGAGCTATAGTGGCACTACACCCCACATTTCCACAAATGTTCTTGAGGAACTGTCTACACTGTGAAGGGGGATCGAGTACTTTTTGCTTTGTGGATAAGACCTTCGAGTATTATTTTTGTCACAGATTCAGTGACAAAGGGTGGATTGTAATCAGAATATAAGTTTAATGCCACTGTGCTCTGTACAAAAATTATTTTATAAATCCATTCACATGTACAGGCCAGGTCAAAGTTAGCACAAAGGGGCTCTCAGCATTTAGAAATGCTGGGTCAAGCATAGGACAAGATAGACAAAGACAGTTGGAGGAATGTATAGTAAGCCTAAAGACAGATGTATACTATTTTGTCCTCTGTTAAAAGTCAGCATAAAATCTTCTTTCCTTGTTTGGAAATGGACTATTTGCCGACGTGGGGGCCTGCACGTGGAAGAACCAGTATAAAAAGACTTGGACAGCAGCCAAACACTTTGAAGCCGATGGAGGGATGAGTGATATCATCATCCATCCTGAAAAGCCTTCCAGCGCAGCGACGAAAAATGGCAGACTGTATAGATCAAGATCCCACCTTGGTATTGTCTTGTTATGACTTCCCGTCTGTAATGTCGCGTAAATCGTCAGTAAAGTTATTTACTTTCTCTTATGTGATTTTTATCTCTGTATCACTATGGGAGGGATATTGCCTTTTAATATCATATCTAGATAGTTTTCGGTTACTTAAAATGCCGCAATTACAAAAGAACTTATTACAACTAGGGAGCTATTGACCCCTAAAAGGAACAAAAATTATACCCAAACTCAGTGTGCTGGGGTGTGCTTACCATTCACGCCACGATGTCTATGGATGGTCAAAATGGACAAAGAAGGTGAAAGTGTCAGGGGTGTTTTGATGTTCTTTGTGTGCCCATCCAGTCTTTAGCCCCAAAACATTTTCATATCTGCCCAGGAGTGAGTCACGTCCCTGGATGGACTGTTTTTATTGTGTGGTGTTCAATGACCAGAATTGTTATCCCAACCTGAATATTCTAAAGATAGCCTGTTTTTTAAATTTAATTTCATACGTAAAAGGGGGTGCTGCATAATCCTTTTGAAATGTTCAGGGTCCAGTATTGCTGGAGGGGTCAGTGTATAAAGGCAGGCACCTATATGTTTATTTAGATTTCTGAATTTTCTTTGGGTAGTATTATCTATTTTAATTTTTCCCGTTTGTGTATTTCCTTCATACTGTTTATTTTGTTAATCTACAATGACAGCGTTTGTCACAAATACTAGGACATAAGGGTAGCATCCACACTGAAACCTGCTAAAAAATGTGAAAATCAGCATTGCCCATGGGACATTTTCAGCAAAAAATGCACACACTCTTGCTTGGGTTGTTTTAAACTCGCTTTCAACGTCTGTGAGTAGGCGATCTGCCTGTCTTAGCTCAGCGTGTAGTTCTCTTCAAGACAATAATTCTCATCAGCAACGTCATCTTGTTTCTTTAGAGAGTTCTTCATTTCTAGTTTATTCAGTAAATTGAGGCTGCACAGAATGTGTCTCTCTTTTAACACAGACAATTTTGAAAATTTGCCAATGTAATTTTTTCAAAATTTGTATAGCACACACTCTTTTGGGAAGCTCAACCAAAATTGAATTCTTCCAACAAATTTTCTCGAAGAATAAATGTACCAAATTTGAACAAAATGGGTACATTGTGAGTTGGAGCATTACATGTAGACAGACGGACTGAAGATGAACACACCTAAATGGTAGAAAAGTCAGTCAGTCAGTCATTCTCCAACCTGCTATATCCTAACACAGGGTCACGGGTAGAAAAGAAAGAAAGATCTGAGATTAGCACTAAAATTGCGACTGAAATGAAAATCTCTATTTAGGCAAGATCTGAAGAATCTAGGGAACTCCTGTCACGGATTTCAGGCAATGTCTGAATCATGTCCCTAAGCCAGTGAGGCATACTGTAGAAGATGCTTTAGGATTCTTCAAAATGAGCAAAATTATGTGGCAAGCTGGTGAGTTGATAAAGACTAAACAAGGAGCAAGTGGTTTCCATCGATGTAACTTAAATGTACTTGGCAGGTGGATGAGTATGCAGTGAGACCCTGACATTTCCACTGCTGTTTGTAAATGAAGAGTGATGACGCTGGTCTATAGCCCCAAAGCTTCTGTCTTAATCTGCAGCTCTTGACTTGTCACTTCAGTGACCAGTGCTCTAAATGTACAAGTAGTTAGGTAATACAGTACTTGTGACGTGCCTTGTGGAAGAGCACCATATTAAAAGTGACAAAGAATTTAAAGAGGTTGTGTTTCAAGTTGACTTTTACTTGTTGGCTGCTGTGAACCTACAATATTTGGGTTATGAAAACACTGTCAGTTCAATCCACACCACTAATTCAGTGTGTGATTTTGTTCAAGACACTCAGTCTGGCTTTGCTAAAATTGTACAAATATGGAAATCGTGTTCCCATGCCTGTAAAGAGTTATGTTCACATATGATGTGATTAGGAGTCACAAACATGAAAAAAATGATGTGAGGTCCTTTACCAGCCTGCCCAGAAGAGGCCCACCCCAATCTAACTTACTCTAACTTCTAACTGCATTTTACAGCCTTGCATGCCTCAAATATTGAGATATGGCTTAAATAACTAGAAAAGTCTAAAAATATATTGTGGCGAGTGGCTGGGGGTGGTATCCAGCCAGGACGTCCAGGAGGACCGGAGGAGGGCTTGCACGTCCTCCAGACAAGGAGGGGGCGACTGCCCTGGTGGCTTTGAGGACACGGACCCTATAGGGGCCCGTGGTCACCGCCAGGGGTCGCCCCAATGCCTGAGGAGACCTGACCCTTAGCACTTCCACCACATCCGGAAGTGCTGGGGGGAAGAAGACCAGAGACACCCGGAAGCACCCAGTGTGCAGCCGGTACTTCCCCCACACTGGAGAGTGCCGGTGGAAGATTATCGGGAGGCACCTGGAGCACATTCGGGTGATTATAAAAGGGGCCGCCTCCCTCTGTTCAGGGGCTAGAGTTGGGTGGAAGAGGATGGAGCTCGAAGGAGAGGAGTGGAGGCAGTCAGCAAGTGAGAAAAGGCATTGTGAGAGGCCTGGACTTGAGGGGTGATTGGTACGGGGTACGGGATACTAGGTTGTGTGTGTGTTCACTGTAAATAAGTATGAATAAATGTATGTTAGATGATAAAATATTGGTGTCTGCCTGTCTGTGTCCGGGCTGTTCCCCACAATATCAAAACCCCACAAAAGAAAGAGAGTAAGGATGACCACAAACCATTGGCTTTTGTACACAGGGGCAAACAAAAAATCTTTATAAATGAAAGATTTATTAGAAGGAATATAAAAATACAAAAATGCTAGAAAGAGCAAAAATGGCCAAAAAGACAATCCTAAGCAAACGAGTCCCAAGGCACAATCCAAAAGTTGAAATCCTTATACAGAAGCAAGAAAGTCACAAAAACCAGTAAATCCAACAAGAATAGCAATACTTACAAATACTCCAAACACAAGCTCAAAAATTTCCTGATCTAAGTTTACTCAGCTCTGGCCTTAACTAGCCAAAGGGGCCTAGTTGATCAGAATGAGTAATGTCAGTGTGGCCCCGCCTCCTATGGCTCCACCCACAAAACCCAAGGAATGGATGTACAGTTAATGTGATGTCAGTGTGGCCCCGCCTCCTATGGCTCCACCCACAAAACCCAAGGAATGGATGTACAGTTAAAGGGACATTATGCAATTATAGAAATGACAGAAAATATGCACACATATGCAAAAGAATTATTCAGAAATGACAATAAAAAATGCATATCAATGCAAATCAGTGTACAACAATGAACAGGTGCTATATACAATGTGAACAAGGCATTCAGCCATTAGGTATTAAACCAAATGGACTGCAATTTCAACCCCTTCAATTAATTCACTGTGTGATCCTTCAGTTCACAGAGTTCATGGAAGTGATTATACTGTACCTGTAAGGGGCCATAGGGTGGTATTCAACCATTACAACCCTGGTCCTTAAATCACTTCACTGGCTTCCAGCTAAATTTAGAGCTGATTTCAAAATCCTTCTTCTCACATATCCAATCATAAATGGCTTAGCTCTAACTTCACATACAGAGCTAATTCGTGCCAGTTCTTCAGGGCAACATAACAAGATGCAGGCCTCTTTAATAGAAATTAAAAAAAAACAAGAGTAAGAGAGCCTTTAGCTATATGGCACTCAAACTCTGGAACAATCTACAGTCACCATTAGAGAAGTCCCAATCAGTCTCAGCATTTAATTCAATGCTTTTCTGTTATCTTGTTTCAGCTTTTGCTGAGATTATTTAGTTCAGCTCCCAAATATTGCTTTTTACAACAATCATTCTAGTTGTTCTTCATTGAATTTCTCTTCATGGTTTCTGTGGTGGCACTCAGAATGGGTACATTGTCACCTGTGATCAGACTATTTTCAAAAGTCTTCTGTATGAATAATCTAATATAAGTTTGGTCTTAAAACCATCCTGAATGTTTGTATATTGTTGAATAACTGGATGTTACTTCTGCGTTTATGTTGGGATATGAAGTTTTATGTTCACATTGCATTTCATTTCTAATACAGTATTATATCTACAATGCTTCATAGCTGCTGGGCTCATAAGTGAAAGTGCACCTAATAAGAACTGCACTACAGCAGTGAACCATATAAAACGTGACAAAGACATTGGGCATTAAAGCATCTCCAACACATATTTACTGAGTCCCCCTAATGTGTCATCAAGCATGGCAAGGTTGACATTGTAGAAATGCAGAAACAATTGTACTGTAGTTGTAATGGTGTTTACTAAAGCAAGGTGTGATGGAAACCACACTCAGTAAGAACTATTGGGCTTTAATAGCTTGAGGATGCTAGTTCAGTTAAATCACATGACTTCACCACCCAGTGTCAATGAAGCAAGTTAGGAAATGTACCGTACGCAGGGCATGACACTCAGGTGCATTTGGGCACTTTGTTAACCGTTTAGATAGCTGGAGCATTTTAGTTTTGTTTTTATGTTTATATATAAAACACATATATTCAATCTTTTTTATTAATATGTTGTAAAAATGAGTAAAATGCAAAAAATAACAGTGAGAAATGAATATAATTAAGTGTATTAGTAGAGTGCATAAAGCACAAGATTGCTAAGATTAGTTTTCAATATCTTGTACTTAAAAACAGAACTCACATAGGTTTGTGGCAGCTGAAAGAGCTTTAGCAAAATTAGTCAAGTTATGTAAAAATTGCATTTAGTACTATTGTTAGTTGTTGTGGACAGTTTATGGATAGTGATGAGTGAAACGATTTGTGCAAAACTGGTTTTTCAGTGAAACTTGGACTTTCAAACAAACTGTATTTTGCCATAAGTGAAATTCACGCCATTAGCAGATATATTTTCATCACATCTGCAAACTTATTCTTCATTAGCAAAAGCATGACAGAATTTATTTTAGTGCAGAGCATGGAAATGGAGCACAGCTAGGGGGCACTGCTAAAATCTGTGAGCCTGGGTATGTGGCCGCTGGCAAGCCTACTGAAGAATCCTAGCCTGGATCACATTAACGAGGTGCGGAAAGTGAGCGTAGATGGTTTTACCTTTAACCCTAAATGAGTGGTGTGAGGCTGAACCGGCAATGTGAACGTGCAGGCAGGCAGTGCATGGAGCAGATGAGTGTGTGTGGATGATGTTGTGGAAGTTCGGGCAGCGATGGAGGATGGTCAAGACAGGAGACAGCAGTTTTGGCTAAGGAATGACCCTTACACAGCAATATTCCTTACTTTCCATTCCACATCCTCATTTTAGCAAGGTTTTGCATTTTGCAATTGAAAAGTTACCTGCAAAACAAATTTTGAGGGCGATTTTGCAAAACTATATGAAAAAAGAAACGCTGTTTTGCTTATCATTATTTATGGCTAATTGTACTTAATTTTTCTTTAACTTTAAAGTTTTCAAAAATGTACATGTTTGAAGAGTTACTTGTATAATCAATGTTGACGTCTCATGCTAAAATTGTGGGCTGCAGCAGACCATGACAGAGAGCAGGTCTTGGTAAACTATGCCACTGAATTATAATGTCCGAGAAATATTGATCCCTTGTAATCTTCAGATAAGATTATTTTTAGTGTAACATCCTGTAAGTACAGAGGACATGCTTGTTCACTGTATGCACAACTGTTTACAGAGTTAATCTGTAATTGAAGTTGCACAGAATGTTTCTCTGTCTTAAGACAAATGAGTTTGAAAATTTGCTAATTCTTTTAATTTGAGCTTTTGATATTTCCAAATGTGAAACAGCATATTCTATTCAAGGTATCTCAATCAGTCACCTGGAGGCCAATTACAAAAAGCACCAGTGGGCAGCATAGCAGCTGGCAGAGCAGGTGTTAGATACTTCCTAAAGGTGCAGGTTGGCAAGGCCCAGGGCAAGGAGAGACACCATCTTATCCATTTAGAGGTTCGAGCAGTTGTGGAGGAAGAGCAGGTGAGCAGGATGAGGTGGGAGATTGTACTGCTGCACAGGATTACCTGGTCTAACATCATGTGGGATAACTCCCATTGTGTCTGATTCCTTGTGCATGCGGTCTACGATGTACTACCCTGCCCAGCAAACCTACATGTCTAGGGCAAAACACCTTCCTGTGCTCTGAGCTCTTGAAGAGGATCCTCAGCAGCTGCCCAAAGGCCCTTAGGAAAGGCTGCTACTGCTCAAGCCATGACCAGGTGCTTTGGGCAGTTACTTAGCCACTGCCATCCATTCCAGCAAGTACCATCACACAATAAAGAAGATCCCTCCTGTGAAAGCTGGACAGAAACCCTACCGAAAACCAAAAACAAAGATGGGCCTCCTCTCTATGGCCCCCAACTGGCTGCTGCTTGTTGACTTGGACAAGCAGCTGAAGTGTCCACAACATATTGTTATGACATCGCTCTGGACAGACATGATCATCATCTCTGAGGTGACAAAACACCTGATCATGCTGGAGCTCACTGTGCCCTGGGAGGAGCGCATGGAAAAAGCAAATGAGAAGGAACATGCAAAGTACCAGGAACTGGTGGAGAAGTGCTGGGACAGAGGCTGGAAGATGCTGTGTGAGCCCATAGAGGTTTTGCAGGACATTCACTTTGCAAAGTCCTCAAATATCTGGGCATTACAGGAGAAGAGGTGAGGAGGAGGAAGCCCATTAAATCCATGAGTGAAGCCACAGAGAAAGCCACCAGGTGGCTTTTGATTAAGAGAGCTGATCCGTGGGTGGCTGCTGCTGGGACGCAAGCCGAGTCTTGATCAACCCTGGCTGGGTCACTTGGGTGAGGGTGTCTGGTGTTGAAAGACCCGAAACACCCCATGGCCTCAGGAACATCAATGAAGATGCATCCCAGGGCATTTAGAAGATGCATCTTACACACTGGTGGAGTCAGGAACAAAGAAGTCCAAGCGATAAAAGTTGGGGTGGCAACCCAGTCATCCGGTCATTTAATTGAAACAAACTAATAACAGGTCTATGGCGCAGAACAGAAGTCAATAGAGAGAAAAAAAGACAGCTGATTAGGGCTTAGTGAATCCAATCCTTTTTGAAGGTTACAAACAAGGAGCTCTGTCCTGCATTGTTGTCTAATCAAAGAGTGACACAACTTCCCGGGACCCTGTGATTTATAGGTGGGATGCCAGAAGGGGTGGAGTCAGCTGCCATCACTGGCTGTCTTCTCAGCACTGTGAAAAGGAATGGAAGAGGCCAGCACCCACTCTCATCCCAGAGGGGTATTACATACCTTAGATGAGCCCCAGAGGGTGGTCCACAGACATGCATGTGTGACAATATATAAAACATTTCCAGCAAGTTAAGATATTAGACGTTTTGCAACAATGCTGCTGGTTTATTCCCCACTACTGAGACACTGTTCGACTCCATGTAAGACACTCAACCATTGGTGGTTTCCTTTTATATGTTTCACCACACTTGTTAGGTGCCATGGGATGATTTCCACTGAAGAAATGTGCTCTATATAAAGTATAAGGATTTACACATTGGATTTTAAATCATGAAGAAACTATTTCAGTCCCCTTTAGTAATAATTATTATTATTTGGAAGATGGCTTTTTCCAGGGAGGCTTGCAACATTTGTGAGATACAATTGCTCATGGTCACACAGTGTTAGTAATAGGATTTGAACCTGCAGCCTCAGGTTTTAAAGTCCAAAGACTTAACTACTACACCACACTGCATTTATGTATTGTGACAGATGGCCAGAGTCATTACTCGACTGGGACGCCAGCTGGGTGGAACAACTGAGGGAGAGACCATGTTGGAGTCACTATCTTCCTCTTGACACAAGGGGGCAGCCCCCCTGGGTTGATACAGCACCACAGATCCCCACAGAGCATGTCGGGAGTTGTAGTTTGGAGCAGCACTGTTGGGTTCTATGGGTGCCACCAGGGGGTGCTGCAAGTGCAGTTGAGTCCTTGGAGGAACCACTTCTGCCACACCTGGAAGTGCAGCCAGAAGAAGGTTGAGAAACAACTGGAGCACTTCCGGGTGAACTATAAAAGGAGCCG
The DNA here is from genome assembly GCA_026402145.1 of Polypterus bichir lapradei. Lineage (NCBI taxonomy): Eukaryota > Metazoa > Chordata > Cladistia > Polypteriformes > Polypteridae > Polypterus > Polypterus bichir. The sequence goes on along the minus strand of JANRMT010062814.1, from coordinate 29,841,815 downwards.
TCTCACCACCAGTCAGGGAGCCTGACTTGGGAGGTGGAGGATAAAGCTTGCGAGGAGGAGTGGAGGCGACAGAAGAAGAGAGAGAGAGAAGGAGAGAGAGAAAAAGAAGAAGGGCTATATTATATTGTATCATGTTGGATACTTTCTGTACTGTGCTGTGAAGTGGGGAGCAACAGACAACGCTTCTCCACCTGAATAAAGCGTGTACTGTGCTGAACTTGTGTCTCATCCTCTCTGTTTTGGGGTTTGGGGGGCAGTACGCCCCCTGGTGGTTCACAATATATACAATTGATATTTCTGACTTACTGTGTGAGCCAAAGCACATCACTGAAACCCCTAGCAATTCATGCTATTCATGCTATGCTATTGACTCTCTGAGCAAGTCATTTAATTATCAGAACTCACATTACAGACCTATGCAAACAATTGCAATGGACTACACTAAATGGAAGGTAAAGTGTATTTTACAAGTAACTTAGGCTCATTAAAGCTACATGGATTCATGGAAAGGAGCGTAAGGGTCTCCTCTGTTTGTATGAATGGGGTTCAGCATAGCAGGAACACCTGGAGCTGCTCTGGAGAGTTTTGCATGAATGGCTTCAGGAGTTCAGGCTATTTCTGACCCAAGATGTTATGCCCAGGACAAGTTCAGAAGTAGTTTCTGATCCACACTTAAATACCCCTATAGTGGTAGCTTGTAGTTGGGAGCCAAGGGGTCAGAGTTTGTGAAGGAAAAGGTAAGGACATGAAAAGGGATGAGAAAAGGGAGCATTCTGATTTAGGACTGTGATGCGTAAGTGTGTTAGACATCCAACTTTGTTAGAAAAAGGTTCAAGTGTGGTGATAGGCTGACCCAGCAGGGTAGCCTGGAGTTAGTTTTCTGTCTTTTTGAAACTTTGGGTTTTCCCAGTGCTTGTTCATTTAAGGAGTCACATATGGAGAATGAAAGTGTGCCTGTGTGTTTTGCAGCCCTCCTCCTTAGCTGAAAGGCCACATTGCTTTCCTGCAATCCATCCAATTGGGAAATTGTTTCACACCTTGTGATGCTTTACTGCAAAGGATCATTGAAGTGTTATTTTAATATAGTGCCTTTCATGTTAAACCCATTGTAAAAGTACTCTGTTGGAATAGTACAGCTCCTCTTGTTTGTTTATGTGGTCTGATGGTGGCCTTTTTAATGATGTGTGCACTGGAAGGCATGCCAGTCGACTACTCTGTAATGAATCTTATGTGGCAAAAGGAAATACCGGTGAGAATAAACACATCTGTGCCTGGTGGACAGGGGAGATGATGTGGCAATGTGCAGTCACTTCCAATGCCTGGCTGGGCACAGAGTTGTTAGTGTTAATCACATAAGGCTTGAAGTGAACTGCTGGTGGGGAGCCATGAGCACAGGCAGCCAATGCGGCGAAGTTCTATAAAGAATTGTTAGTAAGTGTTGGCAAGTGATGCTTCATCCAAGAGTGCACTAATTAATGATGTGTCCTAAGGGAGAACATGAGAGTACAGCTGAAACCATAAAAAGATGAGAGCTCGCTTCTCAGTTTAACTGTGTTTCAATTGCACTCTCACTCTGCAGACTGCAGTCCATCAGCCCATCCATTGTCAAACCCACTTCATCCAATTCTGGATTGTTGGCCGAAAGGCAGGAAAGAAAAGAAACATTTAAAAATAAATTGTCATTTTTCTATCCACTTACCTTGGGTGGGCTGACAGTGCTGACAAACTGGGCAAACCACTCCAGATTTCTTCATGTCTGTCGGCTGTCTTCAGCTCCACCTACAGTATTGACACATTTCATCCCTCTAAACATTTCATGTTTCCTCACAGTGTCTCACACACTGCACACCTCCCTCCTAATGACCAGGTGGTTCAAATACTTTACATTTATTAACTAAAGTTACTTAAAAGTTACTGTCCTAAATGTACATTCCTACCAAATGTAAGCTTTTTAAGTAAATGGGGAATAAATAGTGTTTTGTTGATGATTGAGTGAGTCAGTCAACTTGTCAATCTAGGGAGTACACTGGTCACGGAGGAAGTATTGGGGTATTGGCCAGGTGCCCTTTTTAATAATTACACAGTCCTTAACCAAAACCGGCACCCCATGGAATGTTCAATAAAGCAAAATAGACAGCAGGTTAACAAAAAATGAAATAAGAGACTTTTTTAATCTTTTTCTCTGGTACTTGAATTTCAGGTAGGAGCTCCAGTCATCAGTCTGCTGTCTTCTGAGTAAGACGTACCATTTCATGAGCGTTTCTCTTTTATAGCAAAGGGATCTCAATGGGTGGCATCTCAAAGCTGTAGGAGAAAAGGGAGAATATGTTACCATCGACGACAACGCCCCCTTGTGTCCTGGAATGATAGTGCATACTTCAGATGAGTCTGACATATACATCTATCTATTATAATAAAAAAAATCCTGGGACGAGACGAGACTTTTTATCCTGGGACGAGACGAGACTTTTTCAGAGAGATACTTTCACGTCCCGCGAGATAAGACTTTGTGCCAAGAGCTTTAATTATGCCCGGGGCCGGAAATAAAAGGCAAATAGTAGATGACGAAGTGGAACGTCGTAAAGAGGTTCAAAAACGTTGATGCGATACACATGTAGAGCATGTTAAAGATAATGAAAGCAATAAAATTTGAAAGTCTCAAAAAAATGATAGTAAAGATCGCATTAGCGCAAACAAACAGAAATCATTACTCTGTGAAATAACGTAACAGCTGTAATAGACGGCCGGGGACTTTGCCCAGCCGGGACGCCCTTTTGAGGAGAGGACCAGGGGAGTGGACATATCACCAGCAGTACCTCCCCCGGGACACAAGAGGGCAGCCCCCCTGGTTTACATTGGGGCCACGGGACTGGAGCTTAGAAGCTCAACCCTGCGCGGGCACGTGGCCATCACCAGGGGATGCCTGAACAGTTCTGGTGCTGTGGTCTACAGCAATTCCAGTGAGGTATAAAAGAGGCCGCCTCACTCCAGCAAACGAGCTGGAGTTGGGAGGAAGAAGACAGAGTTTGTGGGAGAGGAGTAGAGGCGGTCGGAGAAAAGAAGAAAGGATGGAGCTTTATTGGGGTTTTGTGCATTGTGCTGTGCCAAAGAACAATAAACGTGTATGATCTGGACATTGTTGGTTTGTGTGTCTGTCTGTAGTCAGGCTAATCTTCTATACAGTGAAAAGAGATTTAATATATTGTTCAGATTGAAACTTTAAGTCAGAGACTTGTAGATCATCTAATATGTGTTGCCATCAGGGAAAAGTAGTATTTCTCCCCAATGAAGAGACGTATCAGCGAGAATTAAAAGATTTGTTGTTTGGTGAAAGTGAAATCCACATATGCGAGCGGCAGAAATGCGAAGTGACTGACATGTAGCACAGGCCGAGGGGGCGAAGCGAGCAGGGGGCAAAGCCCCCTAGTATATACATATATTACAAATATATCTCACTTTATACAACTAACTACGTCTGGTGATTCATCTGTCAGACTTCTTAAATTTGCAGATGACATCACACAATGATGAGACCATATAAAAAAACAAGAAGTGTAAAATCTCACACTGCAGTGCAGCCATAATAATTTGGGCCTTAACATCCAAAAAACTGAGGCGATGATTACTAGATTACTAGATTCAATCTCCCTCAAGCTATAATGGTCAAATTATACACAGCCATCATCGAGTCCATTCTGACCTCACCTATAACTATCTGATTTGGTGCTACCTTCATTCAGGCTAAGACAAATCTGCAGCTCATCATCAAAGTGTGTAACTGGCTCTAACTTACCACACACTGAAGTCCTATATGAGTCCAGGATAAGAAAGAGGCCCACAAAGATCACTGCTGATCCAACTCACCCAGGGCATCACCTGCTGTGTCATAGTTTATCATTTTATATTTTATCTTCTTATATTAATCTTTTGTATTCTGTGTTGTCTTTGCATGTTGCATCTATACTATCAGGACAAATTCCTAGTGTGCATTAGGGTACCTGGCCAATAAAGTGAATTCTTATTGATTCTGATATATTATATATTATACACAGCCCATATTATATAAATTCACTTATTGCTAGTTTGAGGCCATTTGTTGTATTTGTTTGTGGTTATTGTTCTGTCTTTTTCTCTTCTTTTTTGAGGCACAGTGGCGAAGTGGTTAGCAGATTGTTAAGTTTAGATAATTCATAAGCACTAAAAGCATTTCATCCACTCCATAGCTTTTGCAGTTTCTTAAAGATAAAATACTTGCAGGACATTTTCCAAATGTAAATGTTGCTCTCAGGTTTTACCTGTCATTGCTTGACACAAATGCAAGAGGTGAGCGATCTTTCTCCAAGTTCAGGCTAGTGAAGAATGGGCTGTGATCCAGAATGGGACAGGAAAGACTGGACCATTTGACTCTGATACCAATCGAGAGTGACATGGTTTTTATTTTATTTTATTTTATTTATTTATTTTTATGGTCCTCCCTGCGTGGAGTTTGCATGTTCTCCCCGTATCTGTGTGGGTTTCCTCCAGGTACTCCGGTTTTCTTCCCACGGTCCAAAGACATGCAGGTTAGGTGCATTGGCGATTCTCAATTGTGCCTAGTGTGTGCTTGGTGTGTGTGTGTGCCCTGCGATGGGCTGGCGCCTTGCCTGGGGTTTGTTTCCTGCCTTGCGCCCTGTGTTGGCTGGGATTGGCTCCAGCAGACCCCCGTGACCCTGTGGTTGGGATATAGCAGGTTGGATAATGGATGGATGGATGGATGGATTTATTTTTATTGAATTCGTTAAAAGCGTGTAACATTCTGTACAATCAAGTCAAACTTAACAAAACTAAATTCAAATCATCCCCCACAAGGTTTTTAAATTGGGTTTTAGTGATCTGATTAAGGGCTTTGCTGCAAAGAAATCCAGAAAAGTACAATTTTGAAAAGTCATCATTTGTCTGTGTTAATATCAAGAATGGCCTATGCAGTATTTGATTTTCTTGCATTTGTAGGCTTTTGCAATTGGATTCTGCAGTTGACTTTTCAGACTTTGGTTTGAAATGGTTATGTGGTTATTTGTCATCTGTGCAGCAGCAGCTGATTAATGATATAAGCTATGATGCAGCATACTTTGTCTCACATAATTTCAGAAAGTGAGCCTATACTCAGAGTGTTGCCATTTATTATAAAGCTGTGACTCTGTAGTGGTCATTTTTTCACTCTGTGTGATAATCGGACCTTGAAGTTGATGGGCACTCACTGTATTTTGTGTATCAGGACCCCAAAACTGTCTCTAGTCCATCCTCCTGTGTGTGTGATACATGATAGACATTTTCTCAGATTGCCAAGCCACTTGTTTTGACTCCAGGAGCTGCTTTTGAGTTTGTCAAAGAGGAAAATACTATATATAAAATATACTATATAAACTGAAATACCTTCCCTCAAGCTAAATTTGAAATGGTAAACTAATCCATAATTGAAATCATACAGAATGTTTCTCTGTTGTTTATTAAAGATAAGCCACATGCAACAACAACAACATTTATTTCTATAGCACATTTTCATACAAATGATGTAGCTCAAAGTGCTTTGCAATAAAATTGGACGATATTAATTAAATTAACAAAGAATAAACTAAGGTGTGATGGCCAGGAGGACAGAAAAAAACAAAATCTGCAGGGGTTCTGAGGCCACGAGACCACCCGGCCCCCACTGGGCAAAAGACAGAGTTCCTTAAGGTTTGGATGGATTTAATTGTTGTATTTGTTGATTATTAACATATTGAACTAAGATTTCAAAAAAACTTTTGAGAAAAATATATTTTCCCTTAGGTATATTTTAGTAACCTGCTGCATCAGTTAGGATGGGGCAGACCCACTAGCCACCCCATTAACTCATGCCCCCTTCCTCCCATGTGAGGTTTAAAAGCCCCTCTTGTGGTCATCAGAAGGAACTGCAGGTCTACAAAGAGAAGATGTTGGGATGCCAACCTGGTTGTCCCAAGTTTAATTAGGTAACAGTCCACTTAAAAACATGCACTTGATGGCACTAAACAGACAAAAAAGCAGGGTCCTAATGAGGAACCTTTTTTCTTGGCTGGTGAGCCTATAATAGTCACTGGGGTCCATTCTTATATTGGGTGATGCCTCCTTCTGGTAACCATGGGATATGTAACGGGAGAACTGGATGGGGTGGAGTCAATTGCAATCACTGGGAATCTTCTCAGCACTGAGGAGGGGAAAACAAAGGAGAAGGTTAGCACCAGCGCCCCCTCTCGTCCCAGAGTGGAAGTACATACCTCAGAAGAGTGTAGAGCATGGTCGGCTGACGCACATGTGTGACACTCTTTAAAAGAGTGAGTTGGAGGATGAGTTATTGGCAAGCAGAAAGAAAGACCAGAACTTAGGGAGAAACAGAGAGAGACAGGAAGTGAATGAAGTGACATAATGTTAAGGGTAAGCCAACCCACCAGGCAGACAGAGCTTCAGTTCACTTTGAGGTAAGTCCAGAAAGGACAAGCAAGGAGTTGTTTTGTTTTATATTCATGTAAGTCATTTGTGATCTCCATTTGTTCATCCCTTCTTGTTATTTTACTGGTTTATTAAAACTGTTATTATAATTCTTTGGGCTTCTCAACTTTATTCTGTGTTTCAGTGATATAATGAAACCCATTTCAACATTAAGAATGTAATGTACTAAAATAAATAATTATGTTAAATAATGCTAAACAATTTTTGCATCAATGGAGTTTTTGCTTTCCTTAAGGATTGCTGTAGATATTTTTTTTCTTGTTGGCCTAAACTGATATTTGCTTGAAAATAATCTGATTAACATGTAAAAACTACCTTTTTTGCTGAAGTGGAAAATGTGATTGTCAGTAAAATCAAAACTATTGAGAACATTATTTGTAAAGTTTTTATAGAACCTGATTCCTGTTAGTTTAGCATCATTGTTGAAACCATGCACTATTCTGATATACATGATATGCTTTAACAAAAAATATCTAACATCATCCTTGCATCAGTTCAATTCCTCTTCTGTATCCTCATTATCCAACTTTGATCTGTGAAACCTAACCTAGGAGCACGGAGCAAAAAGCAGGAACTAACAATGGATGGGGCATTAAGTCCATTACCCTTTCATAGAACCCCACACTCGGTCACACAGGTCCAGTTTGCCCTCCATGCCTTACCAACTGCAAGGCAGATCATAGACTGAACTAGTCTCTGGTCAGAATGACAAGAAAGAATTAGAATATTCCATTTACAAGTTAGCTTGTAGGGGTTGTAATTGAACCTTTCATTGACTATGCACTAGGATAGTCGCAGGAGTCGTGGTGGTCTCTATGCTATCAACTGCCAAACAGTGTTCAGAAGCCATTAAGAAGGCTAATAGAATGTCAGGTTATATAGCGCCTTGATGTATGGAGTACAAGTCCAAGGGGGTTCTGCTCAACCTTTATAATGCACTAGTGAGGCCTCATCTGGTGTACTGTGTGCATTTTCGGTCGCCAGGCTATAAAAAGGACATAGCAGTGCTAGAAAAAGTGCAGAGAAGAGCAACTAGGCTGATTCCAGGGCTACAGGGGTTGAATTATGAGGAAAGATTACAAAAGCTGAGCCTTTACAGTTAAGTAAAAGAAGATTAAGAGGTGACGTGATTGAAGTGTTTAAAATAATGAAGGGAATTAGTACAGGGGATTGAGACCATGATTTTAAAATGAGTTCATCAAGGATATAGGGACACAGTTCGAAACTTGTTAAGGTTAAATTTTGCACAAGTATTATAAAGTTTTCTTTACACAAAGAACCACAGACACATGGAATAAACTACCAAGTAGTGTGGTAGACAGTAAGACGTTAGGGACTTTCAAAACTTGACTTGATGTTATTAAATGGCTAGGACTGGCAGGCTTTGTTGGTTTGAATGGCCTGCTCTTGTTGTAATGTTCTAATATATAGGCAAACATTTTAACATAATTACGAAAATATTTCTATCAATTTAATACAACCTAAACTAGCTAAACTAACATATACTGCATTTAAATTACACCAACCAATAAACAGATAAATGGCACAATTAAGTTAAATATCTAATTTATAGAATAAAACATCTGTTTTATGATCTCAACTGTAATTTAAGTGTGTTGGTACAAATAAAGTTAGGATGTCTTAGAGTAACAAGCAGACAGTTTCAACAGTTTCAAGCACTTTTTCCCATATGATAGATAGATAGATAGATAGATAGATACTGTAAAGTAAATAGATAGATATA